>CM060958.1:91621470-92221470 GCA_030765055.1 Mantis religiosa
TCTCGTAGATTCTAAATTTCTAGACAGCTTTGGGTCAATAAGCAACATTTTACATGTAAAATACAGTACGCTCCATATAAACCTCAACCACTTCAATGGTTTATAACCTTTGAACCAATAACGGGATACACGTGCAACTTTGGGAGAATTTTGTGCCTTTGTGGGTCTGTAGAATTAGAAGTCCAATTTGCAGAAATTCCAAATTTTCTATATATGTGTAGAAATACACTCTGGTCAGCCCTTATAACAACATAATTATGTAACATACACAAATACAGCCTTCAAGTTCATCTGCCACACCCTCAAACCAATAGTTCACTTTCAAAACACAGCTGTACGCACACGAATCCAATTACGACTCCCTTAACTGGCGATCCGCGGCTTTTTCTATAGCTCCGCTCGCTGTTTGAGAAATTACCGGCATTTTCTGTAACAAGACGGCACTGTAACCTCCCAGTTATCCTTCTTTATCTGTTTCGGTAAGCTTTTAATCTCCGCGCTGCTGTATCTGTCTCTTTGTGCGCGCCGGCCGCAACAATGCTCGCGACAATATAACACACAATTGGGATATTACATCACACTATTTACATCTCAGAGAAAATGTTGGAAGTGTCCTTCACCAGCATCTATACATGTTTGCACTCGTCTCACTATATTCTCTGAAGCTTTACGGAGAGTATCCTCGCCAGTGTTACTTATATCGGTTCCTATGGATTCCTTGATAACATCAATTGTCCGTGGTCTATTCTTGTACACTATATTTTTAGATACCTCCACAAGAAAAAAATCCTGTGAGGTTGGGTCAGGGGATACGGGGGCCACAGACCTTTTGAGGTTTTCGATTACCAAAGAAACTGGCTACAAGTTCCATGGTGTCATTAGATGTATGGCACGTTGCTCCATCTTGCCGAAAATAACCTTCTCTCAATTCGATATCATCCAGCTGCTCCACAAATGTATTGAAGATGCCCATATAACCTTCAGTGTCTACAGTCGTATCAAAGAAAATGGGACCATCGATCCTGGAAGCTGACACCGCGCACCATACTCCAACCATTTCATCACGCAGTGGGGTTTCATGGATAACTTGGGGGGTTTACAGCAGCCCAATATCTGGTGTTTAGTGTTTACTTAGCCTGACAAATGGAACCGTGCCTCATTTGTAAAGCACGTTAGTCTGGACGTGGAGTAAGAGTACTCTGAAACCATCGACAGTAACTGATTCGTTTATCATAATCTGCTTCTTTCAGTTGTTGCACCATATGCATTCTGTAAGGTCGCAGCTCTTTGACATGTTCTATATGAATACCCTGACTCCTGGCTCAATCGACGCAACGATTTGTTTGGAGAATTCAATAGCCTTCTGGGAACATCGGTAACAGTCTCTGCATCAATGGTGGTCTACGTTTTCCACTCTCACTAATGAGTATACCAGTTGTCTCCAGCTTTCTTAAGAGCGATAAAATTGTTGCCTTTGTCGGGAAATGTCATATATGAAATTGGTTCTTTAAGTCATTATTCTCTATTATTTTAATGAAAATTATTTGGAACATCCCTCGGTTTGAATGTCACGCCTCGCCACTGGACATACATGTGACTGTACAATAGAACGTGTACTAACGAGAAGCCTTGTTTCTGTGAGCCATTATTCTCTCTTATTTTAATGAAAATTAGTATTTGAAGCTTCCCTCGTTTTGAAAGTTGCACCTCGCTACTCGACATACGTGTGACTGTACAATAGAAAGAATACTAAAGAATAGCATTGGTTCTTTAAGTCATTATTCTCTACTCTTTTAATGAAAATTATTTGGAACATCCCTCGCTTTGAATGTCACGCCTCGCCACTGGACGTACATGTGACTGTACAATAGAATGTGTACTAACGAGAAGCCTTATTTCTGTGAGCAATTATTCTCTCTTATTTTAATGAAAATTAGTATTTGGAGCTTGCCTTGCTTTGAAAGTTACGCCTCGCTACTGGACAGACGTGTGAGTACAATAGGAGTACTAAAGGGTAGCCTTATTTCTGCGAGTCATTATTCTCACTTAATTTAATGAAAATTAATACTTGGAGCTCGCCTTGCTTTGAAAGTTACGCCTCCCTACTGGACATACGCGTGACTGTACAATAGAAAGAGCAGTAAGAGTAGCCTTAGTTCTTTGAGTCATTATTCTCAATTATATTACTGAAAATTATTATTTGGAGCTTCCCTCGCTTTGAAAGTCACGCCTCCCTACTGCACCTACGTGTGACTGTACAATAGAAAGAGTACTAAAAAGTAGCCTTAGTTCTTTCAGTCATTCTCTCTGATTTTAATGATAATTATTATTTGGAGCTTCCCTCGCTTTGAAAGTCACACCTCGCTACTGGACCTACGTGTAACTGTACAATAGAAAGAGTACTGAAGAGTAGGCTTATTTCTTTGAGTCATTATTCTCACTTATTTTACTGAAAATTATTATTTGGAGCTTCCCTCGCTTTGAAAGTCACGCCTCCCTACTGGACCTACGTGTAACTGTACAATAGAAAGAGTACTGACGAGTAGGCTTGTTTCTTTGAGTCATTATTCTCACTTATTTTTCTGAAAATTATTATTTGGAGCTTCCCTCGCTTTGAAAGTCACGCCTCCCTACTGGACCTACGTGTGACTGTACAATAGAAAGCGTACTGAAGAGTAGCCTTAGCTCTTTGAGTCATTCTTTCTTATTTTAATGAAAATTATTTGGAGCATCCCGGGTTTTGACAGCCACGCCTCGCTACTGGACTTACATATGACTGTACAATAGAAAGTGTACCAAAGAATAGCCTTAGTTCTATGGGTCATTATTCTCTTATTTTAATGATAATTACTTGATGATTTCCTCGCTTTGAAAGTCGCACCTCGCTACTGAACCTACTTGTGGCTGTACAATAGAAAGCGTACTGTAGAGTAGCCTTAGTTCGTTGAGTCATTCTCTTTTATTTTAATGAACATTGTTATTTGTCGCTTCTCTCGCTTTGAAAGTGATGCCTCGCTACTGGACCTATGTGTTATTGTACAATAGAAAGAGTACTAAATAGTAGCCTTAGTTCTTTGAGTCATTATTCTCTCTGATTTTAAGGAAAATTATTATTTGGACCTTCCCTCGCTTTGAAAGTCGCACCTCGCTACAGAACCTACGTGTGGCTGTACAATAGAAAGCGTACTGTAGAGTAGCCTTAGTTCTTTGAATCATTCTCTTTTATATTAATGAAACATTTTATTTGGTGCTTCCCTCGCTTTGAAATTCACGCCTCGCTACTGGACCTACGTGTGACTATACAGTAGAATGAGTACTGAAGAGTAGCCTATTTCTGTAAGTCGTTATTCTTACTTCTTTTAATGAAAATTATTATTTGGAGCTTTCCTCACTTTGAAATTAACGCCCCGCTACAGGACCTACGTGTGACTATACAATAGAAAGAGTACTGAAGAGTAGACTTAGCTCTTTGAGTCATAATTCTCTCTTATTTTAATGCAAATAAATTGGAGCTTCTCTCGCTTTGAAAGTCACGCCTCACTACTGGACCTACGTGTGACTATACAATAGAAAGAGTACTGAAGAGTAGCCTTAGCTCTTTGAGTCATTATTCTCTCTTATCTTGATGAAAATTATTATTTGGAGCTTCCTTCGCTTTGAAAGTTACGCCACACTACTGGACCTACGTGTGACTGCGCAATAGAAAGAGTACTGAAGGATAGCCTTAGCTCTTTGAGTCATTATTCTCTCTTATCTTGATGAAAATTATTATTTGGAGCTTCCTTCGCTTTGAAAGTTACGCCTCACTACTGGACCTACGTGTGACTGTACAATAGAAAGAGTACTAAAGAGTAGCATTTGTTCTTTGAATCATTATTCTCTCTTATTTTGATGAAAATTATTATTTGGAGCTTCCTTCGCTTTGAAAGTTACGCCTCACTACTGGACCTACGTGTGACTGCGCAATAGAAAGAGTACTGAGGAGTAGCCTTAGTTCTTTGAGTCATTATTCCCTCTTACTTTAATTAAAGTTACACTACCCAACATGAAATGTACCTCCACGAAGGTAATGTGTTTTTAGTCCATCTTTAGAGGTAGATTCAGAAAAAAATGCTTAAAAAGACACATAAGGTCACAATTTTTAAATATTTAGATATACATTATAAAAAAAAACAAGTTCGCTTGCGAGCCGGTGAAGCGTGTCATAGGTTGCGCGCCCTAGTCCTACACAATTGCTAACAAAGTGTAAATATGGAAACATGCTGTACAGTTTAACCAGGCCTCTACTTCAGAAGGTCCCGACTTTCAAACAGAAAATTCTGAAAGTGAGAGACATTTCCTATTTCAAGTAGAGTTGACAGATTCTGCACGTGACCTAAATTTTTTAAAAGCAGCATTTAAATGTTTAGGTCCAGGCTAAAACTATGTAACTTACTTGGACCTGATATAACAATTACAGAGTTTTGAAATGCACGTCAGAAATTCAGAAAATATTTTTTATTGGAAAATAATTTTTATTTCTGTATAGACATCAATATTTGAATGTGTGAGTTAGGAATTGAGTACAATTCAGACGCCTGACAATTGTTTTTAGATTGATCAAAGTTGCAGCTTAAAGGCTGTTACTATGGTAACGAACTTCCATCTGTTCCGCCTGTGTATTTACTATAAAATCACATCACACCTTTACATGTCAGAAAAGGCAAAATACATAAGTGCATTCTATGCGCTTTTCTACAAAATGTTATTCAAGAGTAAAGCCCTGCTTTGAGAGATACTTCTTGCGCACTTAGTGCTCGAGTCAAGGAGGTGAACATATGAGCATCGCTTGTCCGTATCGTGTTACCTTTGTTAACCTCGCTTCAGTTTACCTCTGTGAAACAGTAATATTAGACAAAGATTTCATAGCATCAGATAAACATGTCACCGGCTTGGCGTGTTCTCCATTAAATTACAGAGGAATCAACACCAACAGAGAAACCGTTTACCAAACAAGTGTTTACTGCTCCGACTAACAGATGGCGCGCTCGTGTCTACTTAGTTCACGTAACCGCCTAGGCGAGGCGCTGAACTGATCTTGCCGAAGGTATCCGTAAGAGCATGGTGTGTGAGTGTATTTTGATGAACTTTGCCGCCGAAACTTCAAAGTACAGATGAATCGGAACTTGAGTTATGAGGTGTATTAAACAAACCCTTTTAATTACAGTTTTGTTTTTAAATTTACGTCCTCCAACTTGATGTCATATAGCACGTTGAATGAAATGATATTCAAATGAGTACAGGATGGATAGAGCTTACAGATACCAGAAATTTATCTTTCATTGGATATCTCCTGAAAAATCTCATCCCTATAACTCAGCCTGACCGACATTCGAACTCGGGAACATTTACTATTATGGGTTTACTGTGATAAACTGGGGAAAATTATTAAAATTGCTATCGCAATGCTAAATTGCAATCCCTATATTCTTTACACCGCTTTTCTTGCCGACAAGAAACTCCCATATTCCCTAGTCAACTTAAAAAGAAACTACAGCAACAACTGCACTTCAGTATAGTCCACATTACTGCAGACTAAGAGGAAACCTCCAACGTTAAGTCATATCGGACGATGAATGAAATAATGTTCAAATAATTACAGGTTACATAGAGCTTAGAGTTAGCAGACATTCATCTTTCTGTATAAGAGGAAACCTCCAACGTTAGGTCATATCGGACGATGAATGATGTTCAAATAAGTACAGGGTACATAGAGCTTAGAGTTAGCAGACATTCATCTTTCAGGATAAGGGAAAACCTCCAACGTTAAGTTTCATCAGACGATGAATGTAATGATGTTCAAATAATTACAGGGTACATAGAGCTTAGAGTTATTAGACATTCATCTTTCAGGATAAGAGAACACCTCCAACGTTGAGTCATATCTGACGATGAATGAAATGATGTTCAAATAATTGCAGGGTACATAGAGCTTAGAGTTGCTAGACATTCATTTTTCAGGATAAGAGAAAACGTCCATCGTTAAGTTATATCACACAATGAATGATGTTCAAATAAGTACAGGGTACATAGAGCTTAGAGTTAGCAGACATTCGTCTTTCAGGATAAGAGAGAACTTCCAACGTTAAGTTACATCGCACGATGAATGATGTTCAAATAAGTAAAGGGTACATAGAGCTTAGAGTTATTAGACATTTATGTTTCTGGATAAGGGGAAACTTCCAACGTTAAGTTATATTGCACGATGAATGATGTTCAAATAAATACAGTGTGCATAGAGCTTAGAGTTAGCAGATATTTATCTTTCTGGATAAGAGAAAACTTCCAAAGTTAAGTCATATCGCACGATGAATGATGTTCAAATAAGTACAGGGTACATAGAGCTTAGAGTTAGCAGACATTTATCTTTCTGGATAAGGGAAAACGTACAACGTTAATTCATATCACACGATGAATGATGTTCAAATAAGTACTGGGTACATAGAGCTTAGAGTTATTAGACATTCATCTTTCAGGATACGAGAAAACCTCCAACGTTAAGTCATATCGGGCGATGAATGATGTTCAAATAAGTACAGGGTACATAGAGCTTAGAGTTAGCAGACATTCATCTTTCAGGATAAGAGAAAACGTCCATCGTTAAGTCATATCACACAATGAATGATGTTCAAATAAGTACAGGATACATAGAGCTTAGAGTTAGCAGACATTCGTCTTTCAGGAGAAAGGAAAACTTCCAACGTTAAGTTATATCGCACAATGAATGATGTTCAAATAAGTACAGGGTGCATAAAGCTTAGAGTTAGCAGACATTCGTCTTTCAGGATAAGAGAAAACTTCCAACGTTAAGTTATATCACACAATGAATGATGTTCAAATAAGTACAGGGTGCATAAAGCTTAGAGTTAGCAGACATTCGTCTTTCAGGATAAGAGAAAACTTGCAACGTTAAGTTATATCGCACAATGAATGATGTTCAAATAAGTACAGGGTGCATAAAGCTTAGAGTTAGCAGACATTCGTCTTTCAGGATAAGAGAAAACTTCCAACGTTAAGTTATATCGCACAATGAATGATGTTCAAATAAGTACAGGGTGCATAAAGCTTAGAGTTAGCAGACATTCGTCTTTCAGGATAAGAGAAAACTTCCAACGTTAAGTTATATCGCACAATGAATGATGTTCAAATAAGTACAGGGTGCATAAAGCTTAGAGTTAGCAGACATTCGTCTTTCAGGATAAGAGAAAACTTCCAACGTTAAGTTATATCGCACAATGAATGATGTTCAAATAAGTACAGGGTGCATAAAGCTTAGAGTTAGCAGACATTCGTCTTTCAGGATAAGAGAAAACTTCCAACGTTAAGTTATATCACACAATGAATGATGTTCAAATAAGTAAAGGGTGCATAAAGCTTAGAGTTAGCAGACATTCGTCTTTCAGGAGAAAGGAAAACTTCCAACGTTAAGTTATATCACACAATGAATGATGTTCAAATAAGTACAGGGTACATAGAGCTTAGAGTTAGCAGACATTCGTCTTTCAGGAGAAAGGAAAACTTCCAACGTTAAGTTATATCACACAATGAATGATGTTCAAATAAGTAAAGGGTACATAGAGCTTAGAGTTAGCAGACATTCGTCTTTCAGGAGAAAGGAAAACTTCCAACGTTAAGTTATATCGCACAATGAATGATGTTCAAATAAGTACAGGGTGCATAAAGCTTAGAGTTAGCAGACATTCGTCTTTTAGGATAAGATAAAACTTCCAACGTTAAGTTATATCACACAATGAATGATGTTCAAATAAGTACAGGGTACATAGAGCTTAGAGTTAGCAGACATTCGTCTTTCAGGAGAAAGGAAAACTTCCAACGTTAAGTTATATCACACAATGAATGATGTTCAAATAAGTACAGGGTGCATAAAGCTTAGAGTTAGCAGACATTCGTCTTTCAGGATAAGAGAAAACTTCCAACGTTAAGTTATATCGCACAATGAATGATGTTCAAATAAGTACAGGGTGCATAAAGCTTAGAGTTAGCAGACATTCGTCTTTCAGGATAAGAGAAAACTTCCAACGTTAAGTTATATCACACAATGAATGATGTTCAAATAAGTACAGGGTGCATAAAGCTTAGAGTTAGCAGACATTCGTCTTTCAGGATAAGAGAAAACTTCCAACGTTAAGTTATATCGCACAATGAATGATGTTCAAATAAGTACAGGGTGCATAAAGCTTAGAGTTAGCAGACATTCGTCTTTCAGGATAAGAGAAAACTTCCAACGTTAAGTTATATCACACAATGAATGATGTTCAAATAAGTAAAGGGTGCATAAAGCTTAGAGTTAGCAGACATTCGTCTTTCAGGAGAAAGGAAAACTTCCAACGTTAAGTTATATCACACAATGAATGATGTTCAAATAAGTACAGGGTACATAGAGCTTAGAGTTAGCAGACATTCGTCTTTCAGGAGAAAGGAAAACTTCCAACGTTAAGTTATATCACACAATGAATGATGTTCAAATAAGTACAGGTTACATAGAGCTTAGAGTTAGCAGACATTCGTCTTTCAGGAGAAAGGAAAACTTCCAACGTTAAGTTATATCGCACAATGAATGATGTTCAAATAAGTACAGGGTGCATAAAGCTTAGAGTTAGCAGACATTCGTCTTTCAGGATAAGAGAAAACTTCCAACGTTAAGTTATATCACACAATGAATGATGTTCAAATAAGTACAGGGTGCATAAAGCTTAGAGTTAGCAGACATTCGTCTTTCAGGATAAGAGAAAACTTCCAACGTTAAGTTATATCGCACGATGAATGATGTTCAGATAAGTACAGGGTACATAGAGCTTAGATTTACCAGACATTCGTCTTTCAGGAGAAAGGAAAACTTCCAACGTTAAGTTATATCACACAATGAATGATGTTCAAATAAGTAAAGGGTGCATAGAGCTTAGAGTTAGCAGACATTCGTCTTTCAGGAGAAAGGAAAACTTCCAACGTTAAGTTATATCACACAATGAATGATGTTCAAATAAGTACAGGGTACATAGAGCTTAGAGTTAGCAGACATTCGTCTTTCAGGAGAAAGGAAAACTTCCAACGTTAAGTTATATCGCACAATGAATGATGTTCAAATAAGTACAGGGTGCATAAAGCTTAGAGTTAGCAGACATTCGTCTTTCAGGATAAGAGAAAACTTCCAACGTTAAGTTATATCACACAATGAATGATGTTCAAATAAGTACAGGGTACATAGAGCTTAGAGTTAGCAGACATTCGTCTTTCAGGAGAAAGGAAAACTTCCAACGTTAAGTTATATCACACAATGAATGATGTTCAAATAAGTACAGGGTGCATAAAGCTTAGAGTTAGCAGACATTCGTCTTTCAGGATAAGATAAAACTTCCAACGTTAAGTTATATCGCACAATGAATGATGTTCAAATAAGTACAGGGTGCATAAAGCTTAGAGTTAGCAGACATTCGTCTTTCAGGATAAGAGAAAACTTCCAACGTTAAGTTATATCACACAATGAATGATGTTCAAATAAGTACAGGGTGCATAAAGCTTAGAGTTAGCAGACATTCGTCTTTCAGGATAAGAGAAAACTTCCAACGTTAAGTTATATCGCACAATGAATGATGTTCAAATAAGTACAGGGTGCATAAAGCTTAGAGTTAGCAGACATTCGTCTTTCAGGATAAGAGAAAACTTCCAACGTTAAGTTATATCACACAATGAATGATGTTCAAATAAGTACAGGGTGCATAAAGCTTAGAGTTAGCAGACATTCGTCTTTCAGGAGAAAGGAAAACTTCCAACGTTAAGTTATATCACACAATGAATGATGTTCAAATAAGTACAGGGTACATAGAGCTTAGAGTTAGCAGACATTCGTCTTTCAGGAGAAAGGAAAACTTCCAACGTTAAGTTATATCGCACGATGAATGATGTTCAAATAAGTACAGGGTACATAGAGCTTAGAGTTAGCAGACATTCGTCTTTCAGGAGAAAGGAAAACTTCCAACGTTAAGTTATATCACACAATGAATGATGTTCAAATAAGTACAGGGTACATAGAGCTTAGAGTTAGCAGACATTCGTCTTTCAGGAGAAAGGAAAACTTCCAACGTTAAGTTATATCACACAATGAATGATGTTCAAATAAGTACAGGGTGCATAGAGCTTAGAGTTAGCAGACATTCGTCTTTCAGGAGAAAGGAAAACTTCCAACGTTAAGTTATATCGCACAATGAATGATGTTCAAATAAGTACAGGGTGCATAAAGCTTAGAGTTAGCAGACATTCGTCTTTCAGGAGAAAGGAAAACTTCCAACGTTAAGTTATATCGCACAATGAATGATGTTCAAATAAGTACAGGGTGCATAAAGCTTAGAGTTAGCAGACATTCGTCTTTCAGGATAAGAGAAAACTTCCAACGTTAAGTTATATCGCACGATGAATGATGTTCAAATAAGTACAGGGTACATAGAGCTTAGAGTTAGCAGACATTCGTCTTTCAGGAGAAAGGAAAACTTCCAACGTTAAGTTATATCGCACAATGAATGATGTTCAAATAAGTACAGGGTGCATAAAGCTTAGAGTTAGCAGACATTCGTCTTTCAGGAGAAAGGAAAACTTCCAACGTTAAGTTATATCGCACAATGAATGATGTTCAAATAAGTACAGGGTGCATAAAGCTTAGAGTTAGCAGACATTCGTCTTTCAGGATAAGAGAAAACTTCCAACGTTAAGTTATATCGCACAATGAATGATGTTCAAATAAGTACAGGGTGCATAAAGCTTAGAGTTAGCAGACATTCGTCTTTCAGGAGAAAGGAAAACTTCCAACGTTAAGTTATATCACACAATGAATGATGTTCAAATAAGTACAGGGTGCATAGAGCTTAGAGTTAGCAGACATTCGTCTTTCAGGAGAAAGGAAAACTTCCAACGTTAAGTTATATCGCACAATGAATGATGTTCAAATAAGTACAGGGTGCATAAAGCTTAGAGTTAGCAGACATTCGTCTTTCAGGAGAAAGGAAAACTTCCAACGTTAAGTTATATCACACAATGAATGATGTTCAAATAAGTACAGGGTGCATAAAGCTTAGAGTTAGCAGACATTCGTCTTTCAGGATAAGAGAAAACTTCCAACGTTAAGTTATATCGCACGATGAATGATGTTCAAATAAGTACAGGGTACATAGAGCTTAGAGTTAGCAGACATTCGTCTTTCAGGATAAGGGAAAACTTCCTACGTTAAGTCATATCTGACGATGAATGAAATGATGTTCAAATAATTGCAGGGTACATAGAGCTTAGAGTTGCTAGACATTCATTTTTCAGGATAAGAGAAAACGTCCATCGTTAGTTATATCACACAATGAATGATGTTCAAATAAGTACAGGGTACATAGAGCTTAGAGTTAGCAGACATTCGTCTTTCAGGATAAGAGAGAACTTCCAACGTTAAGTTACATCGCACGATGAATGATGTTCAAATAAGTAAAGGGTACATAGAGCTTAGAGTTATTAGACATTTATGTTTCTGGATAAGGGAAAACTTCCAACGTTAAGTTATATTGCACGATGAATGATGTTCAAATAAATACAGTGTGCATAGAGCTTAGAGTTAGCAGATATTTATCTTTCTGGATAAGAGAAAACTTCCAAAGTTAAGTCATATCGCACGATGAATGATGTTCAAATAAGTACAGGGTACATAGAGCTTAGAGTTGCTAGACATTCATCTTTCAGGATAAGAGAAAACGTCCATCGTTAAGTCATATCACACAATGAAATGATGTTCAAATAATTGCAGGGTACATAGAGCTTAGAGTTGCTAGACATTCATCTTTCAGGATAAGAGAAAACGTCCATCGTTAAGTCATATCACACAATGAATGATGTTCAAATAATTGCAGGGTACATAGAGCTTAGAGTTGCTAGACATTCGTCTTTCAGGATAAGAGAAAACGTCCATCGTTAAGTCATATCACACAATGAATGATGTTCAAATAATTGCAGGGTACATAGAGCTTAGAGTTGCTAGACATTCGTCTTTCAGGATAAGAGAAAACGTCCATCGTTAAGTCATATCACACAATGAATGATGTTCAAATAAGTACAGGGTACATAGAGCTTAGAGTTGCTAGACATTCGTCTTTCAGGATAAAGGAAAACTTCCATCGTTAAGTTATATCACACAATGAATGATGTTCAAATAATTGCAGGGTACATAGAGCTTAGAGTTGCTAGACATTCGTCTTTCAGGATAAGAGAAAACGTCCATCGTTAAGTCATATCACACAATGAATGATGTTCAAATAAGTACAGGGTACATAGAGCTTAGAGTTAGCAGACATTCGTCTTTCAGGATAAAGGAAAACTTCCATCGTTAAGTCATATCACACAATGAATGATGTTCAAATAAGTACAGGGTACATAGAGCTTAGAGTTGCTAGACATTCGTCTTTCAGGATAAGAGAAAACGTCCATCGTTAAGTCATATCACACAATGAATGATGTTCAAATAAGTACAGGGTACATAGAGCTTAGAGTTGCTAGACATTCGTCTTTCAGGATAAAGGAAAACTTCCATCGTTAAGTTATATCACACAATGAATGATGTTCAAATAATTGCAGGGTACATAGAGCTTAGAGTTGCTAGACATTCGTCTTTCAGGATAAGAGAAAACGTCCATCGTTAAGTCATATCACACAATGAATGATGTTCAAATAAGTACAGGGTACATAGAGCTTAGAGTTGCTAGACATTCGTCTTTCAGGATAAGAGAAAACGTCCATCGTTAAGTCATATCACACAATGAATGATGTTCAAATAAGTACAGGGTACATAGAGCTTAGAGTTGCTAGACATTCGTCTTTCAGGATAAAGGAAAACTTCCATCGTTAAGTTATATCACACAATGAATGATGTTCAAATAATTGCAGGGTACATAGAGCTTAGAGTTGCTAGACATTCGTCTTTCAGGATAAGAGAAAACGTCCATCGTTAAGTCATATCACACAATGAATGATGTTCAAATAAGTACAGGGTACATAGAGCTTAGAGTTGCTAGACATTCGTCTTTCAGGATAAAGGAAAACTTCCATCGTTAAGTCATATCACACAATGAATGATGTTCAAATAATTGCAGGGTACATAGAGCTTAGAGTTGCTAGACATTCGTCTTTCAGGATAAGAGAAAACGTCCATCGTTAAGTCATATTGGACGATGAATGATGTTCAAATAAGTACAGGGTACATAGAGCTTAGAGTTAGCAGACATTCATCTTTCAGGATAAGAGAAAACGTCCATCGTTAAGTCATATCACACAATGAAATGATGTTCAAATAATTGCAGGGTACATAGAGCTTAGAGTTGCTAGACATTCATCTTTCAGGATAAGAGAAAACGTCCATCGTTAAGTCATATCACACAATGAATGATGTTCAAATAATTGCAGGGTACATAGAGCTTAGAGTTGCTAGACATTCGTCTTTCAGGATAAAGGAAAACTTCCATCGTTAAGTTATATCACACAATGAATGATGTTCAAATAAGTACTGGGTACATAGAGCTTAGAGTTGCTAGACATTCGTCTTTCAGGATAAAGGAAAACTTCCATCGTTAAGTTATATCACACAATGAATGATGTTCAAATAATTGCAGGGTACATAGAGCTTAGAGTTGCTAGACATTCGTCTTTCAGGATAAGAGAAAACGTCCATCGTTAAGTCATATCACACAATGAATGATGTTCAAATAAGTACAGGGTACATAGAGCTTAGAGTTAGCAGACATTCGTCTTTCAGGATAAAGGAAAACTTCCATCGTTAAGTTATATCACACAATGAATGATGTTCAAATAATTGCAGGGTACATAGAGCTTAGAGTTGCTAGACATTCGTCTTTCAGGATAAGAGAAAACGTCCATCGTTAAGTCATATCACACAATGAATGATGTTCAAATAAGTACTGGGTACATAGAGCTTAGAGTTGCTAGACATTCGTCTTTCAGGATAAGAGAAAACGTCCATCGTTAAGTCATATCACACAATGAATGATGTTCAAATAATTGCAGGGTACATAGAGCTTAGAGTTGCTAGACATTCGTCTTTCAGGATAAGAGAAAACGTCCATCGTTAAGTCATATCACACAATGAATGATGTTCAAATAAGTACAGGGTACATAGAGCTTAGAGTTGCTAGACATTCGTCTTTCAGGATAAAGGAAAACTTCCATCGTTAAGTTATATCACACAATGAATGATGTTCAAATAATTGCAGGGTACATAGAGCTTAGAGTTGCTAGACATTCGTCTTTCAGGATAAGAGAAAACGTCCATCGTTAAGTCATATCACACAATGAATGATGTTCAAATAAGTACAGGGTACATAGAGCTTAGAGTTGCTAGACATTCGTCTTTCAGGATAAAGGAAAACTTCCATCGTTAAGTCATATCACACAATGAATGATGTTCAAATAATTGCAGGGTACATAGAGCTTAGAGTTGCTAGACATTCGTCTTTCAGGATAAGAGAAAACGTCCATCGTTAAGTCATATCACACAATGAATGATGTTCAAATAAGTACAGGGTACATAGAGCTTAGAGTTGCTAGACATTCGTCTTTCAGGATAAGAGAAAACGTCCATCGTTAAGTCATATCACACAATGAATGATGTTCAAATAAGTACAGGGTACATAAAGCTTAGAGTTAGCAGACATTCGTCTTTCAGGATAAGAGAAAACTTCCATCGTTAAGTCATATCGGACGATGAAATTTAAATCCAGTTGGTTGGTCACGTGCTGCCTACTAATCTGGAACTGTTATATCTCTATGTATTTTATATCCAAAATCGAGTATTTTACAGAACATGACGCTGAAAAAGCTGGAATAACGCTGGACCAAGTGTACGTGGGTGTGCCTTAAAGTTAATTATCACCCGGTAGTTCTTATGCTACAGTGATGAACATTTTTCAGTGTCATTGTTCCTTTGGACAACAGAGAGTGCCAGAAGTGACTGAGGTGTAAGATGGAGAGAATTGAGGCTCGTTGTGTGATCAAGTTCCTGCATTTGAAGGACAAAACTGCCCGAGAAACCCATGATGATATGACGGCTGTTTATCGAAATTATTGCTCTTCGTATGACACTATTTTAATATGAAAAAAAATTCAAACCGGTCACATGTCCCTGACAGATGAGCCAAGCGCTGGTAGACCGTCAATGACAGACGATGCTGTCACAGTGAAGAAAGTGGAGTGTTTACTACTGGAAGACAGACGAGCTACCATCCAAATGATCATGAATGAGACACGTCTTAGTTATGGTAGTCTGTGGAAAATTATTCATGACAAAGGGCACATGTCTAAGCTGTCTACACAGTGGGTTCCACCTTCACCAACCCCTTTCCAAAAGCAAACACCGCGTGACCTTCCAAGACAGATTTTGATGCTGTTGGAACCGGATGAAGATGATTTATTGGTCGTCTGGTAATCATGGGCGAATCCTATCTGAAGCTATCAGAATGATCCAGAGACAAAAACCATGAGCATGTCGATTTCTCCCTCCCAAAAAGGCAAAGGTGCAAAAGTCGCTTGGAAGGTCATGCTTTCAGTTTTCTGGGACTGTCGTGGAGTTACCCTTACAGATTATCTTGCCAAGGGTCAAATCATCACTGACAGATACTACTGCAATCTTCTGGACAAGTTACGAGCAGTTCTGATTAAGAAACGACGCAGTATGTTCTCCAAAGGTGTTCGTCTTCTGTCTGACAATGCACCAGCTCATTCATCTCAAGTTGCAGTTGACAAAACAAGGGAATGTGGCTTTGATAGCTTACAGCATCCGCCTTATTCGTCCGATCTCGCACTAAGTGACTCATCTTCCCGGAAATGTATAATCGGTTGCGTGATCACCGATTTGACAACACAAATGACGTCATTAATGAAATGGAAGGGTGGTTTAAAGCGAATTCTCCAGAATTGTACAATGAAGGTATTCGGAAGGTCAAGAAACGCTGGGAGAAATGTATAAATCTTGATGGTGATTACCTAAAGAATAATTAACAAGCACATATCAACATAAACTCTCTATCACATTTTGAAAAGGGTGATAATTTAAACTTTATTACATCTCCTCGTATAACCATCAATGGAGACTGTGTCGAGAAATAAGGTGAGATATTTGGTTTGCTTATTGTTCCATTCTTCATGTTAAACGGCTAATTTAAGGTATTTTATTAAGTAAATATTTAAAAATTCATATAAGAGTTTTTTAGCTTGTTATGTTTACAACGTCAATATTTGTACAACTAGTTTGAGTTTAAAATGTAATTAAGTGTTATTTTTATATTATTAAAATCAATGTTTATGTTAAACCTCGTTAAATATAAATAGAAAACTTACTGTAAACAAATGAAAAGCGAACTCTTATTTGAGTTTTCATAACCACTAAAGTGCGTTGCCATGGTGAGTGGACGTTGGATATATAGAGCAGAAAGTACATTTGCGTGTTATTGATTTGTCTAGCAAAACTGTGCGATCAAAGTAAAGGACAAAGTTTAGATTTGATTTTTATTGTGCATATTCCAAAATTTTACAATTTATAACCTTAGACTACAATTTATAACCTTACAATTTATAACCTTACCTACAATTTACAATACTTACCTACAATCCGCCTCAGTAGCGTGGTGGTAGAGTGTCTACCTCACGTTCAAGAGGTCCCGAGTTCGAATCTCGGTCAGGGTGAGTTACCTAGATAAGGTTTTACGGGGTTTTCCCTTATTCTGAAAGACGAATGTCGGGTAACTGTAAGCTCTATGGACCCTGGGCTCATTTGAGCATCATTTCAACCATTCCATTCATTGTCGGATATGACATAACGTTAGAGGACGTAAATTACAACAAAGAAACCTACAATTTATAACCTTAGACTACATTTATTTTGTTTACCTTGTTGCTACCTTGGCTTACGTGATACCCAGGCCTTCTGCTCTCCCAGGTAGCCTTTAACCTCCATGCCTCCTTGTTACTTCATTAGTCCCATTCTTTCCCGTCATCTTCCTTTCTTATATCCTTTACATTTCTGGCCCATTTTTCTTTTACTTTCTGCAAGAACTCCCCAATACTTCTTACCTTCTTTTCCTCCATACCCGTTAACATTTTTATAGCTACTATCATCTTCTCTACTTTCCCCCATTTTTCCGTCCAAACCTTTTTCTCCACATTGCAACATCCCCGCATTCTGTTAGTGATCTATGCTTTCTTTTCCCCCATACAATTTACAAATTTCTTTTTCCCTACCTCTTATCCCTCTTAGAAATATTGTTCCTGTTCTCATCCATGCTAGCCCTTCTCTCTCTCTTGCCTGTTGCAGTACTCTACTTATGCTTGTCGTCTCTAATTTCTTTTTCTTTGCTTGTAAAATTGTAATGATTTCATATTTTCTAGACTTCCTGATATTTCCTGCCTTTCTATATCTTCCATTCTGCATTTTACCAATTTACCCACGTCGCTTGTATTCCTTTCCTCTAATCTCCGTATATCTCTCATTCCTATTTTTTGGATAATTCCTCCTATCTCTTTCCACCAACAATTTGAGTTCACTAATCCTTTTTAGCTGTCTCATGCATCATTTAATCATTTCCCTTCTTCTTTGGCCAAACGCCTGTACCAGAATGTTATTATTCTTTCCATTATTATTCCATTTCTTCTTGTCTTTCCTAATTCTACTAAAGCTACTTCCCTGGGTGCTCATCTTGGTAAGCCTAGTAGCTCTTTACAAAGCCTTCTGTAGCTTTGGTCCACCGTTTTGTTTACCTCTGCACCCTCCCCCCCCCCCCCCAGATCTCCACTGCAAACAACATTTTGGATTCACCTAGTGCCTCATACATTCCTTCTAACCACCTGGTTGTCATTTCTAGCTTATATTTGAATCTTCTTTTCCCATTCATTACCGCCTTTCCTTTTTTCCCAATTTTTCTCCTGTGTGCTCCCCACTTTCCATTGTTATTCAACTTCACTCCTAAGTATTCAAATTCATTGACCACTTCTACCCTTTAACCATTTAGTATACACTTTTCATCTTTTTTTTTAGTTCAACTCCCTCCATAACTTTCGACTTATTTATGTTTATTTTTATTCCCCACTCTTCACAAAATTTCTGGATTTCATTTATTGCCTTCTGCAATCGTACTATCGTTATAGATCCTACCATTAAGTCATCCGCATATAGCAGTCCAGGAATTTGTTTGCTATTACCGGACACTGCTGATTTCCTTCGTTAACCTTGTCTGTTATCTCGTCTATAAATAAGTTAAATAAAATTGGACTCATTTTGCATCCTTGTCTTGGACCTATTTTTTGTTCTGTCATCTCCATAATTACATTGTTCATAGATTTTCTCTACTTGTTTTATATATTTAAAGTCACTGTGATTAATCTGCCTACAAAGTCTGAGCTTGAATAAACAAATTTTACTTTTCTAAACTGACCAACTCTTGCTGCTACGAGCAGATAATGTTCGAGGTGTGGTCTTTTTTGCTACGCCTTGTCAACTTGGTGCACTTTTATAATGTCGAAAGGCAGGAAGGTAAAGAAACGCCATCTACACAAGGGAAGAAAAATGAGCATCGAAAAGCCAGTACGTTACAAAGTTAGTGAATTTAAAAAAGTTATCCCGTGACAGTAGAGTGGGCCACTACAACAGTATCACCTTTATCGATTGTAGGAGCCACGGAGCGTTTGAAAGGAACGCGCTTTTCTTTTCTTTCCTTTTTTTTCGCCGCTCCCCGATGAAATCTCTTAACGACTGCTGGAGAATATTGAGAAGGCGGTGAAAAGAAACCCGGCCCCATAGCGCGACACACCATGATGGAACGCTTTTATGTGTATTTATTACAATAACGCCGCCATGTTGCTCACCTGTTTTCTATAGCGGTGGAGAGGGAGGGGGAGAGCTCTCTCCCAGAACTCGGGTGAGAAGAGAAAAAAATTCAACAGCACGAACTAAACACTACGTAGTTCAAGTGGTGCTGTTAACATCATCCAGTTCTGCTTTCTTTTGGACGCAATTAAACAATAAATCCCAATTGTTGTACTCATATTACTTCCTCTCCACATGCACAAACCTGCAAAAATGTTATTGCAGCTACAAGGGGATGCAGTAGACTAAGTGATAGTCAAATGTTTTAAAACTGGTTGTCTAGGTGACGTCTTACTACTACTAGGTTTTTTTTTTTTTTTTTTTTTTTTTGTGTGTGTGTGTATGCACAACCAGGCCTGCCTCAGGGATTATTTCGCCCTCTTCAGCCAAAATGTATTTGTTCTTTGGGTGAGAGAGAGGCTTCTTTTTTGGTGAGGGATTTATTTATTTATTTATTATTTATTCTGTTACACTAATGTTGTGGTGAAGATAGAGATGGAGATAGAGGATTAAGCTGGATTTGTAGTCATTCTAACAAGTAGGTCTAAATGTTCCTGTATTCGCTCTTGCTCATCTTCGATGTTTTCTTCATATTCTTTGATGATGGTAAGTAGAAGTGGGTCACTTAGGATGTTTCTTTTAAGCAGGTGTACTGGTCTGAATTGCTTTACGTTTTCAATAAGTCTTTTTTATGTGGCCAGTCCTTAGCGTTTTGCACATATTTGTAAGTGTATTTTTTTATTTCGTCTGTTATGGGTATCGTTTTGGATATGTCGTGGATTTCATTATTTTTTGACCACGGTGGTAGTTTTATTGATATTCTTAAGCATCTTCTTTCAAAACATGCGATTCCTTTTTTGACTGAGTTGTGATTGGCCATAGTGCTATAGCAGCATATGTAAATATTGGTCCTACTCTTGTTTTGTATAGTTGTATGGGGGTTTTTGTTGTTAGTCCTTCCTTCCCTGTTCAGGATAGGAGTGCTAGGCCTGTAGTTGCGACTTTTGCAGTTTGGAGTTTCTTGATAGACTGTATTTTGTGTTTAATTTTTTCCTTAATGTCACTCTTAGATAAGTTATTTCATTTTGGGCTTTTATTATATGTCTGTTATACTTTATTACAGTACCTTTATGTTTCTCTTTCCTTTTTGTCTGTAATAAATAATGTATTGGATTTTTTCAGAGTTTATGGAGATTCGCCATTTGTTCCCCCAATTGAAATTCCGTTCTCTTTGTATGTCCAAGAGATAAAATTAGAGATGCAAGGGAATATGGTTTTTTTTTTTTTTTTTTTTTTTTTTTTTTTTTTTTTTTTTTTTTTTTTTAACATAGGTGATTTTGCTTTCATAGTGCCTTTATTTTAGATTCTCTAAACAATCTTCTTACTAAATCTTTGTTGAATGAAGTGCTGCTTAAATCAAATAGACGCTTTAATTCACTTAATTATATATTAGTTGAAGACATTTAGACTATGTGATGGTTTTTGTTTTGTGTATCATCGCAGGACAGAACTTAAGTGACAAAGGTGTATAGGTAAATAAAACGAAAAGGAATAGTTTGTAAAATATTGACATTGACTAAGTTATGGAGTCCTGCGCCGTGCCGTAGTGGGCTAAGGCAGCATGCCTTGGTCCCTGGCCACGGAAAACGGCCCGGGTTCGATCCCACCCTTGTGGTGCGGATTTTAGGTCTCGGGTATAGGACCGGTGCCCACTCAGCTTACGCTGGGTAAGCGGCCCTGGTCATGGAAACCAACATTCCGGCTGGGGGATGCCAAGTTGCTGACCACATCTCCTTCCCCATTCGGATGGATGATCGTCCACCTCTGCCGTGCGTAAGTGGGTAAGTGGGCGTGAGGCCGGCAGTCGGGTTGGTATGCCTTGGTCCTCTAAGGGCTGTCGCGCCATGGGTTATTATTAAGTTATGGAAGTGGCTATGATGTTGTAGGCAGTTGTAATACTGTATCTAGTAAACTTTCATCCATCTGTTAATGTTATCTTAGTGATGTTCCTTTCTATAATATTATTCACACAACATTTGTCCAACCGCAATGTAACAATGCTTAGATCCGCATAGCAGCTGGTTTCATTGATAAGCAATTCCAAAGACAAGAGATCTAGCAGTTTTATTTGCCTTCTGTCCTAAGAATGAATACATCTAAAATGCAACCCGACATTTGTTGTTATTTTATATTGACAAAGTGTACTTTATCAGTGGAATTTATAGGAATAGGGATATTTCACGTAGCACTGTTACCACTGTGACATAAATACGCCGTTCTCTCTTTATCTTGTGGAGGTCAGGTATTACTGCACACCTTAATGGATAACCTAGGGGATTCCGTACTAAACCTTCTGCAAGTTATTGCACGTCAAACCCCGGGAGGATGAAGAAGAGCGCGTTCAACGGGTGTGTAGCAAACTAGGTGCAAGTGGTGGGTTACTACAGTCAATGCAAGTCCAGGGAATGTCAGCACCATGACAAAGCGTACCTTCTCTCAAGGACAGCAACCTTCCAATACCGAGAACAACATGCACTAAGCTCAATAGCCATCGGATATCAGTACCATCGACCCTTAAGATAAGGTAGAGATGAAGTCGCGATAAGGTAAATAACCTAGCTCAGGCATCAGTGGTAAACCGAGTTGGATGGCTCAGGGAGTTTCCTCTGTGGCCCGCATTCGGGAGGCCGGGGTTCGATTTCCCTGGGCGACCTACCTGACTCATTGGTTTTTTCGGGGGTTTCCCGGGTCGTTAGGTGAATGCTGGGTAGGTTAATTACGTTCCCCGAAAATCCTGCCCCTCCGTGTCATCTCCATTATCATTTCTCATCATCTCTCATTGGTGGTCTATTTCAGGAAGGAAGTGTCGGTGTGTGCCTCGGCAGTGCATGACAGGATGATATGCCCTGAGAAAAGCTACTTCCTCCTCCAGTAGGTCGGTTGACGGTCTCGGCGTCTCTGCTGGGACCATTTCGGTAGCGCCAGACAGGGACCTTTGGGGCTTGGATCGCTTGCCTGGGACCATTAGGGCTCGGCTGCTGTGCTCGTTGTCGTCCCGCTGTAGGGGAGCAAGTTCGTTGTCCTGGCCTGATGGGGGAAGTCTCTATCCAAGTAAACTGTCTTCGTCGCCTCATCCTTCCTCCCGGGGATGCCTCCGCTTGGGGACATAGGAACAAAGGACCCAGCATGGTGGCCTACGTACCGAATCCCATCCGTAATGAAATCCCAATCCCAATCATCAAGGGCAAACGGGGCTTTCCGAATGCCACCATGAGCAGGATATATTAGGGGACTTCGTCTACGGCCCGCATTTTTGAGGTCCGTGTTCAAGTCTCGTGCCCGAACTACCTGTCCCATGGGTTTCTTTTCGAAGTAGCCAGGTCGCCAGGCAAATGCTGGTTACGTTAATGACATTCCACGAATTTCATGTCCCTCCATTTCATATCTGTTATCATTTCATATCATCTGTCATCTAGTGGTCTCCTTCAGGGTAGTAGTGTCAGCGAGGGTCTTGGTGGTGCATGGCAGGATGACATACTCCTAGTAAACACTTCTTTCTTCGCTAGGACGGTTTCCGGTCTCCAGACAGACCTAGTGCGCCGTTTCAAGACCTCGGTGGGAGGGTTGCCGGTTTCACTGGCCTGCCGGGGGTTTCCAACTGGTCTATGGTACCTATGGGCCTCTGCACGTCGTGACTGCTTAGTACGGCCACCCACTGTATCCTCTCACATCATCCTTCCTCCAGGGATGCCTCACATAAGGCATAGGCACTACAGATCCAGTCTAGTCGCCATACCGACTGCCTTCCATAAGAATGTGACTTTGTGGGTTCGCGAAATTAAAATTCCAGGTTATAAACACCAAAAATTGCTCTTTATTTCCCTAGAAACACAATTACGTCACAATTACACAATGCACCTTGCAAGGTCATCGACCACAATCAAAGTCCACTTTTACAGCTGTTCACGCTCGCGCAAACAATTACTGACTGACAGTCGCGGGTGGCGGCTCCTTTTATAGCTACTCACTATTCCAGAAATTCGTGGAATGTTCTAATCAGGACGGCGTCAGAAGAAAGATGAACTCTCCAGAAATCCGTCTCCTTGCCCCCTCCAGCGTTTCGGTAAGCTTTCATCTCCGCAATGTACTGTCCGTCCCTTTGAGCTCATCCCTCGCGCCACTTCGCCGCAACAATGCATCCGCGACGTTATCTTATCCTATCCTATCTTAATGCCACTCCCAAGATCTGTTTGACCGCGCCGTGGCTCAGTGGTTAGACCGCTTGGCTCTCACCAAGGCGGCCTGGGTTTGATCCCAGGCGACCGCAAAGTGAGATTTGTTGTGGAGAACACGGCGCTGGGGAGGGTTTTCTCCGGCATCTCCGGTTTCCCCCGCCATCTCATTCCACCAGTGCTCCATCTTCATCTCATGTATCATCAATGTCATCGCCTGCGGTGCCGTATGTAGTAAAAGCGGGCGTTAATCACTACCCACATTTCCCAAGGTCTGTCTGGTACATAACTTTCAGATTTGGTACTCCAACAACGTTACTTCATTCACGATGATCATGCAAAGTTAACTTTGACACAAGGAAATAATTCACCAAGTTCACACCTGTAATTTCTGAGTGTAGCTTCCGCTTTCTTACTTGCGAATCAAGCGCCGTAATTTTAGGAACCGCAAATTTTCCAGAAATAGACTTACTTCTTGGATATTTAGATAATGGCTTAAGTACCGGGTTTCCTTGTCCAAGGCACAATGACAATCAAAACTAGAGTAATAATACCTCATTACTCTAAATACAATCCAATGATCAACTACGAACCGGTGGCCGGGTTACCTCAAACTTTAACGACCTTAATTTAACGTATTTTCCACTCCTAGCGTGCCGGGTTTTTAGAAAGTTTTCAACAAGCATTTAACAAGGGAGTTACTAATAAACGAATATTAAACACTTTTTTAAGTTAAAAGTATAAATAAAAATGCACGTACAGAGAAACTTTATGAAACAAAACTGCAACGGTAACATGCGAGTGATGTAAAGTGAACTAACGAAAATTCAGTGATTGTAGCCCTAACGTAAGTTGCTCTACCGCTGTAGACTTTCAGACCAGTCAAGTACGTTTATTTGTCGAGTTAACCATTCCCGAGTTATTTGTCTGACTTGTAAGTACTGTCGCGGCGAAAAGCATAAATGGTTCTCGCGGAGCGATAGCGCGGCTTGTTTACACAAAGGAACTGATGAAGATAGCACGCAGATAAAAGTCTGCCGAAACAAACTGATATAAATGGACATTTCTGGTGAAATCTTGATTCATAGAGATTATTTGGTTTCTTTATTGTTCTGGAACAGTCTGTAATTATCAGTGGAGGTATTTAAGGAAGAGACGACTCGCCAAGAATAGTCGCAAACAGAAGTATACAGCTGTAAAGATCTTGTGTGAGGAGTTTTGTAAACAGGTGTAATCATAACTCTGTGGTCATCGACCTTGGTAGATTGTGTATGTGATGTAATACAGCTTCTGTAAGTGTATTTCTACACAAATAAAGAAGGATTTGAATTTCTGAAAATTGGACTTTTAATTCTACGAACCTACAAAGGTACAATTGGTTTTAGGAAGTGGGACAACGACATCACCGAGAAGATGGAAGAAATGAAGGCTGAATTAACAACGAAGACAGAAGCTACAAATCGCAACTTGGCCGCGACGATGACCGCGAAGATGACCGACACTAGGAAGAACAGCTGGAAGAGCGAGTAAAGCCCGGCGTGGCGAGGAGCACGTCGGCGCCATCACCATCATACCCTCCAGTGACACTGCGCGCCGTCAGACGGCGTATGGATGACAGCCTCATCGCGGACGGTTGGGTGAAAGGGAAGCCGTGCCGCGTGCTCGTAGACATCGGGTCAGCCGTGACAATCATCAGACCTGACGTTGTCAAGGGTTAGCTATCGAGTAAACCGAGCCGACCATACCAGTTAGTGACGGCGTCGGGTGACACCTTGCCTGTGGAGAAGGGAGGCCGCACTGAAGTTGACCTTGGGATGGTGTGCCATGCGTCAGTGGGTGTTCGTCACGAAGGTGGCTGGAGAGGTGATACTGGGTTTGAATGACCTCAGGAGCCACGAAGCAACGGTCGACGTCGGTAGGAAGCTCCTGCGGCTCAATGGACAAGAGGTCATGCTCCGGCAACCCGACGAACGCCTTGGAATCTACAGGGTCATCTTGAAGGAAGACGTGGCTGTCCCTAAAAGAAGCGAGGTGGTGGTGACGGCACGACTGGAAGGCCCGCGTACGTTGGACCAGAAGACGCCTGTGCATGGACTATGTGTAGCCAGGAAATCGCTGCCGTGCCGCGAGGAGGTACCGGTTGGACTGCTTAATCTGACGGACACCGATAACGACATCCAGGCCGGGACGGAGTTGTAGACGTGCGAGCCCGTGTTCAGCGTAACAGCAATCGACAAGACATGAGCCGGTGTTGAAGCAACACCTGGGACCCCAGCTGGAAGGCTTACTGGAGAGGACGGCCGATCACCTGACCGCAGAACAGTTGGAGAAGCTTTAGCAGCTGCTGAGAAGGCGGCGCCTAAATTGTGGACAGGACGCAAGCGACGATTGCATTGGAGGCGCCCTACCCCAAGCCCAGGACGACCATGGGCGGGTGATAGCTTACTACAGCACTTCCACAAGTACCTGTACGGTCAGCCATTCCATCTTAGGACTCACCGCTCCACCCCAACCTGGCTACTGAGCTTTAGAAACCTGGAAGGCCAGGTAGCACTTTGGATCTAGAGGCGGCAGGAGTACGATTTCAGCTTTGAACATCGTAGAGGAAAGGGCCACGGCAACGCAGACGCCATTTCCCGAAGTCCCAGCCAAGATGATTGCGGCCAGTGCACAAGAGTGGAAGATGAGGAGCGTGCCGCAGCTGTCAAGAGTGGTCACAGCAATGCCTGCGGATGGCTGGGATAGCGCAGGCCTGAGGAGGGAGCAGCCTGCGGACGCAGCCTTGAGGCCACTCTTGAGAGAAGTGGAGACAGGGACAAGACCAACCTGGGAGGACATCGCACCAAGGAGCGCCACATACAAGTGGTACTGGGCCCAATGGAACTAATTGAAGACCAGAGAGGGCGTGCTGATCCGAGGATGGGAGTCACCCGATGGTAAGACGCAGAAAGAACAGTTGGTACTTCTCCGAAGTAAGGTCCCGGAGGTCTTGGAGGAAGTGCGCGCCGGTACTTCAGGAGGACACCTGGGAGCAAACCGGAAGATCGACAAACTTCGGCAGTGCTACAACTGGCTGAGGCTCCGAGCAGAAGCAGAAAGATGGTTCCGTCAATGTCACGTGTGCGCGGTGATTCACGGCGCCCAGGCTAGGAGCCGGGTTCGCATGCAGCAGTACAACGTCGGAGCGCCATTCGAAAGGATCGTCGTCGATATAGCTGGACCATTCCCGGTATCCGACCGAGGCAATAAGTACCTAATGGTGGTCGTGGACTACTTCACCAAGTGGCCGTAAGTGTATGCCATCCCTAACCAGGAGGCGAAGACAATCACGGACCTCCTCGTGGAGCATGTGTTCTGCCGATTTAGAGTGCCGTTGAGTCCAACCTGATGAAGGAGGCACGGGAAAGACTTGGGATGAACAAGCCCAACACAAAACCCCTACATCCTCAGTCAAATGGCATGGTCGCAAGGTACATCAAGACCTTAGAGGAATACCTGAGGAAGGTCGTGGCCAGCTATCAGCGAGGCTGGGACGTCAAGGTGCCACCGTTCTTGCTGGCCTACCGCTCGTCAACACGACACCATTGGGATGACGCCAGCCAGCTTAATGTTCGGCCGAGAGTTACGCCCTGTGATCTAGGTTTTGGAAGCCCCCCGGACGCAAAACAACCAGTAACCGAGTATGTGGAGAACCTGGTGGACCATCTGGATGACATACATGAGATGGCTAGTCAGAACCTCCAGAAGGCGAGCGACCGCAAGAAGACCCGATACGACAGGCAAGCCAACAGCCAAGGGTTCCAGCAAGGTGACCTGGTTTGGTTGTATCGCCCTACTCGGAGCAAGGGACGCTGTCCGAAGCTTCAACAACTATCACAAGGTTCGTACCGGGTGGTGAAGATGATTAACGACGTGGTCTACCGTATCCACAAGGTGCCCCGAGGGAAGATGTTGGTAGTACACCTGGATCGTCTGGCCCGCTACGATAGTGCTGTTCGGGACGACCAGCCATGAGGAGGGAGCAGTGTCGTGGCGAAAAGCGCGGCTTGTTTATACAAAGGAACTGGTGAATATGGCATGCAGATAAAGGTCTGCCGAAACAAACAGAGGTATATGGAAATTTCTGGTGACATCTTGATTGATAGAGACTATTCGGTTTCTTGATTGTTTTGGAACAATCTGGAATTATCTGTGGAGGTATTTACGGAAGCGGCGACTCACCAAGGGCAGTCGTAAACAGAAGTAAACAGCTGTAAAGCTGTTGTAACAGGTATAATCTGAACGCTGTTGTGGTCATCGAACTTGGTAGATTGTGATGGGGTATGTGGTGTACTACTGTTACTGTGAGTATTTCTGTTCAAATGAAGAACTATTTGAATTTCTGAAAATTGGTATTTTAATTCTACGAACCCACAAATTTACAGTACTTACACTTTCCCCAAATGTGAAGCCATTATTCAGTCTTTAACTCTTGGATATATAAAGAAAACGAAAATTCAGAGACATCATCTAGACAACCAGTTTTAAAACATTTGCTTATCACTTAAACGTCTACTGTATTCCCTTGTACCTTCAGCAATTTAGCTCTTGGACATACAAAGATAACGAAATTTCAAAGATGTCACCTCGATAACTAGTTTTAAAACATTTTCCTGTCACTTAAATCTACTTTATGCCCATATTCCCTTGTACCTTCATCATTTTATCTATTGGAAATACAGACAGAACAGAATTTCAAAGATGCCACCTAGACAACCAGTTTTAAAACATTTGACTATCACTTAAAGTCTACTGCATTCCCATATTCGCTTGCAACTTCATATTTTACCTCTTGGATATACAAAGAAAATGGAATTGCAATGACGTCACCCAGAACCAGTTTTAAAACATTTGACTATTACTTAAAATCTACTGTGTTCCCATATTCCTGTGTGCGTTCATTTTTATCTGTTGGACAAACAAACAGAATAAAATTTAAAAGACGTAACGTAGACGGCCAGTTTTAAAATATTTGGCCATCAGTTAAAGTCTACTCTATTCCTTTGTAACTATAATAATTCTGAAGTAAATAATAAACATCTTGAAGTACACAGAGAAGATAATTTGTATGGATTAATTCATGGAGTACAGAACATCAATTTTGTTATATCATGATATCAATAATTTTACGCTAGTCTATATGCTATTTTAGCACTTATTTTGAAAACGGCATAATGTAAATCAGTATATAACGATTAGTTATAAAACCGTTATTCATAATGCTAAAATTAGATTGCTCATCCTGAATTTTACCAATAACTCAGAGTTGATCCTTCCAGCATCGCACAACCAAGACAACTATTACAACTTCTAGGTACAGTTTTCTAAACTTCCGGTTATAAAACAACTCTCAGTTCGTCGTTTATATGATTTAAATTAACCGTGAGAAAGCACGCCTGTCTCGTCGAAAAGACCAATACCTACATGAACCCAAATCGCTGCTGGGCATATTAAATTAAAATCAGAATTTCATTTCATCGTGTTGACAGACCATAGGATCAATTGGCTCAAGGCAGTCGCTATTGTTCTCGTCAGCTGCTGCACTTTTTACTAAAAATGCCATTTGCTACACTCACATGACTATCTATTCTTGTACAAACACTTATTGCTCTATCTACTTCAAGATAAACATGAACTTATTGTAGTTACAAGGGAATACAGTAGACTAAGTGATAGTCAAATGCTTTAAAACTGTTTGTCTGGGTGATCTCTTTCTTATTGCGTTCTCTTTGTATGTCCAAAAAATAAAAAAATGAAGTTACAAAGGAATATGGGAATACAGCAGACTTTAAGTGATAGTCAAATGTTTTAAAACTGGTCGTCTAGGTGACGACTTTGAAATTCCGTTCTCTTTGTATGTTATAGAGATAATAAATGAAGGTACAAAGGAATATGGAATAACAGTAGTCTAAGTGACAGCCAGATTTTGAAGAAGACTTGTCAAGTTGTTAAAAGTCAGATATGCTTTATATAAAATATGAGTAGCTGGCATGCTTAATTTCTAAGACTATTCACTCAGACTAGGCAATTGTTCACCATTTCTTCCAAAAGCGCTTTTTGGTCTTTGCTTCAGACCATATTCAGTGGATGCTGTTCCAACTACTGTCGGCGGACGTAAACTTGACTATCCAAGAACCTTAAGGCTACTCCCCTTGACGATCTCCTGATTTTCAATACCAACATTTGGGACTGGAACATTGAAGCTGGACACAGATGATTGGTTGTCGCCTGTGATACTAACTGGTTGGAGTGGCTTCATCTCTCCAACAGACAACTAGTAATCTATATATTGTACCAGAAATTGAGATAGGAGATCAATTACATTTGCTACAGTATTCCAACAGTTCAACTTCTTCACATCCAGAGATGAAGCAACTCCAACCAGTTAATATCTCAGGTTGCAACCAATCATCTGTGTAGCCCCAATGTTCCAGTCCCAAATGTTGGTATTGAAAATCAGGAGATCGTCAGGTGGAGTAGCTTTAATTTTCTTGGAGTCAAGTTTACGTCCGCCGACAAGTAGTTGGAGCAGCATCCGCTGAAGATGGTCTGAAGCAAAGACCGAAAAGCGCTTTTGGTAGAAATGGTGAACACCTGCCTAGTCAGAGTGAGTAATCTTACAAATTAAGCATGCCAGCTAATCACATTTGACAGTCAAATGTTTTAAAACTTTGTCTAGGTGACGTCTTTTAGAGAGGTTTTACTGTACACAGTAGACAGTGCGTAGTGCAAACATTAGTTGAATATGCTCTAGCCCCCTAAATATGCACCATAAACCTTCCGCAATAAGCTCCTTACACTGTGGAATAAAGCTTTTGCTGATTTTCATATGTCTAACAACGAATAAAACATGCAAATATTGAAAACTCCGAACTCCAGTGATAACAAGCACAATTCATAACGAAAGAGAAAAATGTAGACCTCATTAAAATTTTATATCTAATACTCATTGTTGTTTACCTAGCTGTTTCCGAGAAATCGTGTTTTATAGACTCTTAATAATACTCTAAGGGAGCTTCTACAAAGAGGAGAGGGTTTCGATGCCGTCGCGTAGCAACCGTTCAGTCGTAACGATTATTCAGAAGTTCAGAGACTCTAAGCACTCGGCTACCTTTCAATAAGGCCATTAAATAATAAAATGAAATACCGTAAAAAAGAACTTTTCGTAGAAAATCCCTTCCGTAGAATGCGGCAGTGGCATTATGAATGCTGGGTACGAAGTTTTTCCAAGAGGAAAGTAATGAAGAACCGACATCAAAGAGTATAATGTTACTCTCAATGAATAAATTCTAGGAAAGTGGCTGCTCACCTTTGGCCCAAAGGAAGAAAGGATGGTGCAAGGCTTTACCAACAACGTAACGTCAATATGGCGGTTAAAAACTGTATGAAAGGTTCCATGAATTACTAAAGGTTTCCATTATCTGCGTAGGAGAAACTTGTAGCGAGAAATCAGATGTGGTACACCTACGTTAGTTACTCTATTATCTCTGCTTTTAATTTCACATACAGAACGTCATTATTCTTGTAAATATTACTTCATTACACATTTAAAGATTTAGAATTACATACAAAATAAAATAATAACGTAAGGCGATAGTCGAATGTTTACGAAATCGAGGAAGTGATTTTAGCATAGATACAAATTTGAACATCGGAATAAGCCACATACGTGACAAATAAAATGTGTTTTTGACTCACAAATTTTAACCTTATTCTTCTGCTTCACCTGCTCTATTTACTCTGGTACAGATAATTCATCTCTTTGCATAAATTTATTTCTAACAGTGAAAGGCCCACATTTTACTAACAAAAGTATCACATAATGACGTGCTTTTGACTCATATTGACTCTGGTAGAGATAATTCGACACTTTACAGAAATTATTCATGTCTAACAGTGAAAGGTCTACTTTACAGTAACAAAAGTATCACGTAATGATGTGTTTTTCTCTCATATTGACTCTGGTAGAAGCAATACGACAATTTACAGCAATTATTCATGTCTAACAGTAAAAAGCCTACTTTTCAGTTGGTCAGGTCAAGATGTGTCTTTGTCTCATATTGACTCTGGTAGAGAAAATTCGACACTTTACAGATATCATTCATGTCTAACAGTGAAAGGCCTACTTTTCAGTAAAAAAACTGTCAGGTCATGATGTGTTTTTGTCTCATATTGACTCTGGTAGAGATAATTCGACATTTCACAGATATCTTTCACGTCTAACAGTAAAAGGCCTACTTTTCGGTAACAAAAGTGTCAGGTCATGTGTTTTTGTCCCATATTGACTCTGGTAGAGATAATTCGACACTTTACACACATCATTCATGTCTAACAGTAAAAAGCCTACTTTCAGTAACAAAAGTGTCAGATTATGATGTGTTTTTGTCTCATATTGACCCTTGTAGAGATAATTCGACACTTCACAGATATCATTCACGTCTAACAGTAAAAAGCCTACTTTTCAGTAACAAAAGTGTCAGGTTACGATGTGTTTCTGTCTCATATTGACTCTGGTAGAGATACTTCCACCCTTTATAGATATTATACATGTATAACAGTAAAAGGCCTACTTTTCAGTAACAAAAGTATCACGTCATGATTATTTTTGTCTCATATTGACTCTGGTAGAAATAATTCGACTCCTTATAGATCTTATACATGTCTGACGGTAAAAGGCCTACTTTTCAGTAACAAAAGTATCACGACATGATTATGTTTGTCTCATATTGACTCTGGTAGAAATAATTCGACTCCTTACAGATCTTATACATGTCTGACGGTAAAAGGCCTACTTTTCAGTAACAAAAGTATCAGCTTATGATGTGTTTTTGTCTCAAACTATCTCCGGTAGAGATAATTCGACTCTTTATAGATATCATTCATGTCTAACAGTAAAAGGCCTACTTTTCCGTAACAAAACTATCAGCTTATGATGTGTTTTTGTCTCAAACTAACTCTGGTAGAGATAATTCGACACTTTACAGATATCATTCATTTCTAACAGTAAAAGGCCTACTTTTCCGTAACAAAACTATCAGCTTATGATGTGTTTTTGTCTCAAACTAACTCCGGTAGAGATAATTCGACTCTTTATAGATATATTTGATGTCTAACAGTAAAAGGCTTACTTTTCAGTAACAAAAGTATCACGGTCATTTTGTATAACTCGGAAGTCTTAACAGTTAGACAAAATCCATTGCTTTTCCTGCACACGTGTAACACAGTAAGGCACAAGTTCAAAGAGGAATAAAAGCTAAATAAGCAAAACCATAAATGGTATTCTCGGTACTAAAACATAAAGCTTATAAAGCAATAATTTAAGAAATGGTCATCCTGATAACCATCTTCTTGTCCCCATATTAACACTATAAAACATAATTTACTAATAGAAGTTTAAAAGTCAATTAGTAAACGTCTTACTACATCATGTTAAAAACACAGTCTAAAGTCTAACAATGAACTGAGGTCGGAGTTGCTATAGGCGCAGGTAATCCGAATATTATCTCCGCTAATACAACTAATTATGAAACTCGTATAGAGGCAACGTATCTCGAATGCGAGAGTCCCTAGTGGTCCACCGGAGAAATATACGATTCTAATGGAGAACTTCACGTCATGACGGCAAGCTGACCATGGTAGCCCAATTGGATAGAGCGACTGGATGGAATCCAGGAGATCCGTGGTTCAAATCCCGACCTTGGTATTGAATTTTTCATGTTGACACTATCAAACATGTTAGTCTATATACGGATAGCGTGAAGAAATGATTAATTTTCATCAAATAACTAAAATAATAAGAGGTAAATGATGAAGCCTGGGATTCAAGTACTTATGATAGTAAGTCGCCACAAACGGTGTATCTCGAATGCAAGAGCTCCTAGTGCTTTACTGGGGAATTGTATAAGCCAAATGGAGAATTTAATGTCATGACGGCAAGTTGACTATGGCAGCTCAATGGCTTAGAGCGACTGGGAGGATACCAGGAGATCCGTGGTTAAAATCCCGGCCATGGTATTGAATTTTTCATGTTCACTCCATCAAAACCCTTAGCCTATATGCGGCTACTGTGAAGAAATGATTAGTTTCCATCAGGTGAAATCATAAGAATCAGTTCTGCATTTGCAGATGAATCACTATGTCTTCGGGTTTGACGTCATTTGGCGTCTTTGTGTTTTCTCTGGTCACATAGCCAGAAAGTGCAGTACGAGTGAGCACGGTTTGTGCTTGCATTTTCCACGTATCGCAATTGTCTTTCTGTAGAGGTTCGGTATGACAAACACTGGGGTGTGCAGCCATTTTTTGTAAACCTTTCTTTGGGATATGCAGTTTTGAGAGAGTTAAAAATAGCTGATTCCTCTCTAAATCCTGAACAAAAAGTACCACAACCTTTTCCCTCACAATACTCTATACTGCATTTGCTGCTCATATTTTACACTTTAGACAAACTGGGAACGATGTGGGCCTTAAGCTGTTGTATTTATTTATTAATTGTATATTATTCTCAATTACATGTATAAAAAGATATAAAGTTCATGATGGGGTGAGTGCAACAATTTTTGTGTATACAACCTGATAACATAAAAAGCCTGTCAATTATTCACTACAAAACAGGTTACACATCAACAAACTGAGTCCTTGCGAGTGTACACTGTCTTTACTTGACAACAAGTTCTCATCGTATCGCGATAAATGAAGGATAATTGACCTCACTTTCCTGTTGGATATAATTGATATTATTTTTCGCAGTCAAGAAACAAACTTTGATATAATTTAGCATTAGGAAGTTTATTTTTTATTCGATTTCAATCATTGACATGGAAGCATTCAAAATTTTCTTTCATTAAAAGCACAAAATTGTGTACTTCCAGAATACCCAATCATACATTATTTTAATTTTGTTATTCAATGCCCGAAATTACACCGAAACGTAAACATTTTACTATATATTCAGCGCGTTTTCTTAAAGCTATATCAAATTTTCAAACAGGGCTGATAAGATTAGCGTACGGTGTAGTCATAAAAATCGCATTGTCTGCATAACTGATTTAATTAAATTTTACAGGTATACCCAAACATAATGTACTTGCCTTCAAATTTTATCAATGTCAGGCAAATGAAGTCACAAATGTATACAACTCTTGTGTTCTTCTCATTTGGCAGGAGCTGGATTATTACAAAATGTTGGTTGTTTAATCATATTTATATCACAACCATCTATAAGTATTCAGAGATTAGAAATCGTTATTAACGAGAATATACAAAAAAAATTCTTGAATTTGTTGCACCTATACAACTTTCTATGGGCCTCTGCTCCAAAGCACAATAGTTGTTACTTTATATTGACTTATATAATAAATATAGCTCGAAATTACCTTCATTGTTATTAAACACTTCTTCTATATCAAAACAGAACATCACGGGCTCTTATGTTTTGGAAAATATTTGTAATACATATGATACTTTGATACATACTTAATAATTATAGCTTTCGCGACATCTATTAACGTCTACGTGTACTTAGTGTTTCATAACACTTCCAGCATGTGCCGCTGTGATCGCAGTCACTCCGCAAACAGACAACAACATTTTTACTGCAGGTTTGTATCTGGTAGTTCCTTCTTTATTTCTTTTTAGCGTTAAATTAATAGTTTCTGTTTCTTTTTATGGTGTGTTTTTGTCTCATACTGACTCTGGTAGAGATAATTCGACTCTTTACAGATATTATTCATGTTTTACAGTAAAAGGCTTACTTTTCAATAACAAAAGTACAATATCACGTTGGCTGGCCCCGTAGCTCAGTCGGTAGAGCACCTGCCTGCCGGGGTCCCGGGTTCAAATCCCGGCGGTCGGGGTGGGGATTTTTCTCCGGCCAAGATAATTCCCGATCTTACCCTGAGTCTGGAAGTATGAATGAGAGTGTGAATCTGTGTTTGATCTAATGATTAAAAACTGAAGATAACGAGTTAAAACCTTCGGTATGTACCAAAGGAGAACGGCGGCCGATATGACAATTGGAGTTAAGGGCGGAGTATAAATGGAACTGAAAAAATAAGTATCACGTTATGATGTGCTTTTGTCTCATATTCACTCCGTTAGAGTTAATTCGACTCTTTACATAGATTATTCATGTCTAACAGTAAAAGGCCTACTTTTCAGTAATAGAAGTATCGCGTTATGATGTGTTTTTGTCCCCATATTGACTCTGGTAGAGATAATTCTGAGATTAGTCATGTCTAACATTAAACGTTCTACTTTTCAGTAAGAAAAATGTGTAATAATGTGTTTTTGTATCATATTGATTCTGGTAGAAATAATTTGGTTCTTTGTGTAGATTATTCACGTCGAACAGTAAAAGGTCTACTTTTCGGTAACAAAAGTATCACGTAATGTGTATTTTCCTATGGTGGCCGATAAATCTTTTTTCTTTATGTAGATGTAAGACAGCACAGTAAAGTAAGGCGATAGTTAAATGTTTACAAAGTCGGTTGCCAAGGTGATTTGTGTTCCTTTTGTGTGAAGGTCTGTTGATATATTTCATGCCCAATTTAAACTATGCTATCAACAATAGAATTTGTGTTGACCGGAAAGTTTTGATTTTCAGAAGGAAGCTTTGGTTATTTTAAAGACTATAAGCTAAGAAATCTTATTAACTAATAGTTTAATTTCTTATAGAAATTATTAAATAATCAGTGAAAATTGTGCAAAAAATTAAGTCGACTATTAAACGGTTCACATGGCAACCAAACCTTTACTATGAAAGAAACGAAGAATGTTTCAGAAGAAACCGGAAGAGTAATGTCAATAAGCTAATCGTAATATTGGTACCGACTGGAATACCCTAAGTAAGGGATTTGGTATTGCGACTAAACCTGATCTATTGTACCTATACCCCTAAGTGGGTATGCCCGGGAGGAAGGATGGGGCGAGAGGAGACAGTTGTGGCCGACCCAAGGAGTGACGGCATCGCCGAGATATCCACCGACATTTCTAAAGTCCGTCTAGTCAACGCGAGTGCAACTGCCTCACAAAGGAAATGGAACCTACCGTCAACTAATGACCGTCTCCACACTTATGGAACATTATCCTGGAGGACCAATAGAAACCCTGATTTTCTGAAAATGACAGTCGCATGTTTACACCACGTGGAGTCTCAGTTGTCAAAGTTCCAACTTCCAGTTGATCTGTTCCATTACGTGCATAAATTCGCTGTGTCATGATGTGGAGACCGTGGGAGGGAAATGCAGTGGTAAATGCACATGAAGTAGTAGATAAATTTCAGGCAAGTGACAATAATCAAAGTGAAGACAATAGTGTGAATGAATTGGAAAGTGTTGCTGGGCCGAGTTATGTTACTGGAGAAGCCTCAAAAAACAAGTTATAACGAGAACTGTTTCTAAGCAAATTCAAGCGCTTGTTTTGAACACATATAAATATGTGCTGAAAAATAATCTTGGTAAGGGGTCATGCAATGAACCGGATAAATTCTGGGTATTCACAGAAATACAGTAAGAAAAACTGTGACGAAAGGAATACCAAAGACGCCGATCAAGTGAGAAAACAAAAGGAAACGTTTCTCTTAAGTTTCAATAATTTCACATGTGATTTAATTCGCAGATAAATTTATAGATTCTATCCAAAAGGGGGAGCACCCACCTTAGATGAATTGACTGCACATTTGTAAGAAAATTGTGATTTTCCTTATGGGTACTGCACTTAGCGCGGCCTCCTAAAGGAGCTGGGTTTCAAATACCGCACTTTGAATAAGATAAGTGTTACTGTGGAATCCACTAGAATTGTAGCTTGGCTATATATATTAGTGTCGCGAACACGGTTGGCTTGTGCAAACAAAAGGAGCAGATCGGCAGCGCGGAGATAAAGAGTGTGCCGGGATATAACGCGGAGATAAAGGACATGCGGGCACAGATAAGGTTTCAGGTCTGGAAGGTTCGTGCTTCATCTAGTGACACAACATTCGATTTCTTGATTGTTACGGAATAGTCTCGAATTATAAATGAGGTATATAAGAGATTGTGACACGCCAGCCGGCAGTCGAAAACAGTTGTAAAGACACTCGTACACAGGAGTTGTAACAAGAGTGTTGTAAACAGTGGAAGTTGAATACGCTTCTTGTTGTGGTCAACGACCTTGGTAGATTGTAACTGTGTATGTGACGTAATGCTGCTACGGAAATAAAGAACGGTTTGAATTTCTGCAGCTTGGACTTTTAGTTCTACGAACCCACAAAGTCACAATAAATAAATGAACGAACAAACAAACATATATATAATGGCAAAACTAAGGAAGTTTCGCAGTACGATACCCATGAGGTATCGAGAAATGTGGCAACCTTGCAGAAAGGTCTGGGAGAAGGAGGGCCGGTGTTGTAAAACGATTATAAGGGTTTGTCAAAAGAGGCAGCCAAACTGCATTCGGTCTGACTAGACAGACTTTACCCTGAAAGAGACCACCAGATAAGAGATGACATGAAATAATGGAAATGAAATGGAGGGTAGCAAATTCGGGGGATATAATTAACCTATCCAGCATTCGCTTAGCAATCCGGGAAAACCCTGGAAAAACCCACGGGTCAGGTAGGTGTGCTATAGGAATCGAAACCGGGCCTCCCGAACCAGGGCCATTGAGCTAATGACCTAAGCCATTCCGCTCGTTAATCGTAATATTCTATGGCCAAAGCGATTCAAAAACGTTAATAAAATGAAAAATAAAATCGGTGCATTGTTACATTTCTTAAATAATACGTTTCTATTAAAAATTAATGTATGACTAACTCTGTAAATTAGTACACGAAAGGATTATTTTTTTTGTTTGTAAAATCTGTTTCATATTACATTTGATCAGGGTCTTCTACTCGGTTTGTTTGCAATTCTTTATGGATACCTAAAATACTTTGACTATATTGTGCTCCGTCAACTGTTAGAAGCCGTGGCTTTCAGAATACGCTCGTGTTTTGTCTCTTGATTGTTCGCCGGCGACATTTTTATTTACGGCTTTGCCTTTCAATATGTATTTTGATGCAGTATGTCTCCATTGTGTACAGGAGCGCGATAAGAATGGGATATACCTGCAGCTATTGATTGACGCGACTTTGGCGATGAATGAAGACAGATTGACTTGCTTGTGTTCACCGACGAGACTCCTGCACACGATAAAGGCAGAGACAAGATGAGCAAACTGTAGATAGCGAAGCCTTGCTGAAACTAACAGAAAACTCTGAGACACAGAACTGGAGCATTATATAACCGGTCGCCTTGCAACTTCCAGTTTAACTTTATTGTTATTATTTTTTTAGTTTTATAAATGAAGAAACAACTACCAGGATAACATCAATTTTTTTTCATTGCTTCCAGGAAAACATTGATCGAATTACCTAACAAACGGCAAACTATGGAGCAATACGTGTTTCCTTTCTCCATTTATAAAATTGAATATAATTTTCTGTAAACTAAATCTCTAAAACTGGTTGTCTAGATGCCGTCTACATAACTCAGTTTTATTTATGCCCAAAAGATAAAAAGATTAAGCTACATGGGAATATGGGAATACAGGAGACTAAGTGATAGTCAAATGTTTTAAAACTGGTTGTCTAGATGACGTCTTTGTAATTACGTCCTGTTTGTATGTCCAACAGATAAAAAATGAAGGTACAAGGAAATATGAGAATACAGTAGTGATAAGTGATAAGTGATGGTCAAATTATTTAAAACTGGTTGTCTAGGTGAAGTATTTGAAATTCCGATCTCTTTGTATGTCCAAGAGTTAAAAATGGAGGTACAAGGGAATATGGAAATACAGTAGACTTTAAGTGATATTCAAATGTTTTAAAACAGGTTGTCTAGGTGACGTATTTGAAATTCCGTTCTCTTTGTGAGTCCAAGAGATAAAAAATGAAGGTGCAAGGGAATATGGGAATACAGTAGACTTTAAGTGATAGTCAAATGTTTCAAAACTGGTTGTCTAGGTGACGTATTTGAAATTCCGTCGTTCCCATTGAATACCGTGTTGGAAACATCAGACAAACAAAAGTGTCACTGGAATCTTCAGCTGTTATATTTTAAACGTGAATATTACTATCCTATGCCAAATACTTGAAGTGACATCATTTTAGGTCTAACTGCCAGTCTTGGTAAAACACAAAATAGCGTTCAAATTCTGTCAAATGAAAGGGATGATACTGAGTTTCAAATTAATAGATTATAAAACTCTGAAAACAGTAATAATGTACATGCCAGAATTAGGGTTTTAGTTAAGTTTTAGTTTGCATGAAAAGTGCACCAAATATTACCTTTAAAAGAAATAATTTCTTGAAAAAGGAGTTTAAAAAACTTAAATATCGGAATGGCATTTTTAATTCTGAACTTTTATCCGCGTTTACATATATTTATGCCTGCCAAGTATTTGTGTTAATATTTTCTACGAATTTAAGTATCCACAGATCATGAAGTTACAAAATACAGGTAGACCTATTCTCAAAGTTGGAAAGTAAAACGAAAGAATTTTTAAAAATTCGAAACTCACAAAGTTATAAAATGGCTTTTAGATAGAAGCTTGTTTACTGTCACCAATGTATTACCAGCTGCAACGTAACACGCACATTTCTATTTGTTACTGTGGAAACAGCTATCGATACTTAAACGTGTATGATACTGCACTGGTTACCGTTTCTGTTGCAAAGAAACAGCTGACTTCTACATCCTCAAACAGTCGACAACTGACTTCACGTAACTCATTTGTTAGTCTCCGCCAGTCAACCTTGCTGAAGAGTCCATGGTGCTTACATTTGCTCTACTCAGAGAGTCAGTTGTTAGTTTTGGAACGTGTGTATTAGATGACAGTAATGGATTGAGCAATATAATACGACCACCCACATTAGATCAACCATGTTCTTTCCAACACTGTAAATTGATCGGTGTTTGTAGACTTAGGTTCTGTTAGAAAGACACAGTAAGCCGATTGTGTTCTATTTTCTAGATCACAAAAATAAATTCCACCAGTAACGATATTCCAAACCAAATTTGAAGGACCGTCTTGGATTTTTTTAAGAACTTTTATGCAGCAAATCGATACGCTGTTGTTTTCGATCGGGAGTCAGTTGACCGCGACGTCGTTGACGGTTGAACTGCTCTGCTCAAACCAAGGTGGCCGGGGTTAATTCCAGGCGACCGCAAAGTGGTATTTATGGTGGAAAACACACCGCTGGGGCGGGTTTTCTCCGGGATTTCCGGTTTGCCCCGCCATCTGATTCTACTGGTGCTGCACATTCATCTCGTGTGCGAGGGTTATTCGTAAAGTAAGGTGCGTTATTTTTTATAAATAAAGCCATCATAGATATTTGGATTTTTTTATTGGATTCCTTACATGTTTCTCCATTTTTCTAAATAGTTGCCATATTTGTTCAAACATTTGCCAAAACGTTCTACGTCATACACGTCTGCCACCTGTGAGGATAACCAATCTTCAACATAAGTCGAGGGTATCTACCAGGGCAATCCACACAAAGTGAAGACTGAACTCCCCTCTAATGACCACGGAGTTACTGAGCTGTCCCAAAATGGCACCCAGCGTCTCCGTGAGGCTTTCTATAGGGCAAGACCTAGAGACTAACAAGACCCCCCCTCCATCCGGTCCTACAGACACAAGACGCACTTACGCGCACTTAGGTGCACTTAAGCGCGCCAACCCCAAAGGGGAAGCCTACCGATTAGACCTCGGTGGGGCCGCCTGGTGATCTAGCACACCTACTAGCTATGCTGGCTAGTATGCGGGAGTATTAATGGCTTCCCTCAACCCCGTCTGGAGACGTAACCGATCTCCCTTGGGTATCGGGAACCACTGCCCCCTCGAGTCCAACCCAATCCGAACAACTCCCAGTCAGGGAGGGGCTCGAATGCTCGGCCCGAGGTTCCTCTAGTAACGTCAGATGTACCACGAGTGCTAGATGTCCGCAGCGCTCGCAAAACGACAGCTGAAGGGGACGGATCCCCTCCCCTATGGGGAACCAGCCATATTTCTTCCACCTTGTCATCTTTGCGGAAGTGCTTGGCACCGATAAACTTCTTTAAGTAGCGCAACAAGTGAAAATCACTCGACGCCAGGTCTGGAGCATAGGGTGGGTGGTCAATCTGTTCCCATCCAAAAGAGTTGATGAGATCTTGGGTTCGCCTGGGAGAATGTGGTTTGGCATTGTTCTGCAACAACAACTTTCCAGGCGTTAGAAGGCCACACCACTTATTCTGTATTGCACGTCAGAGGTTAGTAACAGTAGCGCAGTAAGCGTCCGCATTGGTGGTTGTCCCTCGTTCCATACACTCGACTAGCAACACGTCATGTCTATCCCAAAACACGGAAGCAATCACCTTCTGTGTTGACTGGTGATGTGTGGCGCCGTATTATCGATTAATGTTTTGACTCTGGAGTCATGTGAGAAACCACGTATCGTCCCCAATAACAATGTGTTCCAATAGTAGACCTTCCTCATGATATCGGCTCAAAAAGTTCAGTGCAAAGGCCATTCTTGTCATTTTGTGTTCCTCAGTAAGCAGCGTTGGAACCCAACGTGAATACAATTTGCGAAATTGCACATTTTTAGAGACAATTTTGTACCGAGTTGCCCTACCCATTGCTAAAGTAGAAATTTTGCATCACTGGTTTTCAAGGATCTTTTCATCCACGGCATTGACCAAATCTTCTGTGATCACTGATGGCCGGCCTGATCGCGGTTCATTATGGACATTGTTGCGTTTGCCTTCAAAAGCTCGAACCCACTTACGCACTTTGCTATTACTCATCGTTTGGGGCCGTACGCTTCACTGATCTGTCGATGAATATCCGCTGCTGAAATGTTCCTTGCCGTCAAAAACCGAATCACAGACCGTATTTCAGTCGGAGGGCCGCTCGATTGTTTGAAGCAATTCTGTCACTGTTAACAGCACACAGCACCACTACCAATACGAATGGTATCTTTTACGCGCGAGGCATGCCTGGAGTTGGTCCGCAAGCGCGTCGATGCGCTACGGCAATTCGGACCTTACTTTACGAATAACCCTCATATCATCAGTGTCACCGCCTGCGGTGACGTATGAAGTAAAGGCGTACACTAAACACTACACACTTTTTTAAATTTATTATTTGGCTAACCCGCATTATTGCTAAACAAGCCATTGATAAATTACATAAGTATTGCATACAAATTAACAACTGAGGAATTACTGTCCTCTAACATATACAATAGGTGATAAATGTATAATATAACGAGGAAACAATTAAAACACACATTTAAATGAACGATAATAAAAGACGAAGTATACAACAGGATAACTAACACATACAATAACATTAAATAAGATGGATAACAATTGAAAGGTGAGGTTATATATGCGAGGTTAGATTATGATCAGTAGTGTTATCAGAAAAGTAGACGATATACTTTGAATTAGTGAGAAAAGTCGTTATCTTCTGAATCAGTGAGTAGGATGTCTTGAGGCAGTTTTCTTTTCAATTTCGTCCTTTCGAAGTTTCGTCGTCCAATGTCATAGGATACAGCGCCTGGTACTTCGGATAATCTAACGAAGAATGTCTTTGATATTCATTTGAAGTAAAGATGTGGGAAGAATACCAGGTTCCTGATGGATTTAATCATTTCTAATGAACCATGGATCCTTTGTAATACTGCGGAGAAATTTGTTTTGTATAACCTGAAGTCGATGAATGTGGGTTTTACTGACTGCACCCCATACAGAAGCAGCGTAAGAAATTATGGGGCGTATAAGAGACTTGTAGACTAATACTGAGCACTCCAGACCAAGCTGTGATTTCTTCTGTAGCAATGGATACTGCTTTTTAATTCTAGAAATGCCTAATGTGGAAATGTTGGATATATGAGAATTCCGGGTTAATTTAGTGTCAAGCATTACGCCTAAATATTTGACTGGTGTTTATGGAGGCTTCCATGACCACTACACATTTCATTTCGGGTGCCAGTTTAATGTCGACTCTTTCGACAACAAAGGTTTGTCACCTCTAAATGTCGAGTAAAACTTTTTTCTAGGGCTTCTTTACCAAAGTCATCTCTAAGATCAAACCAAACCATTTTAAATTCCCTGTGGCAAGTATAAAGTGTTACTTTAGATGTGGCATTTTCATCAAATGCATTTCCAAACCGATCTTTACATGGTTCAGGTATTGATGGCATTTACAATCACCAGAAATCATATCCTGGGAAATGTTCCGTAATAAAATTCATTTTTGAGTTAACATAATATATTTAAATGATTATTAGGGCAAATCGAAGTAACTACGACGAAATAAACTCACAAACATTATATAGAAGCTGTCAAATATACGAGGACTGTTCAATTAAGAATGACCACAATTTCTTTTTGACAACGTACCTTTACTCATCCTCATAATTTTGATGGCCCTTCTCAAAATAGTATCCCCTGAATGCGATGCGATTGTCCCAGCGTTTCTGTCAGTTTTCAAAGACCTGCTGGAAACCATTTTGGAGAGATACTTCAAATTAGCCTCGGCAGCCTTCACCACTGCTTCTGATGATGGATAATGCCTCCAACGAAGGCGTTTCTTCAACTTAGGGAATAGAAAAAAAAGTCACGCGGGGCTAAATTCGGACCACAGGGAGGTCGAGGGGTGCACTTCACGTTTTTGTGCAAGATATTCAGCAACAATATTGGCAATATGCGGCCACGCATATAGCGGTGTAGCATCCAGCCTGCTTCACGGAAATGTGGCACCCAATGAAATGTTAAGTGTATCAGGAAGTGATCTGAAGATAATCCGTCGATCCTCTCTCACAATGGCAGCAGCAGTGTTAATGTTTTCTTCCGTAAGGGCAGTAACTGGAGCACCGGGTCCACCTTCCTTTGAAACCGATTGTCTCCCGTGTTTGAACATTTTAAACCACCTTCGAGCTGTGCTGTAGGGAAGAACAGACTCTCCATAGGCCTCCTGTAATATTGTATAGGCCTCAACTGAAGATTTGTTGAGACGAAGGCAGAATTTCAAAGCCGCAGTTTGTTCCTCGCGTGTTACCTCCATAGCAGCGGTAGGTGAAACTGAACATGACTGAACTTGTCTGGTTTTCACAGGCGGAAACCAGGAGCACCCACAATGAAACTACTACGGCGTGTTTATTTCGCATTAAGTTAACAGAATATGATAAGTTTGAATTTTAGTCCGAAAAATTATAACCATAAAAATTGTTATAATTTTTATTGAACAGCCCTCGTACAGAAGTTATGTCAAAACATTTTAATGTAGGCCTTGTATGTAATCAGCGTTCAAAGACAAGCTAGTAAACAAACCATGGTTCACTAACCGGGATTGGAGCAGTGACCTAGCAAGTGCGAGTTCGTAAGGAATGAAGGTGGAAGTAATGATGCCACTTAGCTGAAAGATGGAAGAAGTCCTGATTCAAAGGTCAAAGACATTAAGGACAGGCGGGGAAAATGACGAGATATTTCATCAAAAGTAAGGTAGAAGTTGTACCCAGGTCCTCTGAGAACAAACTCTCTCTCTTTCTGCTTCTTCCTCATAGAAACGTTCTCTATCGTTTATTAGTGGCAATACAAACAACACTTTCTATAGTACAGCACGAGCAAGAATTCTAACAAAAGGTGGCTCTCACTTTTGATTCCCTATCTATAACAAAATGAGTTTCATTATCGCTTTCCGCAAGTTTTATTGTGATTCAACTGGCGTATATAATGATAAAAGTCTTCTGTATTAAAACCACATGGCTTTCTCAACATTTGCAGAAACATTTGTTCCTCTGTCTACTTTTAGATAAACTTTATCTTATTGCTAATTTTATTGTAGTTACAAGAAAATAGAGCAGAAAAAGGATAGTCAAATATTTTAAAACTGGTTGTCTAGGTGAAACTTGGTTCTCCTTGTATGTCCAAGAAATAAAAAGTGAAGGTACAAGGGAATATAGCAATACAGTAGACTAAGTGATAGTCAAATGTTTTAAAACTGGTTGTCTAGGTGAAACTTGGTTCTCCTTGTATGTCCAAGAAATAAATGAAGTTAGAACAGAATATAGGAATACAGTAGACTAAGTGATAGTCAAATGTTTTAAAACTGGTTGTCTAGGTGAAACTTGGTTCTCCTTGTATGCCCAAGAAATAAATGAAGTTAGAACAGAATATAGGAATACAGTAGACTAAGTGATAGTCAAATGTTTTAAAACTGGTTGTCTAGGTGAAACTTGGTTCTCCTTGTATGTTCAAGAAATAAATGAAGTTAGAACAGAATATAGGAATACAATAGACTAAGTGATAGTCAAATGTTTTAAAACTGGTTGTCTAGGTGAAACTTGGTTCTACTTGTATGTCCAAGAAATAAATGAAGTTAGAACAGAATATAGGAATACAGTAGACTAAGTGATAGTCAAATGTTTTAAAACTGGTTGTCTAGGTGAAACTTGGTTCTCCTTGTATGTTCAAGAAATAAATGAAGTTAGAACAGAATATAGGAATACAGTAGACTAAGTGATAGTCAAATGTTTTGAAACTGGTTCTCTAGGTGAAACTTGGTGCTCCTTGTATGTCCAAGAAATAAATGAAGTTAGAACAGAATATAGGAATACAGTAGACAAAGTGATAGTCAAATGTTTTGAAACTGGTTCTCTAGGTGAAACTTGGTGCTCCTTGTATGTCCAAGAAATAAATGAAGTTAGAACAGAATATAGGAATACAGTAGACAAAGTGATAGTCAAATGTTTTAAGACTGGTTGTCTAGGTGAAACTTGGTTCTCCTTGTATGTCCAAGAAATAAATGAAGTTAGAACAGAATATAGGAATACAGTAGACTAAGTGATAGTCAAATGCTTTAAAACTGGTTGTCTAGGTGAAACTTGGTTCTCCTTGTATGTCCAAGAAATAAATGAAGTTAGAACAGAATATAGGAATACAGTAGACTAAGTGATAGTCAAATGTTTTAAAACTGGTTGTCTAGGTGAAACTTGGTTCTCCTTGTATGTCCAAGAAATAAATGAAGTTAGAACAGAATATAGGAATACAGTAGACAAAGTGATAGTCAAATGTTTTAAAACTGGTTGTCTAGGTGAAACTTGGTTGTCCTTGTATGTCCAAGAAATAAATGAAGTTAGAACAGAATATAGGAATACAGTAGACTAAGTGATAGTCAAATGTTTTAAAACTGGTTGTCTAGGTGAAACTTGGTTCTCCTTGTATGTCCAAGAAATAAATGAAGTTAGAACAGAATATAGGAATACAGTAGACTAAGTGATAGTCAAATGTTTTAAAACTGGTTGTCTAGGTGAAACTTGGTTCTCCTTGTATGTCCAAGAAATAAATGAAGTTAGAACAGAATATAGGAATACAATAGACTAAGTGATAGTCAAATGTTTTAAAACTGGTTGTCTAGGTGAAACTTGGTTCTCCTTGTATGTCCAAGAAATAAATGAAGTTAGAACAGAATATAGGAATACAGTAGACTAAGTGATAGTCAAATGTTTTAAAACTGGTTGTCTAGGTGAAACTTGGTTCTCCTTGTATGTCCAAGAAATAAATGAAGTTAGAACAGAATATAGGAATACAGTAGACTAAGTGATAGTCAAATGTTTTAAAACTGGTTGTCTAGGTGAAACTTGGTTCTCCTTGTATGTTCAAGAAATAAATGAAGTTAGAACAGAATATAGGAATACAGTAGACTAAGTGATAGTCAAATGTTTTGAAACTGGTTGTCTAGGTGAAACTTGGTGCTTCTTGTATGTCCAAGAAATAAATGAAGTTAGAACAGAATATAGGAATACAGTAGACAAAGTGATAGTCAAATGTTTTAGGACTGGTTGTCTAGGTGAAACTTGGTTCTCCTTGTATGTTCAAGAAATAAATGAAGTTAGAACAGCATATAGGAATACAGTAGACAAAGTGATAGTCAAATGTTTTAAAACTGGTTGTCTAGGTGAAACTTGGTTCTCCTTGTATGTCCCAGAAATAAATGAAGTTAGAACAGCATATAGGAATACAGTAGACAAAGTGATAGTCAAATGTTTTAGGACTGGTTGTCTAGGTGAAACTTGGTTCTCCTTGTATGTTCAAGAAATAAATGAAGTTAGAACAGCATATAGGAATACAGTAGACAAAGTGATAGTCAAATGTTTTAAAACTGGTTGTCTAGGTGAAACTTGGTGCTTCTTGTATGTCCAAGAAATAAATGAAGTTAGAACAGAATATAGGAATACAGTAGACTAAGTGATAGTCAAATGTTTTAAGACTGGTTGTCTAGGTGAAACTTGGTTCTCCTTGTATGTCCAAGAAATAAATGAAGTTTGAACAGCATATAGGAATACAGTAGACTAAGTGATAGTCAAATGTTTCAAAACTGGTTGTCTAGGTGAAACTTGGTTCTCCTTGTATGTCCAAGAAATAAATGAAGTTAGAACAGCATATAGGAATACAGTAGACTTAGTGATAGTCAAATGTTTTAGGACTGGTTGTCTAGGTGAAACTTGGTTCTCACTGTATGTTCAAGAAATAAATGAAGTTAGAACAGAATATAGGAATACAGTAGACTAAGTGATAGTCAAATGTTTTAAAACTGGTTGTCTAGGTGAAACTTGGTTCTCCTTGTATGTCCAAGAAATAAATGAAGTTAGAACAGCATATAGGAATACAGTAGGCTAAGTGATAGTCAAATGTTTCAAAACTGGTTGTCTAGGTGAAACTTAGTTCTCCTTGTATGTCCAAGAAATAAATGAAGTTAGAACAGCATATAGGAATACAGTAGACTAAGTGATAGTCAAATGTTTCAAAACTGGTTGTCTAGGTGAAACTTGGTTCTCCTTGTATGTCCCAGAAATAAATGAAGTAAGAACAGCATATAGGAATACAGTAGACTTAGTGATAGTCAAATGTTTCAAAACTGGCTGTCTAGGTGAAATTTGGTTCTACTTGTATGTCCAAGAAATAAATGAAGTTAGAACAGAATATAGGAATACAATAGACTAAGTGATAGTCAAATGTTTTAAAACTGGTTGTCTAGGTGAAACTTGGTTCTCCTTTTATGTTCAAGAAATAAATGAAGTTAGAACAGAATATAGGAATACAATAGACTAAGTGATAGTCAAATGTTTTAAAACTGGTTGTCTAGGTGAAACTTGGTTCTCCTTGTATGTCCAAGAAATAAATGAAGTTAGAACAGAATATAGGAATACAGTAGACTAAGTGATAGTCAAATGTTTTAAAACTGGTTGTCTAGGTGAAACTTGGTTCTCCTTGTATGTCCCAGAAATAAATGAAGTTAGAACAGAATATAGGAATACAGTAGACTAAGTGATAGTCAAATGTTTTAGGACTGGTTGTCTAGGTGAAACTTGGTTCTCACTGTATGTTCAAGAAATAAATGAAGTTAGAACAGAATATAGGAATACAGTAGACTAAGTGATAGTCAAATGTTTTAAAACTGGTTGTCTAGGTGAAACTTGGTTCTCCTTGTATGTTCAAGAAATAAATGAAGTTAGAACAGAATATAGGAATACAGTAGACTAAGTGATAGTCAAATGTTTTGAAACTGGTTGTCTAGGTGAAACTTGGTGCTCCTTGTATGTCCAAGAAATAAATGAAGTTAGAACAGAATATAGGAATACAGTAGACAAAGTGATAGTCAAATGTTTTAGGACTGGTTGTCTAGGTGAAACTTGGTTCTCACTGTATGTTCAAGAAATAAATGAAGTTAGAACAGCATATAGGAATACAGTAGACAAAGTGATAGTCAAATGTTTTAAAACTGGTTGTCTAGGTGAAACTTGGTTCTCCTTGTATGTCCAAGAAATAAATGAAGTTAGAAAAGAATATAGGAATACAGTAGACTAAGTGATAGTCAAATGTTTTAAGACTGGTTGTCTAGGTGAAACTTGGTTCTCCTTGTATATTCAAGAAATAAATGAAGTTAGAAAAGAATATAGGAATACAGTAGACTAAGTGATAGTCAAAAGTTTTAAGACTGGTTGTCTAGGTGAAACTTGGTTCTCCTTGTATGTCCAAGAAATAAATGAAGTTAGAACAGCATATAGGAATACAGTAGGCTAAGTGATAGTCAAATGTTTCAAAACTGGTTGTCTAGGTGAAACTTGGTTCTCCTTGTATGTCCAAGAAATAAATGAAGTTAGAACAGCATATAGGAATACAGTAGACTAAGTGATAGTCAAATGTTTCAAAACTGGTTGTCTAGGTGAAACTTGGTTCTCCTTGTATGTCCAAGAAATAAATGAAGTTAGAACAGCATATAGGAATACAGTAGACTTAGTGATAGTCAAATGTTTCAAAACTGGCTGTCTAGGTGAAATTTGGTTCTACTTGTATGTCCAAGAAATAAATGAAGTTAGAACAGAATATAGGAATACAATAGACTAAGTGATAGTCAAATGTTTTAAAACTGGTTGTCTAGGTGAAACTTGGTTCTCCTTGTATGTTCAAGAAATAAATGAAGTTAGAACAGAATATAGGAATACAATAGACTAAGTGATAGTCAAATGTTTTAAAACTGGTTGTCTAGGTGAAACTTGGTTCTACTTGTATGTTCGAGAAATAAATGAAGTTAGAACAGAATATAGGAATACAGTAGACTAAGTGATAGTCAAATGTTTTGAAACTGGTTCTCTAGGTGAAACTTGGTTCTCCTTGTATGTCCAAGAAATAAATGAAGTTAGAACAGAATATAGGAATACAGTAGACAAAGTGATAGTCAAATGTTTTAAGACTGGTTGTCTAGGTGAAACTTGGTTCTCCTTGTATGTCCAAGAAATAAATGAAGTTAGAGCAGAATATAGGAATACAGTAGACTAAGTGATAGTCAAATGTTTTAAAACTGGTTGTCTAGGTGAAACTTGGTTCTCCTTGTATGTCCAAGAAATAAATGAAGTTAGAACAGAATATAGGAATACAGTAGACTAAGTGATAGTCAAATGTTTTAAGACTGGTTGTCTAGGTGAAACTTGGTTCTCCTTGTATGTCCAAGAAATAAATGAAGTTAGAACAGCATATAGGAATACAGTAGACTAAGTGATAGTCAAATGTTTCAAAACTGGTTGTCTAGGTGAAACTTGGTTCTCCTTGTATGTCCAAGAAATAAATGAAGTTAGAACAGCATATAGGAATACAGTAGACTTAGTGATAGTCAAATGTTTCAAAACTGGCTGTCTAGGTGAAATTTGGTTCTACTTGTATGTCCAAGAAATAAATGAAGTTAGAACAGCATATAGGAATACAGTAGGCTAAGTGATAGTCAAATGTTTCAAAACTGGTTGTCTAGGTGAAACTTGGTTCTCCTTGTATGTCCAAGAAATAAATGAAGTTAGAACAGCATATAGGAATACAGTAGACTAAGTGATAGTCAAATGTTTCAAAACTGGTTGTCTAGGTGAAACTTGGTTCTCCTTGTATGTCCCAGAAATAAATGAAGTTAGAACAGCATATAGGAATACAGTAGACTTAGTGGTAGTCAAATGTTTCAAAACTGGCTGTCTAGGTGAAATTTGGTTCTACTTGTATGTCCAAGAAATAAATGAAGTTAGAACAGAATATAGGAATACAATAGACTAAGTGATAGTCAAATGTTTTAAAACTGGTTGTCTAGGTGAAACTTGGTTCTCCTTTTATGTTCAAGAAATAAATGAAGTTAGAACAGAATATAGGAATACAATAGACTAAGTGATAGTCAAATGTTTTAAAACTGGTTGTCTAGGTGAAACTTGGTTCTACTTGTATGTTCGAGAAATAAATGAAGTTAGAACAGAATATAGGAATACAGTAGACTAAGTGATAGTCAAATGTTTTAAAACTGGTTGTCTAGGTGAAACTTGGTTCTCCTTGTATGTCCAAGAAATAAATGAAGTTAGAACAGAATATAGGAATACAGTAGACTAAGTGATAGTCAAATGTTTTAAACTGGTTGTCTAGGTGAAACTTGGTTCTCCTTGTATGTCCAAGAAATAAATGAAGTTAGAGCAGAATATAGGAATTCAGTAGACTAAGTGATAGTCAAATGTTTTAAAACTGGTTGTCTAGGTGAAACTTGGTTCTCCTTGTATGTCCAAGAAATAAATGAAGTTAGAACAGAATATAGGAATACAGTAGACTAAGTGATAGTCAAATGTTTTAAAACTGGTTGTCTAGGTGAAACTTGGTTCTCCTTGTATGTCCAAGAAATAAATGAAGTTAGAACAGAATATAGGAATACAGTAGACTAAGTGATAGTCAAATGTTTTGAAACTGGTTGTCTAGGTGAAACTTGGTGCTCCTTGTATGTCCAAGAAATAAATGAAGTTAGAACAGAATATAGGAATACAGTAGACAAAGTGATAGTCAAATGTTTTAGGACTGGTTGTCTAGGTGAAACTTGGTTCTCACTGTATGTTCAAGAAATAAATGAAGTTAGAACAGCATATAGGAATACAGTAGACAAAGTGATAGTCAAATGTTTTAAAACTGGTTGTCTAGGTGAAACTTGGTTCTCCTTGTATGTCCAAGAAATAAATGAAGTTAGAAAAGAATATAGGAATACAGTAGACTAAGTGATAGTCAAATGTTTTAAGACTGGTTGTCTAGGTGAAACTTGGTTCTCCTTGTATATTCAAGAAATAAATGAAGTTAGAAAAGAATATAGGAATACAGTAGACTAAGTGATAGTCAAAAGTTTTAAGACTGGTTGTCTAGGTGAAACTTGGTTCTCCTTGTATGTCCAAGAAATAAATGAAGTTAGAACAGCATATAGGAATACAGTAGGCTAAGTGATAGTCAAATGTTTCAAAACTGGTTGTCTAGGTGAAACTTGGTTCTCCTTGTATGTCCAAGAAATAAATGAAGTTAGAACAGCATATAGGAATACAGTAGACTAAGTGATAGTCAAATGTTTCAAAACTGGTTGTCTAGGTGAAACTTGGTTCTCCTTGTATGTCCAAGAAATAAATGAAGTTAGAACAGCATATAGGAATACAGTAGACTTAGTGATAGTCAAATGTTTCAAAACTGGTTGTCTAGGTGAAATTTGGTTCTACTTGTATGTCCAAGAAATAAATGAAGTTAGAACAGAATATAGGAATACAATAGACTAAGTGATAGTCAAATGTTTTAAAACTGGTTGTCTAGGTGAAACTTGGTTCTCCTTGTATGTCCAAGAAATAAATGAAGTTAGAACAGAATATAGGAATACAGTAGACTAAGTGATAGTCAAATGTTTTGAAACTGGTTCTCTAGGTGAAACTTGGTGCTCCTTGTATGTCCAAGAAATAAATGAAGTTAGAACAGAATATAGGAATACAGTAGACAAAGTGATAGTCAAATGTTTTAAGACTGGTTGTCTAGGTGAAACTTGGTTCTCCTTGTATGTCCAAGAAATAAATGAAGTTAGAGCAGAATATAGGAATTCAGTAGACTAAGTGATAGTCAAATGTTTTAAAACTGGTTGTCTAGGTGAAACTTGGTTCTCCTTGTATGTCCAAGAAATAAATGAAGTTAGAACAGAATATAGGAATACAGTAGACTAAGTGATAGTCAAATGTTTTAAAACTGGTTGTCTAGGTGAAACTTGGTTCTCCTTGTATGTCCAAGAAATAAATGAAGTTAGAACAGAATATAGGAATAAGTAGACAAAGTGATAGTCAAATGTTTTAAAACTGGTTGTCTAGGTGAAACTTGGTTCTCCTTGTATGTCCAAGAAATAAATGAAGTTAGAACAGAATATAGGAATACAGTAGACTAAGTGATAGTCAAATGTTTTAAAACTGGTTGTCTAGGTGAAACTTGGTTCTCCTTGTATGTCCAAGAAATAAATGAAGTTAGAACAGAATATAGGAATACAGTAGACTAAGTGATAGTCAAATGTTTTAAAACTGGTTGTCTAGGTGAAACTTGGTTCTCCTTGTATGTCCAAGAAATAAATGAAGTTAGAACAGAATATAGGAATACAGTAGACTAAGTGATAGTCAAATGTTTTGAAACTGGTTGTCTAGGTGAAACTTGGTGCTCCTTGTATGTCCAAGAAATAAATGAAGTTAGAACAGAATATAGGAATACAGTAGACAAAGTGATAGTCAAATGTTTTAAGACTGGTTGTCTAGGTGAAACTTGGTTCTCACTGTATGTTCAAGAAATAAATGAAGTTAGAACAGCATATAGGAATACAGTAGACAAAGTGATAGTCAAATGTTTTAAAACTGGTTGTCTAGGTGAAACTTGGTTCTCCTTGTATGTCCAAGAAATAAATGAAGTTAGAAAAGAATATAGGAATACAGTAGACTAAGTGATAGTCAAATGTTTTAAGACTGGTTGTCTAGGTGAAACTTGGTTCTCCTTGTATGTCCAAGAAATAAATGAAGTTAGAAAAGAATATAGGAATACAGTAGACTAAGTGATAGTCAAATGTTTCAAAACTGGTTGTCTAGGTGAAACTTGGTTCTCCTTGTATGTCCAAGAAATAAATGAAGTTAGAACAGCATATAGGAATACAGTAGACTAAGTGATAGTCAAATGTTTCAAAACTGGTTGTCTAGGTGAAACTTGGTTCTCCTTGTATGTCCAAGAAATAAATGAAGTTAGAACAGCATATAGGAATACAGTAGACTTAGTGATAGTCAAATGTTTCAAAACTGGCTGTCTAGGTGAAATTTGGTGCTCCTTGTATGTCCAAGAAATAAATGAAGTTACAACAGAATATTGGAATACAGTAGACTAAGTGATAGTCAAATCTTTTAAAACTGGTTGTCGAGATGGCCTCTTTGAAATTCCGTTTCTTTTTTTTTTTTTTTTTTTCAATTACGTCCTCCAACGTTAAGTCCTATCGGACGATCAATGAAATGGGTGAAATAATGCTCAAACGAATCCGGGGTCCGTGGAGCTTAAAGTTACACGACATTCGTCTGTCGGGATAAGGGAAAACCCCGGAAAAAACCTTATCGAAGTAACTCACCCTAACCGAGATTCGAACTCGGGACCTCTTGAACGTGTGGCAGACACGCTACCATCTACGCTACCGAGCGGGGCTTGAAATTCCGTTCTCTTTGTATGTCCAAGAGATAAAAAATTAAGATACAAGAGAATATGGAAATACAGTAGAGGTTAAGTGTTTTAAAACTGGTTGTCGAGATTTCTTTGAAATTCCGGTCTCTTTTTATGTCCAAGAGGTAAAAAAGTGAAGGTACAACGGAATATGGGAATACAGTAGATTATGTGATAGTCAAATGTTTTAAAACTGGTTGTCTAGATGACCTCTTTGAAATTACGTTTTCTTTGCATGTCGAAGAGATACATAATGAAGCGGCAGGGTATATGGGAATACAGAAGGCTAAGTGATAGTCAATTATATCAAAACTGGTTGTCTAGATGACCTCTTTGAAATTACGTTTTCTTTGCATGTCGAAAAGATACAAAATGAAGCGACAGGGTATATGGGAATACAGAAGGCTAAGTGATAGTCAATTATATCAAAACTGGTTGTCTAGGCGAGTCTTTGAAATTCTGTTCTCTTTGCATGTCCAAGAGATAAAAAATGCAGGTACAAGGGAGTTTGGGAATACAGTAGAGTTTAAGTGATAGTCAAAAGTTTTAAAACAGGTTGCCTAGATTGACTTCTTTGAAATTCCGTTCTCCTTGTATGTCCAAGAGATCAAAAATGAATGTACTAGGGAATATGGGAATAGAGTAGACTAAGTGATAGTCACATATTTTCAAATTGGTTGTGTAGGTGACGGCCTTGAAACTCCGTCCTTTGTGTGTTCAAGGGATAAAAGGAATTAATAACGATTTGCTATTTGGAACAATCCTGTATATGAGAATTCAAACCTAATGCAACGATTGCCTAAGTAATTGCTAGCTGAGAAAATGAATACATTTATCATTAAATGTGCGTTTTAGAGTGATCTACATTTTTACTCGACAGTGAGGAAATTTGGAATATAGTTTCCCGGAGCAAGGTTAGAATCTTGTTACTGTACAAGATTGGGCAATGTTTACTCTGGAGGAAATGGCCGTTTTTTGAGTTCCCGTGTTCTAATCCACCTCAGGGCGATAAGACTTTTCAGTGTTTTTCCTTATCTTGAAATATGTATGTGTGTTGGATCTAAATCCCCATGGACTCTATTCTCTTTTGAACATTATCGTCCTAGATGACTTAAATTTGAAAGACGATACATAAAAGAAATTTTAGAAAATTGTGTTGCTAGGAGCAAAATCATATCTTATTCTAATCTGCAGTCTTAACGCCTCATTTACTAAATAGCCACTGCAGGCGGTGACACTGATGCTACATGAGATATGATGGAACCCCGTGGAATGAGACTGAACCTGAGATCACGGAGAAAAACCTACCCACCTCTATGTTGTCCAACATAAGTCCCACTTGGCGGTCGCCTGGTGAGAGTCGAGCGTTCTAGGTACTCAGCCACGGCTCGGCCCATACTTTATTCTAACAAGAACAAAAGCACGCTCTCAAAACGCCTACACAGGTTCCACAGAATGTAAAGTACAGTTCCACTACACCAGTATCTTATTATCCTTGAAGTAATACACAGTAAGCCAAAACTTTCAGAACCACTTAAGTCACTGTAATATTACAGACATCAAATTTTTAATAAGTATTGGCAACTGTTATCAGAGGTATATTTTCGCAGATGTGAAACTAGCACCTAAAATTGAAAGAGTATAAGAGCAATGTTTGTTGACTAATCGTGTCTTTTGTTTCTAACAGCGCGCATGAAGTGTTGTCGACAAAATTAGTTTAGTAGCTCGATGTTAAGCTGTTTTACTTACAGGGCAACCGAGTTGCTCTATGACAAATGACTACACCTTGTTTCTACATATTTCATGTTCGGTGATAGACAATTGACGTACGATCAGTTCACGCTGTGTCACGTTACACAACCAATTTGTTCTCTAATCGACTGCCATTTTCTAAGCTTTAACGTTTATCGTAGCTAGCAGAAATGGAAGCCACGCCTGGTTAATCATTTTTATTGGAAAACGTAAAGCTATAGGGAAGAATCGGGAAGTTATGAGCCTTAGTAAATGGAGTTTAAACAGAATTTGTCTTCCAGCTCATTGGCCCCGGGGACAGCGAAGGAATAAGCTATTTGACGTGGTACATTCACACGATATTCTCTACTCCCTCAGCAACACAACACTATAACAAAAATGACTTCTGTTATGTACTTAACGTAAATACAAATACTTATGGAAATAACTGTATTATGATAGTCAAATTTTTTTAAGATCTCGTGTGATGGAATTGACGAAGCGTTTTGCTTGCACGTCGATGGCTTAGAAAACGAATGACTTCCCCTTTGAGGAAAAACTAATCATTTGAAAATTCAAACTAAAAGGTAGGAATGTCTCGGAAATAGTTAATTCCACAGAGAATTAAAGTCACGTGCAGCCATAGCAGGGGGGGGGCAGAAAAGCAGCTGCAAGAAATAACGTTAGGTTCGGAAAATATCGGAAGCATTCGATGAAGCTGCGTTCACAATATACGCTTTAACACCACTCTGGCTTCATTCAAAGCTATGCGATAGATAGGGAGATGCTTTGCGGCTTGGCCATATCCATGGTAGCCGAGCGGTCAAACGCGTTTTTCTCAAGTGGACCAACATATGCTGGAATCTTTAATGTGCACGTTTCTTTTTATTATCGCTATTCTGATAGCAATGCGTTATGGTTTCTTGTAGAAGATAAATAATAATATAGTGCGATCCATATAAACCTGAACCACTTCAACAGGCATATTTTTGATGGCCCTTCTCAAAATAAGTCTCCCCTGAATGCGATGCACTTGTCCCGGCGTTACTGCCAGTCTTCAAAGACATGCTGAAAACCATTTTTGAGAGATCCTTCAAAATCGCCTCGGCAGCCTTCACCACTGCTTCTGATGTTGGATAATGCCTCCCACGAAGGCGTTTCTTCAAGTTAGGGAATAGAAAAAAGTCACATGGAGCTAAGTCTGGACTATAGGGAGGGTGAGGGATGCACTTCACTTTGAATATTGCAAGATATTCAGCAACTACATTGGCAATATGCGGCCGCGCATTATCGTGGTGTAGCATCCAGCCTGCTTCATGAAAATGTGATCTTATGCTCCTGAAATTGACTTGCAATGTTTTCGGGATATCCCTGTAGTATTGTCCAGCTACTGCTGCATGTACAGGTATAACATGCTCATAAACCATTCCATGAATATCAAAGAATGAGATGACCATAACTTTCCTAGCAGCAGTAACCACTTTTGCTTTTTGTGGGGTTGGTAATGAAGGAGATTTCCAAACTGATCTTAGCTGCTTGCTCTCAGGATCAAAATTATATAGCCAAGTTCCATAAGCAGTGATTACGTTTGAAAGAAACTCAGGATCTTCCTCTAATATCAACTTTACTTCATGCAGACCTGCATGCGAATGTCCTTTGGTTCGGGAATCAACAGCTTTGGAACCCCCCAGGGGCCTACTTCGGTAGGTACGTGTTTGGCGCACCCGGGGTCCCGAGTCAACAGTCTCCCTCGTGTGGGCTCCTCTTCGTGGTTGAGGGAGACGGTCAACAGGCCCACCCACGTGTAGGCCGTGCGTGGAGACCCGTGGAGGTTTTTAGATTCTTGTCTAGTTTAGAGTTTAGGATTTAGTGAACGAAATTTTTAGTAGGTTTTGATTGATATTTTTTATGTACGTGTATTTTTAATAGGTTTTGTTACACTTGAATAGTTTTTCGAAAGTTTTATATCTGGCTTTTGCCATGACTAGTTTTTTAAAGGGCGCTGATGACCGCCGTAGTTGAGCGCCCTTATATATATCATCATCGTCATCATCACAGCTTTGGAACCAATCACGCACGAACACGTCTCATGTGTAATGTTTCTGTCACCAAAGTGTGAATGGCACCCAATGAAATGTTTAGAATTTCAGAAAGTGATCTTAAGGTAATTCGTCGATCCCCTCTCACAATGGCAGCAGCAGTGTTCATGTTTTCTTCCGTAAGAGCAGTAACTGGAGCCCCGGGGCCACCTTCCTTTGAAATTGATTGTCTCACCTCATTAAACACTTTAAACCTCCTTCGAGCTGTGCTGTAGGGAAGAATAGACTCTCCATAGGCCTCTTGTAACATTGTACAGGCCTCAACTGAAGATATTTTGAGACGAAAGCAGAATTTCAAAGCCGCACATTGTTCCTCGCGTGTTACCTCCATTGCAGCGGTAGGCGATACTGAAAATTCTTGAACTTGCCTGGTTCTCACATGCAGGAACCAGGAGTACCAACAATGAAGCTACTGCGGGCATATTTGTTTACCATTAAGCTAACAGTATATAATAAAAATGAATTTTAGTGCAAAAAATTATGACCGTAAAAAATTATGATCCTTTATTGAACGGACCTCGTATTACGCAATTGGGAGATTATATTACACTATTTACATCTCCGAGAAAATGTTGGAAGTGTCCTCCACCAGCATCTATACATATTTGCACTCGTCTGGCCATATTATATGAAGTTTTGCGGAGATGGTATCGAATTGAGGGGAGGTTATTTCCAGCAAGATGGGGCAACGTGCCATACTTCTAATGACACCATGCAACTTGTAAGCAGTTTCTTTGGTAGTCGAATAATCTCAAACGGTCTGTGACCCCCATGATCCGCTGACCTAACCTCACTGGATTTTAAGTGGGGGTATTTAAAAATAGAGTGTACAAGAATAGGCTACGTACAATTTATGTCCTCAAGGAATCCATTCGAGCTGAAATAGGTAACATTGGCGACGATACTCTTCGTAAAACGACAGAGAATATGGTGAAACGAGTACAAACATGTATAGATGCTGGTGGAGGACACTTCCAACATTTTCTCTGAGATGTAAATAGTGTAACGTAATCTCCCAATTGTGCATTATATTTTCTCAAAGTTGCTCGTGTGTCCTGTTACTGGTTCAAAGGCTATGGCTTATTGGTTTAAAGGTTATGGTTCAGGTTTATATGGATCACACTATATTTTAACACACACACACACACACACACACACACACACACACACACACACACACACACACACACACACACACACACACACACACACATTTGTGTAAACGCAAATATCATATCCTTATTGTTTCCAAAATAAATAGAATGCTATTAAAACACTGCCTTAATATTGGTTGTGTAAACACTCGTGCTCTTTCATCTGTTATGAATGGAGCTGGCGTATAATGCGAAGTATCCTCTCTGAAAATTTCACTAGCATTTGTTCTCATCCATGCACCATAGAAGCAGATTGTTTATTTCATTTAGTTTAAAATCAGAATTGAGAGTGTCAGTCTTATGTGTGAGCATATATGCTGTAAAAGGCATTTTGTGTTATGGGTCAATTTGGAGCTACAAAATACTGTTTTGAAGTGTTTATCATGGTTTGACATATGTAGCATGTGTGACAGGATGTTATTATCAGGACTTAAAAACTTTTAATTTAAAATGGATGAAAATGTTAAGTCACTTGACTTAACAGTTTATATTTTTATTGTTAGAGGTTTTCCATTATGCCATAGATAAACTATTACTTCATTTTCACCTACACATCCCTACCAAGGACAAATCCATAATGCACTTCATGGATTGACATAGAACATTGTCAACAAAACATCACTCCATATCTACTACATCATGTACATCACTTCCATATGTCATTGTCATAAAATGTGGTACATTCTGGCAGAGCGACATTTTCCAACGGTGAACGAACATCGTAATATTTTGCTCTCTTAATCTTCGGGAGCCTATCTGGCAAGATTTTCGCACCGACACATGCCTTGTGTAAGACTTGCAACCTCACTACTCTCTTTTACCGGGAAACATACGAATTAGTTGGAGAATATAATGCCATATGGGCACGTTGGCGATAGTAGCTCAATAGTTAGAGCGGCTGGACGCAGACCAGAAGATCCGTGGTTCAAATCCGGGCTATGGCACTGGAATTTTCCAATCTGACTTTACCTTTCCTCACTACTCTCCTCAAAAGACTGGGGATGATAAGGTGAGGAAGACACTGTGTGACGAACTTCTGGTACACATCCTCTTTGGAAATACACACTCCGGATTAAAGTGAATTCAGGAGTACTTCTTAGGACATGGCGAGGACATCTTTGAAGTCAAAAACTTCAACTGGAGTGCCATTATGTTCCACATTACCGGTCAGTGGACGTTTGACGTAGACAACTTTAATGTACTACTTCTGTAGTGAACCTTTGAACAGTTTCCACATGTTGGAAGGGACTAAGACTATCCATTGATCGTTTCTTCTTCTCAATGTTGGCAAAAATTCTGTCTATAAGCATGAAAGAGTGCCTGGCATTGGGAAGTAAAGATAAACTTTCCAATTTAAAATGTATCAACAGCTGATATCAAAAAGCTTGGGTGGCACAGTGAGGTTGCATCACCAAACTGCTAATGCGGCAACTACTTTACTTAGCAACATCTAACACGAAAAGGCTGACCTAACAACTTTTATTTCTGAAAATGATGCACATTGAACATGCCGGGGTCATAATATGTTCGACCGAACCTCTTATGATCCGGAAATATTTTAACACTGTTACAGAACGGGTATTCATGTTTTGTATTTCGTTTTTAAGTTACGTTGTAAATTTTTCGTTTCATTGTTTAGTATGCATTGACATGCACGACCAAACCGAAACGGAGCACTAGAATGTTCCAGATTCCGAAACTTGCGGACGGCTTCCAATCCTGTCACAGTAATAAGTTTCTCCCTTATTCTGATGAAAGATAACTATCTGGTAACTCTGGTAACCCAGTACTCATTTGAACACCATTGCATTCATCGTCTGATATGACTTAATGTTGGAGGTTTTCTCTTATCCTGAAAGATGAATGTCTGGTACCACTAAGCTCTATGTACCCTGTACTTATTTGAACATCATTTCATTCTTCGTCCGATATGACTTAACATTGGAGGTTTCCTGTTACACTGAGAGAAGAATGTCTGGCAACTCTTAGCTCTATGTACCCTGTACTCATTTGAAGATTATTTAATTCATCGTCCGATATGACTTAACGTTGGAGTTTTTCTCTTACCTGAAAGATGAATGTCTGGTAACTCTGTGCCCTGTAGAACCTGGACTCATTTGAATATCATCGTCCGACATGAATTAACGTTGGAGGACGTAAATTCAGAAGCATTAAACTATTCTGTCTTCAAACTCCCAGATGACTCACATCAACAGCTCTTCCTGGTTATTGTTGTCAATGTGGTTAGTTGCTACGATATGTCGGTACCGACTCTCGTAGCAAGACATGTTTAACAATGTATCGCTTGTTTGTGTGTTAGGGATAATACTACCGTCGTTTTCTGGGGCCGAATTTCCTATATTTGTGCATTGACAGATGAATGTTTCTTTACGTATTTGACAATAACGTTTCCGACGAGAGTACTCTTTTGTTCTGTGCATTATTTTGTCTGTTATATGGGTTCATCGTAGTTGACAATTATCACTTCAGTTGGTCGTAGTGGTTAAGAGAAATTTAATATTTTTTTCGTCTTTATATTCCTGTGGTGCTGCAATACAGGCCCTCCTGACTTCGAACCTTAGAAGGCACTGAACGTTTAAGGCTAGTGTCAATTCCAACCTTACTTTTAATCCATGATTGTTCCGTAGACTACTGTAAGTAATTAAAGGTCAACGCTGATACATTACAGCCACTGGTATTTCCAGGAATAGCGAGATATATCGATTTGTGATGGTGACAGAAGAAGAAGCAGCGAGAGGAAAAGAACGGCTGGATAAATATTTTCCCACTCTTCCGCGGCAGACAATGGCGGTTGATGGAAAAACAACAACGCAGCGCTCCGCGACGCGGCGCTTCACTCCTATGTTTGTTCGTTTGTTCTTTGCTCTCTTGTTAAATTATTAAATTGTTATTTTCTTTTGTTTTTTCTTTATAATACATATGTTGCGTGGAAACAGGAGGACGTACGGTAACAATGTCAACACGGGATTTTTGTTGGGTTAGTATTAATCAAGTTTCTGTTTATGTTCGAAGGAGGAATCGAACGAATGGATTTCTAGTCCATTGGGAATCTGCTACAGAATACATAGTTATAAAACAACCATTTCTTGTGCAAACATTTCTATATTTATTCTAGCGATTCACTTATTATCTGTATCACAGTTTCCTTGATAATGTTAAACATTCCCGTATACATGATCCTTTTTCTCAATAACGTTGAACATAACACATTTCTATCAACGTTTTCCATTTTTGGAAGAAATGGAATTGGTAAGAAACTCCTATGTTAGTATCTCCACTGGTATCTGTAGCGAAGGGTACTTAAGTGTGTATCACATCCATATAATGTACTCACATAAGCTTCTCTGCCCCTGTACAAACACTTATTCCACAAACTTCTTCCAGGTAAACATCTTACTGCAGTTACAAGGGAATAGAGTAGACTTTAAGTTATAGTCAAATGTTTTAAAACTTGTTGTCTAGGTGACGTCTTTGAAATTCCGTTCTCTTTGTATGTCCAAGAGATAAAAAATGAAGGTCCACGGGAATATGAGAATACAGTAGACTAAGTAATAGTGAAATATTTTAAGGTTTACGGGTATGCAATTCAAGTCTCTTCACAAGGACAAGAGATTAAAATATAAATAGCGACTTCATAGTTGAGAAAGGTTAAGTACTTTAACATTTGAACGCATAACAAAAATATCTCGGAAGTGGTTAACTGCACACAAAAATGTATTTGAAGTAAATTTTTTGTTTTAATAAGGACTAAATTTGTATGAAGTAATACGTTGCTTATCTCTAAAGGTTTAGCAATTATGCAACACTCATTCCGAAAGATGAGGACTTCTGAGGATATTCTCACAACATTCTATCAATAAATTTTATTTTTTCTTAACTTATATCAAACTTGAGACCGTCTAAAAAGTTCAGAGTCGTATTTGAAATGTTTCAGTTAAGCATAAAGGAATAATTTTACCTCACGGCAGTTTGTCGTAGCACACAACTACCAACTTTCTACACTTGTCTCAACTTCATTACCAACGAGTAACAAAGGATAAGTCGGAAATGACTTATCATAGTATAACGTTACTTAGAATACATTCTGTTCATACGGTTACTTCAGTTTTGTACGACATTTTTCATCAATTACTAGGGCTGGTCAATAAAACTGAGACAATTTTTTTTCACTGATGTTTATTGCTGCAATTTAATGTTTACATGATCTTTCCAAAGTAGTTCCCTTCTACTTCAATGCACTTTTTATATCGCTCTGTCAGTCCTTGAACACGTGCTGCAGACCTTTACTTGTCCGGTCCTTGAGAATCGCCTCACTATTCTTGAGCACTGCTTCAGAGCTCTCTAATCGAATAAGCCTAAGCTTTGCCTTTAGTGATGAGAATAAAAAAAGTCGCAGGGTGCAAGATTGGGGCTATAGTGTGGATGTAGTACACAGGTGATGTTGATCGAGCCAGAAACTGCATGACTTGATTTGCGTCGTGAGGCCGTGCATTGTCATGATGAACTCGCAACCCAGTCCGATAAATCTCTGATCTTTTCTTTGTAATGTGCCTCCTCAGTGTAGCCAATACTGATGTTAGTGTGCTGTGTAACAGTAGTGTGATGGGAACTGCATGCTGGTAAATCATTCCATTACTAATCAAAGTTTCGCGGGTGATCAGCCGTGTCAGGTTAATAAAGGTCGAGCTTTCGGCCATTGCAAACTCCCTGGCCTTCTTCAGGATCCTGAAAAAGGCCATGGAGTTTGCAATGGCTGAAACTCTACCTTTAGTAATTTGACACGGATGATCATCCGCGAAACCTTGATTAGTAATGCTCGCCGTAAAACTTCAAGTCTTAAATTCCATTACAGTCAAAAAACTGTGATCATCACTTTCCCTGCAGATGGAACAACTTTTGCCTTTCTTGGTGTTGAGATCCTGACGATTTCCACACTGTGCTTACTTGTTTTCCTTCAGGATCCTATGCAGCCATGACTCATCACCGGCAATAATGGTAGCTTAGGGGTATTCGATTTGAGAACTTTGAAGCAGTGCTCAAGAAACGTGAGGCGATTCTCATGACCCTGACAAAGAATGGTCTGCAGCACGTGTTCATTGACTGGCAGAGACGCTAGGTGAGGCGTGTCCGTAAAATAATGTCTCCAATTTTATTTAATAAGGAATACATGTTTATTGGCAATGAATGTTACATTGATGGAAAGGCGGAACTTACGGCTATTCTACAACGTAATCACCATTGCGATCGATGCACCTTTGCATGAGCAGTGGCAGTTTTTGTATACACTTGTCATAGCACACTCCCACCAAGTTGCGCAGGTAGCGCTCAACCTCGTTTTTCAAATCATCATCGGTCTGGAAATGTGTGACTTCAATTCAGGAAGTAAATGACCTTCACTAGGTACTAAGGCTGGACTGTAGGGGGGGGGGTGGGTGAGGATGTCTCATCCGAACTGGGCCAGGGCATTTTGGGGACCCACCTCGCACACACCTTGCGATAATGCAAATGTTCGGTCAAAATCTTGTCAATCGTTGTCTTACTTACTTCAGCGATAAGCTCGCACAGCTCGCGAATTGTCACACACCGATGTTTAAGCATTTATTGCTCCACTTTTACAATTATTTCGGCTGAAACCGAAGGCCGACTAGAACGCTGTTCGTCATGGACGTCTGTACGTCCGTCTTTAAACTCTCTGACACACTGTCGCAAGTTTTTGACGTCCATACACTGTGGCCCATAGACTTCGCATAACTGACGACGAATTTCAATGGCTGTAGTGCCCTTAGCACGAAAAAACGGATCACTGCACGCAAATCGCACTTGGTGGCGGAAGTGATTGGAAGCTCCATCGTAAACGGTTGCCCAGCCAACACTAATGGTTGCAACGGGTTCGTTGTGGTGGAGATTTAAGGGGTGAAACCAAGGAACACGTCAATGTTGCCGGATCTCGAATAATAGCGTTCCTCATGGCTCCAGCGCCTGGGAGACCTTATTTTAAGGACACGCCTCTTAGGAGGGGACTACTTTGAAAGAGATTATATATCATTAAATTGCAGTAATAAACATGTGTGAAAAAAGTCTGTCTCAGTCTTTGTGGATCAACCCTCATATAACTTTACACAAAGTTATATGAACTGCTATAAGAATCAAGGAAAATGCACAGGCCATTCCCAGGACATTCAGAGCAGACATATCAATTGTTATTAAAATACATTTTAAATGCGGTATTTTAATGTAAAACTTTTTTTTATTTACGTCATCCAACATTAAGTCATATCGGAAGATGAATGAAATGGATGAAATGATGCTCAAATGAATCTGCGGTCCATGGAGCATAGAGTTACTCGACGTTCGTCTTTCAGGATAAGGGAAAACCCCGGAAAAAGCCTTATTCATGTAACTCACCCTGAGTCAGATTCAAACTCGCTACCTCTTGAACGTGCCTACCATTCACGCTACGCAGGCGGGCAATTTAAAACATTGAGTGTTTCCTTAAACCTATATTTTGGAAAATTGCCCTTAAAACGTAATTTAGGATGTGAACAACTTAATTTATTTCTAAACGATGCACTTTGTAGATTCAGATCACATCAAAACATGTATTTACTGAGACTTTGGCTTTATATTTTTGTAGATAAATTAAAGATATAGAAACATGTAGCCGAGACCCTTATGATACAGTGAATGGAGGTCCTGCAGAGATATCGAAAGGTTTTGTACCTCATTCTAATTAAAGCATGGTTCATTTTCAAATAAAATTTATTATTTTGTGTGCTGGAGTCCCCAAGTATTACATTTCCGACCAGAACTCGATATGGAATTTTTCGGTGGAATTTAATAACATTTTCGCTTATAAAATCAAGCATACTAACGTTAACTCTGTCATATAACGAGAGAAAATTGTGTAGTTTTTGCGGTGGTTGTTCGTTTTTTTAAGATTAGCCCTTATTTTAATTCAACTTATCACAAGGCATCCCCAAGGGAACGGAGTACTCTGGTAAATAAGCTCGAAACATGCATTCGGCTTTTATTGCAAAAGTTACTCTCCATGCAAAGTAATTTGTTCTTCTGTGAATACAGCAGAACCTGAAAGTTTAAGTGTTAAACAACTGGTTACGCCGTGACGCCGAGGTAAACGAGAAACAACACAATCGTATCTTGGAGCTGTTTATTCCATAGCTCTGTGTTCACTTGTAGACTAAACGTAACGTGCCGTAACCAACATGTTCCTAATATATGACGTCATTGTTCTCTCTTTACTTAAATTATATATCAGCACTTCAGAAAATAAACTGCTATTCAAAGAAAGAACGTGTAGCGATATTTCCGCCAGCCCATTTTTTAATATAACTAGTAGAAGTTATTGATCGAGGAGTTATTAACAATCATATAAACACTTAACTCAATGGCAAATATCTATGATTATTGTAGTAATATTTATAAGGCATCACTTTGTAAAAGATGTCCAAAACCGTGTAGACAATGGAACACATAGGCTTGCTTACTTCCTTCGGAATGTCTGCTAGGTTTCGTGGCAACTAACGGGACAACTTCCGCTGCTCCTACCCCTTAGGAAAGCCATAAGGTTTATTGGCTTTCCCATTTGTACAGTCAAAGAAAGGAATTTATTGTTTCTGGGGAGTTTAGAAAAGGACAGTGATGGAGAGAAACGGGGCACTCAAGGATGTTTAGGTTAGGGAGAAATAGTATGTCGTAGCAGCATTAAGGAACGTTTAGAAACTTGCATCCAGAGAAGCTCGAGGTGCATCCGTCGATATTTAGAACACTGTCAGATTAAGATAATCATTTTATAGCTTCGAGCATATATATTTACGAGTACATTCCGCGAGTGATACCTCAGTTACTAAAAACAATGCAGACATTCGAGTAACTCGAAGCCAATACAAAACTGTTACAAGAATTTCCTGTTCGTGAACCCTGAGAAAACCCCAAATTCCCAGTCCAACTACATCACCTACTCCATAGTAGGGATACAGATACTCGTCGAGGCGAACCCTGAGATACTACCGACTCCTCAGCCTCAACAGCGACGTGTACAACGAAGTCAACAGATTGTCGCCTCGAAGTCCTACAGAGCAAGGGACCTTCGTGATAACGCGACACACTACCTACACTGGGTGAGTGAAAAGTATGCAACTCCACTGTTGCAACTTTATGAAATGATTTTTTTTTAGAAAAGTTGTAACATATCAACATGTTGGCATCACTTTTCTGTTATAGAAGTGGCTACCTTTACTTTTTCTGCACTCCTACAGTCCTCAAATCTCAGAACATACAAATACTTTTTAAAACCACAATAAAAATTTATTAGGAACTTGCTGCATGTGTACTGAGCGAAGTAAACGCATCAATACTGTCACCCGAACATCGGAATTCCCGATAGAACCGGTTGGCAGGTGGGGCCACACGGGAAACTTTCGGTCCACGCTTACCCATTTATCTCGTGTCACTACCTGAGGGGATGATTAGAAGAGCGGCACGAGCCCTGTACCGTCTCTTTCCCCTACCCTGACATCTGGAACCTTTGGGATGATTCACTGAACCGCGACTAGAAACAGCGACCTTCCTATAAAAAGGGGCTGCAGTTGGCGTTGACATGCCAGCTCTGTTAAATCCAGACTGGACATACGAGGTTGACTGGGATGTAGCCGTCCTTGACCTAAACCAAACCATAGACCCGCGACCACGCATCGACTCCATCGAGGCGTTGGAAGCGGCAGCCACATCCTTCTCCCAACATATCTTAAATGTGGTACGGGCGCACACGTACCGCATTCCATCGGAATACCACAACCCCAGAAACATACCTCCTGAACTCCGGCAGCTGCTTAAAGCTAAGGCAGCGTTTCCGCCACCCCAGGATCGAAGCAGTCTACCGGCGGTTCAAATCCCTGGCAAGAAGCCTGCTACGTGCGCATCGCTCAGCGGCCTGGGAGCACACAATGCAGAGGGTTGATCTCACTGAGAAGCAATCCTGGCGGATCATCCGCTCCCTCAGAAGGGACCGGACCGAGACCGGCATCCACTCCATGGCACTCGTGGAAGGCTCGCGTTCGAGCCCCAAGAGAAAGCCACGTGTTTTGCAGACTACTTGGAGAGTCAATTCGAACCAAGGGAAGACCCCCAAGACGACGAGTTCACCGAACATGTGGAGGATACGGTGGAGTACCTCTACGAGGCAACACCACCTCCACATGCGGAGATCCAGCTCCCCATCGTCACCCCTAAGCAGGTGACCGCCCAAATCAATAGCCTGAAACCCAACAAATCCCCTGGTCACGATGGTGTCACAGTCACCATGCTCCAGCACATTCCTCGGAAGGCTGTGATCCACTTGACGCGGATTTACAACGCATGCCTCACCCTGCGCCACTTCCCAACCGGTTGGAAAGAGGCAAGGGTGGTAGGAATATTGAAGCCGCGCAAGAATCCAGTTTTTCCGGAAAGTTACCGATCCATCAGCTTGCTCCCAATCGTCTCAAAGATCTTTGAACGATTGCTCCTCCCCCGCCTAACTCCTCTCTTCGAGGAAAGGCTCCTACTCCCGGATCACCAATACGGTTTCCGTCGGGGCCAGTCCACCACCTTGCAGTTACTGCGCTTGGCGGAGAAGGCTGCTCTGGGGTTCCAGGACGGCCTCAAAACCATCGCTGTGCTCTTGGACGTGGAGAAGGCCTTCGCCACCACGTGACACCAGGGGTGGTTGTTCAAACTCAAAGAAGCACAACTCCCCCCTCCCTACCTGTCAATACTCAGCAGCTTCCTCAAGGACCGCACCTTCAGAGTGCGGGTTGAGGGGAAGCTATCCTCTCTCAGACCCATAGCGGCTGGAATCCCGGAAGGCAGTGTCCTGTCCCCGCTACTCTTCGCCGCCTACATGTCTGACCTACCCACGGAACCGCGCACTGTTTTGTGTCAGTATGCCGACGACGTCCTCATACTGGCGCAGAACAAGAACGTCCGCTACTGTCTCCCCCCTCTACAGCGTCAGCTCCACGCCATTGGCAGGTGGAGTGAGAAGTGGAGGATGGCCATTAGCACGCAGAAGAGCTCGGCTCTTATGCTGGCTAAGACCCGTAGCTGGCACCCAGAAGGTGACCTGCGGTTAAGGCGGAGAAGAATCCCCTGGGTTCGAACCGCCAAATACCTGGGAATCCAAATGGACCGCGGCCTCACTTTCACTCCGCACGTCAGGGCAAAAACAGGCCTCGGCCACGCTGCACTCAGGCAACTCTATCCGATCTTCAGATCCACAATGCCCATCCGCCTCAAACTGCGGACATACCGTGCGATCGTCCCGCCTCTGATCCTGTACGGATGCGAGGTCTGGGGTTCGGTGGCTCATACCACCCTCCGCAGGCTGCAAGCCGTGCAGAACAGGGCCTCAAGGATGATCTACGGTACCGACCGCTGGTTCCCATCTCACTTGCTGCACACCCAGTCTGGCATACCATACGTTGTAGACGTCGTTCGCGAACGCTCACGCACGTTGTATGCCAAAATCACTCCCCACCCTAACCAGCTGGTGAACACACTTGGTCAATACGACCACCGTCTCCCCAGGAGACGGAGGAGCTATCGCCTACCCAAGGACGCCCTTGGGTGGTAGAGTCTGTCTCTCCTCCCACCCCTAACAATCACAGCCAGGTCACCTCGCGCCCTCGCCCCGCGTTAACACCTGCAGTCGTGCCCTGGGACGCGCGCACGACCTGGAAATACAAACACCATCAACCCAATTTCCATCTGGCCTCTCGCTACTGGTTTCACCACGGCTTGTCGGCTCGCTAGCAACCGCAAAAGCAGGGTGGAACGGACGGGGAATATCCCGGCACCAGAAGCATCAGTAGAGGCCAACTGCGCCGTCTAACTAAACGACAAGCAAGCTTGCGCAATAACTTACATCTATTTTACCGCAGGGGTAAATCCGCACAGCGGATAGGTACCGTGGCATGTAACCCTCCGCCCGGGAGAACCCGGGCGACCTGCACCAGCTCTTGGCTCTTGGCTCTCTTGGGTCAGGGCAGTTCTTGGCGAGCAGCCGGAGGAGCACCGTGCTAGCGAACGGACGGGAAGACTGTGTACGTGCATCAGAGAAGTTGTACGTAATTGCGAGTGCGGAGTGGACCTGTGACCGACGAGCTGGTGAATTGTAATTGTGTGCGTTACGTAATTCTATGTAATCGGCAAGTGTTCCATCTGTAATTCGGTGGAAATAAGGAACAGTTTGAGTTTGTGCAATTGGACTTTTAATTTCACAAACCCACAAAGTCACAATACAAACTGAGTAGACTTTGAATTAAACAATACAACAGGCTACTTCAGTATGTGGCTTTGGGTTGAACAAATACAGACAAAAGTTAAGCTATTATGTGTTTCAAATGGGAAGAGTTCTCGCCTGTAGCAAATCAGATGCGTTAGAGCCTTCAGCGTTGCCACCTCGTTACCCCCACTCTTTTTATATTTCTCTCTCGTACACTTACGAGTGTTCGTGGAACTAGCCGTAACGGAACGCAAACTGAATTTTCCAAAGATTTATAATAAAGCAATTATTCAAATCACAATTGCAACATGGATATCCGTATATTACGCAATTACGAGGGATGTTCAATAAAGAACGATCACATTTTTTTTTTTTTTTTTTTTTTTTGACAACGTACCTTTACTCATACTCATAATTTCGATGGTCCTTCTCATAATAGTCTCCCCTGAATGCGATTCACTTATCCCAGCGTTTCTCCCAATCTTCAAAGACATGCTGAAAAACCATTTTTGACAGATCCTTCAAAATCGTCTCCACAGCCTTCACCACTGCTTCTCCTAATGGATAATGTCTCCCACGAAGGCGTTCCTTCAAGTTAGGGATTAGGAAAATGTCACATTAGGCCAAATTCGGACTATAGGGAGGGTGAGAGATGCACTTCACGTTGATTTTTCCAAGATATTTAGCAACAATATTTGCAATATGCGGCCGCGCATTGTCGTGGTGCAGCATCCAGCCTGCTTCACGGAAATGTGGTCTTTTGCGCCTGATATTGACTTGCAATGTTTTCAGGATATCCCTGTAGCATTGTCTAGTTACTGATGTGTGTTCAGGAGCAAAATGCTGATAAACCATTCCATGAACATCAAAGAATGAGATGACCATAGCTTTCCCAGCAGAAGCAACCACTTTTGCTTTTTGGGAGGTTGGTGATGAAGGGTATTTCCACAGTGAGCTTTGCTGTTTGCTCTCAGGACCAAAATGATGTAGCCAAGTTTCATCAGCAGTGATTATATTTGAAAGAAGCTCTGGTTCTTCCTCTAACATCAACTCTAACTGGATGCAGACCCGCATGCGAATGTCCTTTTGTTCGGAAATCAAGTCTTGGAACCCATCGCGCATAAACACGTCTCATGTAAAATGTTTCTGTCACAAACGTGTGGGTGACACCCAATGAAATGTTCAATATTTTAGAAAGCGATCATAAGGTAATTCGTCGATCCTCTCTCACAATGGCAGCAGCAGTGTTGGTGTTTTCTTCCGTAAGAGCAGTAACAGGAGCACCGGATCCACATTCCTTTGAAATTGATTGTCTCTCCTCTTAAAACTATCTTCGAGCTGTGCTATAGTGAAGAACAGACTCTCCATAGGCTCCTTAACATTGTATAGGCCTCAACTGAAGATTTGTTGAGACGAAAGCAGAATTTCAAAGCCACATACTGTTCCTCGCATGTTACCTCCATTGCAGCTGTAGGCGATACTGAACATGTCTGAACTTGCCTGGTTCTCACAGGCGGGAACCAGCAGTACCAACAATGAAACTACTACGGCGTGTTTGTTTCACATTAAGCTAACAGAATAGAGTAAGGTTGAATTTTAGTGCAAAAAATTATGACCGTAGAAAATTATGATCATTCTTTATTGAACAGCCCTCGTATTTAGTTTAAAATTAATTATAGTTTATGAACTGCGTACTATTCCATCGGTGTATCCGTATAGCTGTGAATGTTACTTATGTTAAGAGATAATTCGTCACTGTCATTGTCTTCGACGTCTGGGTACTGCAAATTTATGATGATAGGTTTCAAAATCTCGTTACGTGCTATTTCTCTCCAAAAGTCGTCTTTTTGTAGTTTATCTGATATCTCACTCAGTTTTCCCAGTCTCGTGTTCCTAACCTTTTGACCCGTATAAGAAATTCTGCTGGAGTTTTGGCACTAAGTTGAAGGACCGCGCTCTGGGAATTTTAAGATTAACCTGGTTTGTTTTTGCGTTTGATATCCAGTTTTAACAAAATTATTTTTAGGTTTTGAGGCTATCTGGACCAGCGTTCACAGCTGTAACCGTGGTTAACCAATTCACCGCATGTATTGCTGTTTCAAAAACATTTACAAACCTCGAAACCGAAGTCCGGATATTCCCTCAACGCAATAAATGGCTTAAATTGACTCTATATTCGGCACAGTCTGCAGCTCAACTGAACCATGAATGACACTTCATTCATAGATTCATAGATTCTTTGTCACCAAGATAGTAGTGTGGCTTTTCGGTATAGGAGGTTACTGCAAGTTTTCAGCTACCTAGAAAAGCATAACCGCGTGGTGCCATCTACCAAAGCATGGTTGAAGTATCTATCATCTGCGGCAGCTCAGTCGAGCGTTACAGTGGTTTAGGATTTACAAGAAGCTTACCGTTTCGTGTAGGGTTCCGGGCGCAGCATGGCCGTGTCGCGGTTTCACGTGACCTAACCCATGGGTTCTACTGTCTACCCACCACAAGAAGGCAAGTGGGTAATGAAGTGGGAGTGGGGCTTGAACTGTTTACCTACTTTGGTAGTGGATCTACTTACTACGAAATAAGTGTGCATATAGGTCAACCATACTGCCAGATCTAATGCCTGTTTCAGTAACTGCAAAGATAGGTATTATGTACTGTCCACCCACCACAAGAAGGCAATTGGGGCATGAAGAGGAAAAGCAGCTTGAACTGTTTATCTGCTCTGGTAGTGGATCTGTGTACTACAAAATGAATGTATGAGAGTACATATGAGTTACCCATGCTGGCAGATCTAATGCTCGTTTCAATAACTGCAGTGATAGCTATGCACTACCCACCACAAGAAGGCAAGCGGGGAATGAAGAGGGAGGGATGCTTGAACTGTTTATCTGCTCTGTTAATGGATCTGTTTACTAAGGAATGAGTGTATGGCAGTACATATGAGTGATCCATGCTGCCAGATTTAACGTTCGTTTCAGTAACTGCAGTGATAGATATTATGTACTGTCCACCCTCCAGAAGAAAGCAAATGGGCCCTGAAGCGTAAAAGTGGCTTGAACTGTTTATCTGTTCTAATAGTGGATCTGGCTACTACGAAATGAGTGTATGAGAATGCATATGTGTGATCCGTGCTGCCAGATCTAATGCTCGTTTCAGTAAATTCAGTCATAGGTATTATGTACTGTCTGCCCACCACAAGAAGGCAAGAGATGCATGAAGATGGAGAGGGTCTTGAACTGTTCTGTTCTGGTAGTGGATCTGTTTATTACGAAATGAGTATGAGTAAACCATGCTGACACTCTAATGCTCGTTTCAGAAACTGCAGTGATAGGTAATATGCATTGTCTACCCTCTACAAGAAGGCAAGCGGAGAATGAAGAGGCAGAGGAGCTTGAACTGTTTATCTGCTCTGTTAATGGACGTGTTTACTGCGAAATAAATGTATGAGAGTCCATATGAATGACCCATGCTGCCAGATCTAATGCTCGTTTCACCAACTGCACTGATAGGTATTGTGTACTATTTACCCAACACAAGAAGGCAAGCGGGCCTGAAGAGGTAGAGGAGCATTAACTGTATCTGTTCTGGTAGTGGATCTGTTTACTAGGAAATGAGTGTATGAGAGTACATATGAGTTACCCATGTTGCGAGATCTAATGCACGTTTCAGTAACTACATTGACAGGTATTGTGCAGAGTGAGATATGCAACAATACTGTGTATTTTAATTGAACCCATGATGTGTTCCAAATGGGAAGGTATTTGTCCTTGAGCGGTACTAGATGAGCAACCAATTGGAGTACTGCGGTGTTGTAATGCATTCCCCCTAAGTGATGTGTGACGAGCGCCAAACTAATCAATCTCTAATAAATACTATTCGCGCTAAGACATTCAGATTTTGCCAAAACTGATCCATGTGGATGTAGAGAGTAATGTATTTAACATAACCGAAAAAACACCATATTTTTAGTTTTCCTAACACAGATAAAGTAGATACCATTATATTATAATAATGCATTGCGACGTAAGCGCTGTAATGCAAATCATTACTGGTTGGCATGTATGCGTGAACGTGTATTTGAAATTACTCAGAACTGAAACGTAAACTTTTGACATCACGTGATAAAAGAAATATGTACTTTGAATAGGCCAAGATGTTTGTTAAATTCGATGAGAGGAAACGATACACTTCCTGCTGGTCCGGCAGAACGTGTCTGGTCACAGACACTTTGTTTATGAATGGTTCGTAATGTCTATTTGCTAAAGAGGGTTCGAAGCAGTATTATTCAGTTATACTCTTCCATGAACAAGTGCATCAGGTGGATCAATGAGACGCGACCCACCTTTCCCCCTTACTACTGCTAGAACAATCCAATAGAGTTACTGTGGGCTCAAATTATGTTACAAATAGAAATAATATTTTTAACTGACTGACGTTGAACGACTTATTCACGAAGAAATTGAGAAGGAACACAACAAGACTGGGAAAACTGTGTGAGACATCATATAAACTACAAGACGACGACTTTTGGAGAGAAATAGCACGCATCTAGATTTTGGAACTTATCATCATAAATTTGCAGTAGTCAGGGTTTGAAGACAATGACAATGACGAATTATCTCTTAACGTAACATTCACAGTTATACGGATGCACCGGTGGTATTTTCGTTGGATTAGAAAAATAAGTAATTCATAAACTAGAATTAATTTTAAACTAAATATTTATACCATTTGCGTAATATACGAATATCCGTGTTGCAGTTGTGGTTTCAACTATTGTGTTATCATAAAACTTTGGAAAATTCAGTTTGCGTCCCCTTACGTCTAGCGCCAAAAACACTCGCAACTGTGCGAAAGAGAGGGAAATATAAAAGAGTGGGAATAGGGAAGTGGCGACGTTGAAGATTCTAACGCATCTGATTCGCTGCAGGCGAGAACTCTTCGATTTGAAACACATTATGGCATATTATCATATGTAAAAGACGAGTATAAATACAGCAAAATTAAGTTACACATTCTTTTGGGTTGCCTTCTTGTGTTGGTTGGACTCTACAGTGATCTTCCAAGGTATATGATGCAAGCTATTATCAATGAGGAAGTTTAATTCTAAATTCAAACTTAACTTGGGAACTTGCTGTGGTCAATTTAATATTTTGATTGAAGCTTAAATGGTATAGTTCATGGTTTAAATTCACTGATGTTTGTACATAAACTCATTGTCTGTTTTCTAGGCTAGGTTAATTTTAGATTTCAAGTTACTCTGACGATTCATTCGGAAACAAACAGAATTCCAAGAGACGCCCCAGGTATTACAGTGCAGAAGGAATCCAATCACAGAGCTCAGAGAAAAGCTGCTTAAAATGAAACGTCGATTATGAAAGCTTGGATTCGAGGAACTGCACTCACACAAACCAAACGTAATCATGCGTTCAACGTACTCACAGCACAGTTCTTTGCAACTACTAGTTACCACGGTAACTGGGGATGTATTTAACGTGAGTAGAACAAATGCAGGTAGAAGCATAAGCAAAAGAAATTGCAAGTTTAAACTCCATGCTCATTGAACTTAAAGCGGACCACAACTCCTTAGAGAATAAGTCAAATATAAAGTAACTCACAGCGAATTCCAAAACAGATACCAAGTTCAAACCCTGTCAGCTGTTGCTATACGTCTTTGTTTATTACAAGGGTTGGTTGATACGACTCGAGCCACACAATAAAAAAAACGTTTTAAAGTTATTTTTCTTTATTTGTCAAACATCTGTAGAAATGCTAATAAAGGTTTCATTTCGGTATTCTAATATAATTAAACCATCTGTGTAGTGCGATTTATAATGGTCCTCAGAATAGCTTTTTACCACATCAATAAGCCCCTCGTTGCTGTGAAATCTTCGTCCTACAAAAAATTATTTGAGCTTCGGCAACAGGACGTAGTCACTGCGTGCTAGATCTGGTAAATAGGATGGATGTTCAAGCAATTCAAACTTTAATTCGCACATTTTTCTCATTGCAATGACTGAACGATGGGCCAGAGCATTGTCGTGAAGAAACAACGTTTCTTTTACTTTTCAAATAAGCTCTTTTCCAATAAATACACAAAAATATGAAGCTATTAACGGTGAAGCAAACAAATATAACAATTTTTAACTTAATGCTTCACTTATCTTATAAGAAATGATGCTACTTTCCTTATAAATTGTACGGGATTGCGATTCCATGTAAATGTAATTTTTGTAATTTAATTTTACGTCCTCCAACGTTAAGTCATATCGGACGATGAATGAAATGGGTGAAATGATGCTCAAATGAGCCCAGGGTCCATAGAGCTTAGAGTTACCCGACATTCGTCTTTCAGGATAAGGGAAAAACCCGGAAAAAACTTATCCAGGTAACTCACGCTGACCGAGATTCGAACTGGAGACCTCTTGAACGTGAGGCAGACATGCTGCCACCACCCTACCACCACGTTACCGCTGCAGTTTTGATGTAAAACTTTTACACATCCTCAGCCGGAAACAACAAAGCTGTCGCCATAGCTACGAACGCTATACGTTAATATGTTCTTGTTAGTACTGCCAAAATCTGAAAATAAAACAAATTTAAAAACAGAATCGTCTGCCGGTATTTCAAAATTCATTACACGGATTTTGATTTTTAAAATAAATATCTTTACCAAACCATTAAATCTATCGGACCATTTAATTGCTTTAATATTTTAACTTCTCGATTTATTTCATGGTTAACTGACCAAAAATGATCTACTACGGCGATTTATCAGTTTTTTATTCTTAATGTTACAAAAATTTTCTTTCGTTCTTGTTTCTAAATTACGTTTTGTCTTTCCAATATTAACTTTGAAACTATAAAATGGGTGGCGCACAGTTCCACTTTGACGGGACAGTTTGAAGCAAATGGTGGTTAGCTCAGAGTTGAGCAATGAGGTTTACTCTCAGGGTATGCGTGAGTACGTATGAATAAGGATGGTTTTAATGACACTGGAATGCCCGTTACAAACAGGTTTAATGACTGCTTCTTTTAATCATCACATCAAACTCGAAGTTTCCGACCAAGGGTTACCAATATATCTGTTTAGAGTTACTGTATGTGCAACGCTTAATTACTCAATCAAAATTAATTCGTTCTTCACGTATATACGAACCGACAAATATTTTCTCTCATCGCCTCTGGTCTGCGTTCGACCAAGACAGAGGCGATGACTTTCTTAATCGGCCCCAACCCGCGTACTGTCTGTCCTCACACTATACACAGCTGCGCGTGGGTGTGTAACTTTCACTTCTGGAAGCCCTCTTTTCACACAAAGATTCCCTTTGTGACTATTTTGTCCATTGTCATTATTAGTCTCCCTCATAACATTATTAAGTGTCCGAAGAATATCTCTTCAAACAGAGTCGGTGCTTACCCTTTAGAACTCTGTTTCCCCCGTGTCTTTTGTTACACGACTCAACCAACTGCACCTGTTTGTGTCGTAAGAAATATACAATACTCCTTTGAAATCCATTACGATTCTTTACTCACTGCAAGTCTTAATTTCGGTATCAACCTTATCACAATCGAAACTATCAAACTGATAAATACCAGATTTTTTATTATTAGAAATTTTATCTTTTTTAGAGAAATGCAATAAATGTTATTATATTTATTTTTAGGAACTAAAGTTATACCAAACTCCTTAAAATTTTTTGAAAAAGTTTATTAACCCAAGGACGGTAAGTAAATTTTTTAAAATCATAATCGTCTTTTATTTTTCTAAGGGTAGAAATATCTAACAGTTTTTTGATATATGCATTTTTCAACTGTTTTATTTATAAAGTGTTTATTAACACCATTTATTACAGTAGTATTAATATTATTTATTAAATTCATCTTTATTCAGGGGTATATTTATTAATCTATAAATCAAACAATTGAAAACAGCAAATTTATGTGAAAAGGGGTTAAAACTTTTAGTCTTTATGTAATTATTAATATGAGTAGACTTCCAATAAATACCAAAGTTTAATTTATTATTATTTCTTATCTGTAGATCTAGAAAAGTAGAAATGCATTAATTTCAGTTTCTAGTTTCAACTTTATAGCTTTATATTGAAAATTTAGTAATTTTAAAGCATTGTTTATGAGTATATCAGGAAACATATCATCAACGTATCTATACTCGGACAATTTATAAGAAAATTATCATCATTTGTTATAAGAAGCGAAGTTTTTAGTTACAAATTGTTATATTTGTATGAAGCTATTTTCTCACCTCACAATTCAAACGTTGCAGTAAGCTTGCGTAGTAGTCACTCGTGGTACTTTTACTCTTTTCCAAGTAATCAATAAAAATAATTCCTTGTGCAACCAAGAAAACACTTGCCATAACCTTGTTAGCTGACAAAATTGACTTTGCCTTTTTTGGAGTTGGTTCATCAGACACAATCTATTGTTTTGACTGTGATTTACTTTCTGGAGTGCATTGATGTATCCAAGTTTTCTCCATGGTAATATGCATAACATCTCGCGAATCCAGTAGACCTTAGGCTTCTACAGAAACCAATAAACTAACTTTGAATATTGCTCCTTATTTTCTTTGGGAATAATTTGTTTTATTACTCTGCCAGTAACTTCAGCAATGAATGTTATTACTCTTTTATTCATACAAACTATTTTAGTTGCCAATGAACAACTACATGAAAGCGGATGTTGTTTTTAAAACAATCACGGCCGTGATTCATCTTAATGTTTATCGAAAACTTCTCCTTTGGGTACTAAACACATCTCTTCCTTTTTAATCAGAGTTACACTGTGAAAACAACGCGGAATATCAAGATTGAAAGTACCTTTTACCTGTAAAAATACGCGCAACCTGCACTATTGAGGTATTTTTACATTGCAGTTATAGAAAAAGAAGAGCGACGATGCGATTCTACCTTGTTTTCGATAGTAACACCGCTTCCATTTTATGTTATTATATTCGTTGTTATGTTTGTGCCGGAATATCGTTCCGCAGATGTTCTTCTGCATGTCAGTAAAGGAAAGAAAGCAAGATTGCTTCTCATTAAGTGAAATTAGAGGTAAATGAAATGAAGGGTCCAGGGAAAGAATAAGGCAAGTCACTTTAAGTTAAAAAAAAACAACAACAAAAAAGCAGAAAACTTAATTTTAAAATACAATGTGTGAATTCTCAAACAAAACACTTGATTCAAACATACTGGTATATTAATGCGTCACATGTAGTGATTCAAGTAAAAAGATAGTACTTCCTGTCCGTTAAGTCAATAGCAATGCACCAAATAAAAAAGTGCATTCCAACAACAATTTTTTCAGGAAAAAAAAACAGTTAAGTCATCTGAAACAGAAAGAAAACCAGGAAAGTGAGTCACCAGAGATTTTGTTTGCAATTACAACGATTGTATGTCATGTCAGCATGTTGGCCATAGTACCTCAGCTGATTAGAGTAACCGCACAGAGAGCGGGAGATCCGGGGTTCAAATCCCGACTATGGCGTTGAATTTTTCAGTCTAGCTCTATTCATTCAAACTTTAGCCTACACACGGCTGATGTGTAAGAAATGATTATGTTCATCAATTTAACTCAATAACATAGTGGTTTAACTATGAAGCCTGGGACTTAAGTACTTACAGCAAAGCAAGTCACCACAAAAGGTGCGTGTCTCATAGCATTCGAGAACCCCTAGTGGTCTACCTGGAAATATACGAGTCAGTTGGAGAACTTAATGTTGGCCATAGAAACTTGGTTAGAGCAACCGCACGGACAGCGGGAGATCCGTGTTTCAACTCCCGGCTTGGCATTGAATTGTTCAGTCTGGCTTTACTCATTCAAACCTTAGCCTACACACGGCTAGTGTGGAGGAAATGATTATTTCCATCAATAATTGTATTACTACCATTTTTGAACGAGGCGTGTCTGTAAAATAAGGTTTCCAATTTTATTTAAAATAGAAAACATGTTTATTGTCAATGAATGTTACATAGATGGAAAGGCGGAACTTACAGCTAACTTTCAACTTAATCACCATTGCAATCGATGAACTTCTGCATGCGCTGTGACAGTTTTTGTATACTCTTGTCATAGTACTCTCCCGCCAAGTTGTGCAGGTAGCGCTCAACCTCGTTTTTCAAATCATCGTCGGTCTGGAAATGTGTTCCACCCAGGTGTAACTTCAACTCAGGAAACAGATGATAATCACTAGGTGCCAAGTCTGGACTGTAGGAGGGATGGGTAAGGTTGTCTCATTCGAACTGGGCCAGGGCCCACCTCGCACACACCTTGCGATAATGCAAATGTTCGGTCAAAGTCTTGTCAATCGTAGTCTTACTGATTTCAGGGATAAGTCAGCATAGCTCGCGAACTATCACACGCCGAACTTTAAGCATTTCTTGCTCCACTGTTGCAATTGTTTCGGCTGAAACCGAAAGCCGACCAGAACGCTGTTCATCATGGACGTCTGTACGTCCGTCTTTGAACTGTCTGACCGACATTTGCACGCTTTTGACGTCCATACACTGTGGCCCATAGACTTCGCATAACTGACGATGAATTTCAGGGGGGTAGTGACCTTGGCACTCACAGAAAACGGATCACTGCTCGCAACTCGCACTTGGTGGGCGAAGTGATAGGAAGCTCCATCGCAAACGGCTGCCCAGCCAAGACGAATGGTTGCAACGGATTTTTTGTGGTGGGGATTTGAAGGGGGTGAAATCAAGGTACACGCCAGTGTTGCCGGATGTCGCGTAATAGCGCTCCTCACGGCCCCAGCGCCTTGGAGACCTTATTTTCGGACACTCCTCGTAATTATGTTACTAAATTCTTTCATTATTATTGTTGTTATTTTTACTGTCGTCGTTATTGTTATTGTTATTATTATCACACTTATTTCAGAGATTATTTGGACATGTTCCAATTCAAGGAAAAAATTCACTGCTAGTTAACCACAGAACTTCATGAGGCTCATTATATCCTGATACTTAGCTTTCGAGATGTGGAGAGGGTCTGAGGAAAATGCAGAAATATGTTACGTATATTGCATAACATAAGCAGTGTTATCAGAAAAGTTTGTGTTGGGTAATGCTTTTAGTACAATTACCTGAATAAGCCAAAGAAGGCAGCTCAAATTCTTCTGGCCTCTGTGTTGAAGCATATTTCTCAGGCTTTCTTATAATGCTGGATACCATGCCTCCATTATAGGTAGCTCTCAAGTTCAACAGACGTGGGGGTTGTCGGTTGAGGCCAAAATTTCCTTGACAGACTGCGTTTTAAATGGACATTTTGTCACACATTTGTATCCTCAAATTTTTTTCAGCCATACACCATTTCCTGACAGACATTCCCAACAATAAAAGGTGAGGGTTTGATTCTGGAATTTGTAATCATGCTTATGAACACCTCTGAGAGTTTCTATTCTTTGCTTCAAGTTCCAAAGACAAACATTCTTATAACTTTCCATGCAGGAATGACTGTCTATGAAGCACAACGAAGAGTTAATGATGGGATACGTCGCTAACCTCTGTTGGCAGAAGGGTGACTTGCCTGGTACTTTCACTGGAAAAATTGACTTACCTGGTTCTTTTCCTCCACACCCATATTAAACGTCAAAACAATTCCACGACCAAGAACTGTTTTCCCTGTTTCATACCTCTAAAACATGGTACTTCCCATGGAGTATCCAATGACAAACTTCTTTTGAGAAAAAAGTGACATACGTGGTTTTTTCCCTGTACCCTTCATATTACCTTCACGTAATTTTGATATGTTTACAGCCTCTGCTATGTAAAAATGATTTAATCTGAGGTCTTCCAGTACTAAACGATGAATTTTTTCAATGATCTCTGGAGTTGGGACTTCCACAGGACATCTAGAGCGAGGCTCATCACTAATGCTCGTACGTCCCATTTTAAACTCTACAACCCATCTTTTAATTATTGTATATGAAGGGACAGAGGTTTTCAACGTGGTGTCCATTTTCTCTGTTTTCTTTGGGCGTTAAGTCCTTCAAATGGCAGTACAGTCACTGGTCGTATTTCAAAATCCTCCATTTTCGTGAAACCTCTACAGTTGTTTGAAATGCTGTCATTCAAAAACTAAACAAAGTTTTGAACCGTAACTATGATACAAGCTAGTATAGATTTAAACTATACGATGCTATCTGTCAAACTGGCCCAGTGGCGCCATCTCTATGTGAGGCCCGGACTTCTCAGCCCACTCTCGTATTCTTCTTCATCTTCTTTCTCTAACTCCTTTGTGCTGTTAAGCGTGGAGTACAAGCCTCATCTACCCATTTCCTCCACTTTTCTCGGACCATTATCATTTTCTTCATTTCTGTCATGGTTTTCCTTTTATACTTCCCCAACTTCTCAATGTATTCCTGATAAAATATGCGTGGCCTTCCCCTAATTCTTTTACCTTCTGGTCTTGCTTCTAAATATTGTTTAAGTTTTCTTTCTTCTGATATGCGGAGTACATGTCCATAGCATTTAAGTTGTCTTTTTTCCAATATTTCTTTAACGGAGTGTGTACCCAACTCTTCCCTTATTGTTACATTTCTAATTATATAATAACTGTGAGAGATATGGAATACGGCACCGCTACGTTTGTTATTACCAAATAATTAAATTTATTCAGGAATATCAAATGGGAATATCAAATACATAACTGAATTCCCATATTCCCTTGTACCTCCATTCTTTATCTCTTGGACAAACAAAGAGAACGGCGTTTCCAAGGCGTCGCCTAGACAATCAGTTTTAAAACATTTGACTATCACAAAGTCTGCTGTATTCCCATATTCTCTTGTACCTTCATTTCTTTATATCTTGAACATACAAAGAACGGAATTTCAAAGACGTGACCTAGACAAGCAGTTTTAAAACATTTGACTATCACTAAAATTCTACTGTATTCCCATATTCCCTTGTATCTCTGGACCTGAAATGTTGGTTACAAAGTTTCTTGTGGTTTGTGAAGCCTCGGGCTTTGATACAAGAGTGGAGAAGGTCATGTAATGGTAACACGAGCTACTTCCCCGTTAAAAGAGTGGAGTATTACTGCAAGCAGAAAAATGTTAATGATAACGAAAATGGTTGAGGAAGAAGGCAGCTGTGTCGCATAATGTAAACACTCGACGCAGCATCACAAAGGAGCATATGATTAAAACACTCTGCCGCGACGTTGTGCCTCGTTAAGCGGAATGGTGGGCTCAGAAAGGAGCAGCGTCTTGAAAATGTAATCTGCAAGAGGTCCAATAGCGCCTCTAGTGGGAGTTTGATTAAACTTGTTGTGTAGCCATGGGCCTCTCATTGAAGAATATGCATCTAATTTGCTCCTGTGTAGCGGCATACCGTTCTCTTAGTACAAAGGAAAAGTGACGTTAAGAACTCTATAACACTGGCTTAGGTTATGGAGGAATTATGTATTCTGAAACCTGTGGTCGAAATTTGTCATTATCGATACTTGTATATCAATGTCAGTCCAATACTTCGAGATAATAGATATACAATTACTGAAAAAAAAATCCTTACCTTTATACTAGATAAAGAATTAACGTGGTCATGTTATTGGCTCTCAGTGGAAATGGTTTATTCTCCTCCATCGTCTAGGGGTAACATTCAAAATCGTGGTTCACGACATTGCGGGTTCAAACCCCGGTAGATGACGATGGTTATTTTTATGTCATAAGAACCTTTCCCATGCTTCCTTCATAAGGGAAGTAAGGCCTACGATCCTGTTAAATAGTTCTGGCACGTTTAACATTCTCAGAAGCAGCTTCTTTCAACTTCAGTATAGAATTAGCGCTGAAAACCTAAGTGAGCCAATAAATAAAACTCAATTTACACTTTGTTTTACAATTGATACTCAAGTGTTTCAACTGTTGCTTGCTATGTGACGGTATTGAAATCCAGCTCTGTTCCATGGCGAAGTGACAAAATGGTGAACAGTGAATTTCCACCTTAAAATTCAAACAAATATCAAGCTTGATGTTGTCTGCCTTTTCACTGTGGTGCCAGCGTATAAAGAAGTCGCAGTCCTGGACAGAGTGCTGAGATTTTTCCGGTGTTTTCACTTATCTTGAAAGATGAATATCTGGTAACCCTAAGCTCTACTTAAACTGTACTTATTTGAACATCATTTTAATTAATCGCCCGAAATGACTTAACGTTGGAGGTACTCTCTTTTCCTTAAAGATGAATGTATGGTAAATCTAAGCTCTATTTACCCTGTACTTATTTGATATCATTTCATTCATCCACCGTTATGACTTAACGCTGGAGATTTTCTCTTATCCTGAAAGATGAATGTCTGGTAGCTCGAAGCTCTGTGCACCCTATACTCATTTGAACATCATTTCATTCATCGTCTGATATGACTTAACGTTGGAGGATTTCTCTTATCCTGAAAGATGAATTTCTGATAAATCTAAGCTATATGTACCCTGTACTCATTTATACATCATCTCAGCCATTAGGTGATATGGCTTAACAAGGTTTTCTCTTATCCTGGTAGGTGAATGTCTGGCAACTCTAAGCTCTATGTGCGCTGTCCTTATTTGAACGTTATTTCAATCATCCCCCGATATGACTTGACGGAGGTTTTTCGATATCCTGATAGATGAATGTCTGGTATCACTAAGCTCTATGTATCCTGTACTTATTTGAACATTATTTCATTCATAGTCCGATATGACAACGTTGGAGGTTTTCCCTTATCCTGAAAGATGAATGTCTAGTAACACTAAGCTCTATATACCCTGTACTAAATTGAACATTATTTAATTAATCGTCCGATATGTCTTAACTTTGGAGGGTTTCTCTTAACCTGAAAGATTAGTGTCTGGTACCTGTAAGCTCAATTGACTATGGACTCATTTGAACATAATCACCCTATATGACAACGGTGTATGACGTTTAAAAATGCATGTAAATAAAGGAAAATATTGTACACTCTCTCTTGTAGAATTTCTTTGGTAATCGAATAATCTCAAGATATTTCTGGCCTCCCAGATCACCTGACCCATTCTCACCGGATTTTTTCGTGTGGCGGAATCTAAAAATAGTTTGTACAAGAATAGTCCACGGATATTTGATGTTCTCAAGGAATCCATTCGAACCGAAATAAGTAATATTGGCGAGGATACTTTCCATAAAACTTCAGATAATATGGTGAGACGAGTGCAAACTTGTAGAGTTGCTGCTGGAGGACACTTACAAGATTTTCTCTGAGATGTAAATAGTGTAGTGTAATCTCCCAATTGTGTATTATATTCTCCCAAAGTTACACATGTGTCCTATTATTGGTTCAAAAGTTATCGCCTATTGAAATGGTTCAGGTTTAAATGGATGGCACTCTATATGGAATTTTAGTGAATAATTGAAGGCGTCTTTTGAGAATGTAAAATTTTTCTAAATATTTCTCATAAGAGATTTTTTGGAATAAGGAATCATTCTTGCGTTTGTCTTAATTTGAAATGTTTGAGGGCAGTGAAGTCACTTGCAATATTTAAAACTAAAAATGCAGCAACATATAATTGATACACGAACTTATTAATTTAATTGGAGCCGGAACAGCCTACCTCACCAATGTTAAATGAGTTTTCTGGTGCGCTTAGCTCAATAGCCACTAACCGCCTCAATTTGAAACTTTTACTTGTTATTTTACAACACTTTCACAGTTCATAAATATAATAGATGTTATTTTGGAGTTTTAATAAAGGATAGGTGATTTTTTGAATAAATGCCTTGAATTTACTTCTAAAATTATTCAATATTTTATTTTAATATCAAATTTTCACTTATCTTTCTACAAATACCTTTGAAAATAGTTTAAGTATTGCTTCAATGCCAGAAAAGTGTAGAGCTGTAGCTTCGGTAATTTTATAGATGAGCGTACCCAAAGTTTAAAATAAATAAACAGAGAAAAACAGCTTTAAAGTTTAGCTATGTTGGAACTACACCTCAGAATTTCCCCAGATCCATATTCTGCATCTTTTTCATCATCAGCAACCTTCTCCTTTCATTTTTCACTCATTCTCTTCTTCCTGGACTCCATGGTCACTTGCTCTATGGTATTATTAATTAGTTTGTTAAACTAGGCGGGGGAGGCTGGTAAATTGAGAACAGCAGCCAATGTCTTACCTACCTCATTTCCCTTTCCAACGTTTCTCAAGCCATAAACAAACATATTTACTTCGGTACCACTTTCAATAGTTTTGGATGTTTCAAATGTTTATTCTTTATTACACTTTTAGCGATTGAGTGATAATGTAGCTAAAAATCCATTTCTTTTCTTGGTGTCTTCTGATATGACAAACATTTTCATTTTCAAAATAATTACAATGTACAAAGTGTCTATATTTACTAATTGAGAACTTGCTGACCTAATATGATATACTTTAGTTAAATTATCATTATTGCCATTACACAATGTAGAAACCAATTTTTTCCTTTAAGCACCAATTTTCACTTCACATTCATCACCAATGTTTGAGGTTGGGTTTGACGAAGTCAATATATTGTCATGTGTAACTACACTTTTCTCATTTTAGTGGTTGCCATCATCATCATCATCATGATCATCATTTTCAAGGAGGGCCCTATGACCCGTTCCGTTCTCTTCAAGTGCCTACTGATCCTTCCAGCATGGAGCTGGGCCTCGCACATCTCTTTCCCTTCGGCATATAATCTGAAACTTTCTTTGGAAGTCGTTACGCGTCCATTCTTTTATGATTTTTCATTCTTTTTTGTTCTTTATTATTTTACTGTTTAAATTAAGAATCCCAAGCTCCTTTCTTATTTTTTCGTTTCTTACGTGGTCTATTCTTTTATAACCTGCCACGCTTCTCAAAAATTTCATCTCTGCCGATTCCAGCTGTTTGCGTTGGTTATTTGCCAGTGTCCATATTTCGGAACCGTATGTTAACGTTGGGACTGCCATTATGCTATAAAACTTCATCTGTTTCCTTTCGTGTTTACCTGTTCAGCGTTCTTATTATAGTCCCACACATTTGATTGAATCTGTTTAATTTCACCTCCATATCCTTGTTATTTGCTACTGCTACTGTGTAGCCTAGATAGTTCAAACTATTAACCTGTTCTATTATTTGATTGTTTGTAGCTGTTTTTGCTCCTAAGTTGTTTTTCCTCTAAACACAAATGGGTTAACATATTTTCTCTCCTGCTCTTTTTATGAGAATTGTAAGTTCCTTTTTTACTACATTGGGTTATCAGCCCACTGCTAAACCCCCAACCTGAAGGGCCCGGTTTCATATCGGAGTTGTCCTCTCCTAGTTGAGCTGTCTTACTGAACTTCGAACCCCATTATGTCCGTTCCTAATGTATTATCCCCATTAGGAGGGATGCCTCTTCCGTGACTTCGCCGTAGTGAAGAGCTTCTCCGCCGAAAATCCCGTTGAGGTCTTCACACTTAACAGTGAGTATGGGGCCCTTTACCAGTGAGAAAATGTACTCCCAATATATATTTCCCCTCGGGAGGCCGGGTGGCCCTGTCCCGAAGGTACAATAATTGTAACCTCAGAAAATTCATCAATCTCAAAACCTACACCATATCCATCCTACAAAATCCCGTTTCGAATACCTTACCTGAGGTAAAACACTTAACGGGTAGGCACGTAACAAAATCCTTCTGGCTATATACAGCCAGCCAGCACCACATGGCATGGGTGGCCCTGTTATACCCCTAGGCACTGCAACCGTAAGTTTGGGCGATGGGCTCGCCACATCCCTAAGCCAAAGGGGTTGTAATTCTTTAATTATGTAATCGGGATTACTTGGCTTAATAGGAGGCGTGGCACGCTGTGCAGCCTTTTCAAAATGGGTCTAATTAGGACTTTCAAAACTATGGGACAGGAAAATAAATATTGTTTTCGCTTCTACAAACATCAGGGAAGATTATTTTAGCAATAACTTAGTTTTTAAAATTACACCCCAGAATGTAGCTCCTGCTCCGCTTAAATTAACACGGCATACCTTGAAAGCGGTTAATCCTCCAGAAGAAGTTGAGTGTGTATGAAACCCTATTACTCACGTATCTAAGCGAAATGTTTGTAATTTAGTTTATTTTCCCTTATCCGTTACGTGCAAAATGAGAACGTTTCATGACTCGGTGTCTAGTTCCGAAGGTTAATGTACATAAAGCGCTGTCAAGAATGAATACAGTTGATTGGAACTGCGAGGTGTTCCAATTGAGGGTAGATCGCGCATGCGCTTTACGCAATTGCTTTACTCTTTGTGTTGAAATGACTGGAATGTGAACACGCGCTTGCTTGTGCTGTCAAATCCCAAACATAATTAATTAATCAAACCCCCAGTTGTTTAATCGTTCGGACTCCTAATCAACTGCAACTCCACAACCGACGCTAAGTGCAACTACTTTACGAGAAATTCTCGTGCCACGAGGTCAAGAGTGGTAAATGATAAGGTGAAGTGATACACTAATGGTAACTATAGAAACGAGTACCTACATCTATTTTTTAAACAAATTAGAATCGAATAGCTGCATTTCGTCAGTCTTCTGTCTATAGTTGAAAAAGAATTCAGCAGTTGTAGCGGGACGTGCTTAGTTTGCATATGTGGTCTGAAAAGTATCCGACCTAATAAACATACAAGACTTTTTCAGATTTGTTTCAAAATTGTCTCCTTGTGCGAGGACTGATCAATAAACAATGATCATATTTATTTTACGGTCATAATTTTTCGCACTAAAATTCAATCTTATTATATTCTGTTAGCTTAATGTGAAACAAACACGCCGCAGTAGTTTCATTTTTTTAATTTGCCTCCTCCAACCTTAAGTCATATCTGACGATGAATGGAATGGGTGAAATGATGTTCAAATGAGCCCAGGGTCCATATAGCTCAGGGTTACCCAACATTCGTCTTTTAGGATAAGGAAAAACCCCGGAAAACCTTATTCAGGTAACTCACCCTGACCGAGATTCGAACTCTGGACCTCTTGAACGTTAAGCAGACACGCTACTACCACGCTACCGAGGTTGGCTAGTTTCATTGTTGGTTCCCGCCTGTGAGAACCAGGCAAGTTCAGACATGTTCAGTAGAATCTACCGCTGTAAGAAAGGTAACACACGAGGAACAAACTGCGGCTTTGAAATTCTGCTTTTGTCTCAACAAAACTTCAGTTGTGGCCTATACAATGTTACAGGAGGCCTATGGAGAGTCTAATCTCCGTTACAGCAGAGTTCGAAAGTGGTTTAAAATGTTTAAAGAGGGGAGACAATTTCAAAGGAAGGTGGACCAGGTGCTCCAGTTACTGCTCTTACGGAAGAAAACATCAACACTGCTGCTGCCATTGTGAGAGAGGGTCGACGAGTTACCTTAAGATCACATTCTGAAATACTGAACACTTCATTGGATGCCACCCTCACGTTTGTGAGAAACATTACACATGAGACGTGTTTGTGCGCGATGGGTTCCAAGACTGTTGATTCCCGAACAAAAGGACATTCGCATACAAGTCTGCATGCAGTTAAAGTTGATGTTAGAGGAAGAAGCGTAGTTTCTTTCAAACGTAATCACTGCTGATGAAACTTGGCTACATCATTTTGATCCTGAGAGCAAACAGCAAAGCTCAGTGTGGAAATGTCCTTCATCACCAAACCCCAAAAAAGCAAAAGTGGTTGCTTCTGCTGGGAAATATATGATCATCTCATTCTTTGATATTCATGGAATGGTTTAGCAGCATATTGTACCTGCACACACATCAGTAACTGGAAAATACTTCAGGTATGTCCATATCAGGCACAAAAGACCACATTTCCTTGAAACAGGCTGGATGCTGCACCACGATAATGCACATCCGCATGTTGCCAATGTTTTTGCTGAATATCTTGCAAAATTCAATGTTGAAGTGCATCCCTCACCTTCCTTATAGTCCGGATTTAGCCTCATGTGATGGTTTTCTATTCCTTAACTTGAAGAAACGCCTACGTGGGAGGCATTATCTACAATGAGAAGCAGTGCTGAAGGCTGCGGAGGATATTTTGAAGGACCTCTCAAGAAATGGTTTCCAGTATGTCTTTGAACACTAGCGGAAATGCTGGGACACGTGCATCGCATTCAGGGAGACTATTTTGAGTAGAACCATCAAAATTATGAGGATGAGTAAAGGTACGTTGTCAAAAAACATTGTAATTGTTCTTTATTGAACAACCCTCGTAACTCTACACACTTCTAGCGATGCTCACATATTTGTAACTCTCCAAAGAGTACTTGGCGTTTTCCTCTGCAAAATAAATGTTCACGAAGGTGATTGTCTCTTCATTTGGCGAAAATCTCTCTCCTCCGAGCGAAATTTTCAGATGAGGGAACAAAAGGAAGTCGCTTGGGGTTAGATCTGGTGAGTCAAGCAGTTCAAACCGTAATTCGGGGATTGCCGCCATTGCAACCACTAAGGTATGAGACGGTACGTTGTCTTGGTGATACAGAAATTTCTTTTTCTGGAAATTTGGCCGTTTTTCCGCAAGTTCTGCCTTACACTTTTCAAGTAATGATGCATAGTGTACTCCTATAATGGTTTTTCCTTTTTGAAGATAATCGATTAAAGTAATTCCATGACTACCCCAGGAAACAGTCACCATCACTTTCCCAGCCAAAAGCAGCTTTTTGGAGCCGGTTCCATCTTTGCAATGCACTGTTTGGACTGTATTTTTGTTTCGAACGTACAATGGTGTACCCAAGTTGCATCTACAGTAATTAATTGGCGTCAGAACTCTGATTTATTGGGTCTAAACTGCGCCAACAGAGCGTTGGAAACCATCAATCGGACTCCTTTTTGGTCTAACGTGAGTAAACGTGGCACCCAACGCACGTACATCTTTCTCATATCTAGATGTTGATTTAATATGTAACAAACGCGTTCTTTTGACATGTTCATAGTCTCTGTTATCGCTCTCACTTTAATTCGGCGGAGGTCTGGCATCATTTGGTGAACTTTGGCGATGTTTTCGTCAGTAGTTGCAGTTTTTCGACGTCCTGAACGTTCATCGTTTCCCAACATCTTAAAGCCACGTTTGAATTCAGCTGCCCAAAATTTTACTGTGGTAAATGATGGTACAGAGTCCCCATACACAGAATCCGACTCTTCTTTCATTTGCGTAGGCCTATGGCCTTTCAAGGACACATATTTAATGACAGCTCAGTACTCGATTTTATCCATTTTCATAAAAAACAGTCACATCAGCTCACTGAAACGACTGTTACATAACAATTGAGAGTGCAAAATGGCTTAAACTATGGTGAGTAACTGTCAACAGATGAACAGCGAATTTCACAAGTTTTTATTTATGAGTGATGCCATCTTCGTGTTCAGGTCGGAAACTTTCCAGTACACCCCCGTATATGACAAGGTAATGAATGTAATAACTGTTAATGAATTAACTGAAGCAACACATGTCTTGGTTGTTGGACTATTTGTTTATGTAGGCAAATTGAATCTTTCTGTTTTTATGGTAATTATAAAGCTGTAAAATTTTTTAAAATTGAGCGACATTACTACCCAAGAAGCTGCAGATCTAGCATGTGCATCACTGATAACAGCTAAGGATTCATTAACAATTACGATGTATGTTTTAGGTTACGATACTAGAAGAGATTAAGTCATTTCCTACTTTTGCAGTAAATATTGTTGACCAGTAAAATGACAACTGTAAGCATTAATGATGTACTCCTCCCTTGCCATGGCAATCGACAAATGAATTGCAAATTTAGCTTACTTAACCAAACATGTGTTAATATCAAGCATTGTGAGAAAGGACATCCCAGTAGCTTTATAGTAAGTTTTGAACAACATGCCTACATTTTAAGGAGGTAATTACTCGTAATTGAATTGGAACATTGAGAAACTCCACATGTCCAAAAATCTAAATTTTTCACGGGATACAGAAAATATTCCAGATCTTAAAATTATGCCTAAATTCAGATTTTTGTCCTCATTTTTCGATGAGATGAATGTTGGGAGAAGCATGTCATTGCACTGTAGACAATCTTGATCCATTTTCTTGAAATTATGTTAATATTTGTTTAGTGAACATGTCGGCTTTCTAAGTATTTTGTCATAAATATGCATAAATTATTACTTAACGCACACAATATAGCTGACAAGCACAAAAATGAAACAAATTGTGCCAAAGAGTTCTCTTTGGCATTATATTCTACACATTCTTTTGTTAAGAATGGCGCAAGTCGTCTTAGGTCTTGCATTTTCTTCTCATTTATAGGCACGGTAACTTGATAAGCCTGCCTCATTTGGTTTGGTGGAATTAAAAATGGTTCAGCCAGTTGGAATGTGTGCTCTTCCTCACTTTATGTTCTCACATCACCACTGTCTGGCATTTCATCAACTATAACAATCGATTAAACAAACGAGTAGGAGGGTGATTATTATTCTGTCTGAAACAGTGTTCGTAAATTTAAATTCTGAGAAAGCCCATATACTTGGGTTCCCCTTCAGTTTTGGTGACGATAGCTGCATAACAGCACAAAAAATGTGAGAACATACTGGGTTTGTCTACATTATGATCGGTCGATATGCGAGGAGGTGTCGTACAGTTTTAATTATCACCCAGTATTTGTACGCTAGGTGATGGACATTTTACATTGTCGTCATTGATTCCTCGGGACTTAATGTTGTTAGTTTCAGTTATCTGAGGCCTTTTATTTTTGTACAGTGAGTGCTAGAAGTGACTAAGGTGTGTGATGGAGAAAATTGAGGTTCGTAGTGTGATCAAGTTCTGTATTTGAAGGACCAAACTACTGGGTAAATCCATGATGTGATGACGGATGTTTATGGAAATGATTGCCCATCGTAAGACACCTTTGTGAGGAGGAAAAGAAATTTTCAAAGTAGTCACATGCCCCTGGTAGATGAGACAAGAGCCAAGAGCCAAGGCCGTCAATGACAGATGATGCAGTCATAGAAGAAAGTGGAGTGTTTTATACTGGAAGGCAGACGAGGAACCAACCAAATGATCATGAAGGAGACACATCTTAGTTATGGTAGTGTGTGGAAAATTATTCACGATGAACTGCACATACCTAAGTTGTCTGTACGGTGGGTTTCAAGTTTGATAACCCCATTCCAAAAGCAAACACGGCGTGACCTTTCAAGATGGATGTTGATGGTTCTGGAACAGGATGAACATGCCCATTTGGTCGTCTGGTAACCATGGATGAATCCTGGATCTATCAGTACGATACAGAGAGAAAAACCATGAGCATGGAATGGCAAAATGCTGATTCTCCCTCCCAAAAAGGCAAAGGTGTAAAAGTCAGTTGGCAAGGTCATGCTTTCAGTTTTCTGGGATTGTTGTGGAGTCATCCTTAAAAATTATCTTGCCAGGGGTCAAACCATCACTGCCCAGAGAACCAGCACAATACTGAATAGCAGCGCAAGACCGTCATCAGGTCTCGCCACGTACGCTGGAAAGAGAGACATCAATAATCCGGTACTTGTCCTTACCTATTACCACCCTTTAAACCCTAGGCTGCAGTCAGGCGTCATGTCTGTAGCCTAGTAATTTCTTCCACGCGCTCACACCCATTGGGTGCCAGCATCCCATCTTTCATATACTAACGCTATGCGGGACCGCAACTAAGCCACGATATTCACCAATCATTATCCTTTCATTATCCGGTGGAGGTTTTCTAGTGGGCATTACCAAGGACAGGCGAGCCACACAGTCCCCATTGTGCTCTCCAACACAGTGGGGCTCCGTAAATGGATTCTTCCTCCACTCGGAAAAAAAGAACATCACTGGCAGATACTACTGCAATCTTCTGGACAAGTTACGAACAGCTCTAATTCAGAAACGACGCGGTATGCTCTCCAAAGGTGTTCGTCTTCTGGCTGACAATGTTACAGCTCATTCATCTCAAGTTGCAGTTGACAAAACAAGGGAATGCGACTTTGAGACCTTACAGCATCTGCCTTATTCGCCCGATCTCGTACCAAGTGACTTTTTCTTGTTCCCGAAAATGAATAATCCGTTGCGTCGTCGCCGATTTGACAACACAAATGACATCATTAATGAAGCGGAAGAGTAGTTTAAAGCGAATTCTGCAGACTTGTACAATCAAGGTATTCGGAAGATCAAGAAACCCTGGGAAATGTGTATATCTCAATGGTGACTGTGTAGAGATGTACTAACAAGTACATATCAACACAAACTCTCTATCACATTTTGTAAAAGGTGATAATTAAAACTTTATGACACCCCCTCGTATTTAAAGTACAATGTGTCATAGCTAGCTCAATTTTTGTAAAAAAAAAAAAAAAAAAATAGACTTGTGACTTTTACCAATATTCATATTCAATTAGCTTTACAATGAATACTTTCCATACAAAAATCATTGCAATGTAAACAAACCTAGCCAGTTTTCCTTCCAAGCACATTGATGTTAGCTCGGATATCTGATTCACAAGAGGTTAGGTTACATTTAAACTTTGTTTTTATGTAGGTAACCTTAGTAACCAGTGACTACCAAGCTAGCTCACGGTACTTATCATCCCGTTCTTTATATATACTTACATTTCTGATTCACGTTTTTCTCATTTCATTTACCTCTAATTTCACTTAATCACAAGAAATCTTGATCCCTTTCCTTTACTGGCACGTAAATAACATCTGCGGAACGAAATTCCGACGCAAAAATAACAACGAATATAATAAAATAAAACGGAAGCTGTCTTACAATCAGAAAGAAGGTAGAATCGTACCGTTGCTCTTCTTTTTCTTTAACTGCGAGGTAAGAATGCGTCAATAGTGGGCGTGTCTTTACAGGAAAAAGATACTTTTAATCTTGATATCCCGCGTTGTTTTCACAGTGTAACTGTGATTGAAAAGGAAGAGATGTGTTTATTACCCAAAGCAGAAGTTTTCGATAAACTTTGAGAAAAATCGTGACCGTGATTGGCTGAAAAACAACATCCGCTTAAATGTGATTGTTCATTGGCATCTAAAGTAGTTTGGATAAAGCAAAGAGTAATCAATATTCATTGCTGAAGGTACTCGCAGAGTAATAAAACAAATTATTCCCAAGGAAGAGAAGGAGCAATATTCAAAGTTAGTTTATTGGTTTCTGTAGAAGCCCAAGGCCTACTGGATTCGCGAGATGTTATATTTTCCATGTCGGGGGGAAGTTTTATCCGGGAGGGTTGCCCATCCTGTTACACTGCCGGTGTGTATTTAGCCAGACGGATAATTGGATGTGGGGATTGGAACGAAGAAAGGGTTCACAGTAGTTTCTCTTTTTTTTTCCTACCTCGGAAAGGGAGAGAGGTATATGCGATAAGGCTTTAAATCAACATTAGAATGACTTCGCGGATCTACATCTTATTTCAGTATCAATGAATGTTAAAGTCGTGATTTGTTGTGAAAATGGAGTTGATGATAGTGTAAGAGGGAAGCCCCTTCCGTGATGATTATATCCGCCTCTCGTTGGACATGCAAAACCTAGCACGAATACCAGCAACGCTCTCTGAATTAAAAATATCCATCTTCAAGTTGGTGCAGTGGCGGCTGGTTTCACGAACACTACTCCCTCACCTAAATCAAAATAAACACCGCTTTTATATTGCTATGCCAGCAATTAGATAGCAGTAAGTCAGCTCGATTTGTATTACCTCGAAAATAACCAAAACTAAAGACATATTCCCAAGCCCTTTCCCACCCATTCATCAACAAAATATTTGTAGATACAGTGGCAAAAGGAGATATAATGAAATTTGTAAAGAATACATCTGGTGGCAAACAAATTCCATTCTCTTTGCAAGAACAAGAAAAGACCACCCCTGTGGCAAGATGGTAGCGTGTCTAACAGACTCATTCTTGGTCACAGAGATATGTATTTTTGGTAAATGAGCTCTATGTACCCTGTACTTATTTGAACATCATTTAATTCATCCTCTGAAATGACTTAACGTTGGAGGTTTTCCCTTATCCTGAAAGATCAATGTATGGTATCTCTAAGCTCTATGTACTCTGTACTTATTTGAACATCTTTTCATTCATCGTCAATATGACCTAACGTTGGAGGTTCTCTCTTATCCTGAAGGATGAATGACTGGTAAATCTAAGCTCTATGTACCCTGTAAACATTTGAACATCATTACATTCATCGTCGCTATCACTTAACCTTGGAGGTTTTCTCTTAATCTGAAAGATGAATGGTAAGACTGAACTATGCATCCCGTATTCATTTGATTCATCGTCCGATTTGACAACGTTGGAGATGTGCTCTTATCCTGAAAGATGGAATGTCTGGTAACTTTAAGCTCTATGTACACTGTACCCATTTCATTCAATATCCGATTTGACAAAGCTGGAAGTGTCTCTCGTTCTGAAGGATGAATTACTGTTAACTCTAAGCTCTGTGTACCCTGTACTCATTTGAACATCATTTCATTCATCGTCCGATATGACTTAACGTTGGAGGTTATCTCTTATTCTGAAAGATGAATGTGTGGTAAGCCTAAACTCTATGTATCCTGTACTCATTTAATTCAATGTCCGATAACATTTAAAGTTAGATGTTATCCGTTGTCCTGAAAGATGAATGTCTGGTGGCGCTAAGCTCAATGTACCCTGCACTCATTTGAACATCATTTCATTTATGGTCCAATATCACTTAACTGTGGAGATTTTCTCTTATCCTGAAAGATGAATGTCTAGTAACTCTAAGCTCTATGTATCCTGTACTTATTTGAACATCATTCCATTCACGTCCGATATGACATCACGTTGAAGGTTTTCCCTTATCTTAAACGATGAAGGTCTGGTAACTCTAAGCTCTATGTACCCTGTATTCATTAGAACTGAATGCCAGTCTCAGTCAGGGTGGTGAGGTTTGTCTTCTGTGTTTACTCTTGTAGTGAAATATGTGTGTGACTGCTAACTCTGGGCTATATGCTCATTGGATTCATTTGAACGTAATGGATGATGACCATACGTTGGAGGACGTAAGTAACAAAATTACAGGAATATGCTGACGTACGCATTTTCAAAGGTATTTTAATGTAACGCTCAATTTGCTTGCGCGCTGTAGAGAAAGCACAAGTAGTGCCGTCTGGCACAATTCGTGTTATTTAATGTATTAGGCGTGTAGCAAATGGAAAGTTCACAACTAACCGATTCGGGGAATAAATGGCGTTGACATGTCGGATAAAAAGCAATACGTATCAGGCGGTAATTGGACATAATCGCCGTGCAGGATGAAGGGCGGAAATCAGAATGAATCGCTCTGCTGTTGCTGCGGTAAATTGTGCATCGGATGGAAATTGGCAAACGGTTAATACCCGAAATGACTCATTCATTTCTCATAATTAACGTCGATTTTGCCGGAGGTACCAACATAGGAGACATTAAATTCCCACGCCGAAGCCATTAAATCGAGCCTATTTTTTTTTCTGTGCACAGTAGCTCATTACACGGAAGTGTCATTAAGTGTAATACAAATTCTGACATTGCTTACATGTTTGCGGCGTTTTTGACGTCATCATCAATTATATTGCAATTACGTCTAATGTAGCTGTGATTAACATCTCTGGTACAGCAAACCAGAGATTACTGCCGACCTTCAAAGGCAATTATTTCTTATGATATGCACATCTCACTCTGTAATTACAAACCGAGCCGTGGTAAATCCGTCGACCGCGTACTCCGACCTCAGTTCCCTTTCATATACCACGATCTCCTTCTACGTTTATCTTCATTCAATTTCCGTATCATCTTTCAAAGATACATGGACAGACACTACAGAAATCACGATATGCATTGCATCCAACAATTGTGCGACCTAGAGGCATTGCTCAGATGTTTTTGTCTATGACCGTCATTTTTTATTACTGCATGCTTACTGATATGATCTGTCTCAACCTACAAGGGTGAGTCAAATGAAAACTTTAAATTTGTAATGACAAATCGAAATTTCGCGACGGTATGCTGTAAGTTGGTTAGCGTGCTACAAACAGCGTGCAGAATGGCCTGTAGGTTGCAGCATAGTGCGAATGCACACATACCGTCACAGTATCAGTATGAAGATGGCCTCCCTACTCGTGACTTTTACCAGGAAGGAACTGCGTTCTGTTATTCGGCTTTTGCGTTGTGAAGGTATGAAACCTATTGAAATTCATCGACAAATGAAGGTTCAGTACGGTGATGCATGTTTGTCACAGCAGCAAGTCTACGAATGGAGTAGGAAGTTCGCAAATGGTATGACTTCAGTGGAAGATGCTCCACGCCCAGGTCAGGTACAGCGAGTTGTGACTCCACAGAACATTGCACAGTTGAAGCCATAGTGAAGGAAAAGCGCCGAGTGACACTGAATGACACTACAGTATGTTTACAGATTAGTCATGGGTCAGGACACCACATTGTGCATGATGTTCTCCAGTTTCACAAAGTATCTGCAAGATGCGTGCCATGGCAGCTGACTCCTGAAATGAAACAACGACGTGTTGATGCTTGTGAAGAACTTCTTTGGCACTTTGAACGGGGAGGCGATGGCTTCCTTGCAAACTGGGGTTCACAACCTGGGTTCACTTCCCCCAACCGAAAACGAGAGCGAGCAAGGAATTGTGCCATCCCTCATCAAAAAAGCCAAAGAAGTTTGGAACAGAACCATTAGAGGGAAGGTTATGTTGACTCTTTTGTGACGAAAAAGGCGTCAGTTTTTAGCATTAAATCTCTATAGGAACCACTGTCACCAGTGCATCATACACATATCTCCTAAAACATTATCTGCAGCATGCAATCAAATCAAAGCGACGTGGATTGCTGTCAGCAGGTGTCCTTTTGCAACGTGACAATGCAAGGCCCCACACTGCACGTACAACAGCTGCAACAATCACAGACCTGCATTTTGAGTGTTTTCCTCATCCACCATACTCAACAGATCTTGCCCCCGAGTGATTTTCATAAGTTTGGACCACTCAAAGACGTAATGGGAGGAAATAAGTTCGTTTCCGATGAAGAGGTACGCCACGCGGTGCATGAGTGGTTGCGCGGACTACCAAAGAATTTTTTTTTTTTTCTAAAGGCATTTATGCACTTTGTAAGCTCTGGAGGACTTGTTGAGCGTGGGGGAGATTATGTTGAAAAGTGATACAGCTTTGTACCACTTCTGCACAATAAATACTATTTAAAAAAATTAAGGGTTTCATTTGACTCAACCTCTTATTATGTATTTCAAATGGGAAGTTGGCTAGCCTTGAGCGCAACTAGACGAGCAACCAATCGGAGTCCTGTGATATTGTATTGCATTCCCCCTAAGTGGTGTGTGACGAGCGCCAAACTAATCAATATCTAATAAATACTATTCGCGCTAAGACAAATATTCAGATTTTGCAAAACTGGTCCATGTGGAAGGTAGAGAGTGATGTATCTAACATAACCATGAAAACCCCATATTCTTATCTCAAATAGTTTTCCTAATACAAATAAATAAAGTAGATACCATTATATTATAACAATACATTGCGACGTAAGCACTGTAATGAATATCATTATTGGTTGGCGTGTATGTGTGAACGTATATTTGAAATTACTCAGAACTGAAACGTAAACATTTGACATGACGTGATAAAAGAAATATTTACTTTGAATAAGCCAAGGTGTTTGTTAAATTCGATGAGAGGAAACAATACACTTCCTGCTAGTCTGGCAGAAAGTGTCTGGTCACATTGTATCTTTGTTTATGAATGGTTCGTAATCTCTATTTACTCTAGAGAGTTCAAAGCAGCATTATTCAGTTACTCTTCCATGAAAAAGTGTATCAGCTGGATCAATGAGACACAATCCACCTTCCCCCTTACTACTGCTAGAACAAACCAATTGAGTTAATGTAGGCTCAAATTATGTTGCAAACAGAAATAATAATTTTAAACTGACTGACGTTGAACGACTTATTCACGGAGAAATTCACAAGGAACACAACAAGACTGAGAAAACTGCGTGAGAAATCAGATAAACTACAAGAAGATGACATTTGGAAAGAAATAGCACGTAACGAGATTTTTGAACATATCATCATAAATTTGCAGTACTCAGACGTTGAAGACAATGATAATGACGAATTATCTCTTAACGTAACATTCACAGCTATTCGGATGCACCGCTGGTATTTTCATTGGATTAGAAAAACAAGTAATTCATAAACTATAGTTAATTTCAAGCTACATATTTAAACCATTTGCGTAATATACGAATATCTATGTTGCAATTATGATTTCAACAACTGCATTATTATAAAACTTTGGAAAATTGAGTTTGCGTTCCCTTACGTCTAGCGTCACGAACTCTATCAAGTGTGCGAGAGAGAGAGAAATATAAAACGAGGGGGTCACGAGGTGGTAACGCTGAAGGCTCTAACGCATCCGATATGCTACAGGCGAGAACTCTTCCCATTTGAAACACACAATGGTTTAATCCTGTTGTAAACATCTAGGCGGAGAGAGAGAGACAGGAAACGGATAAACTGTTGATTGGTTTAGCGAAGTTAATGGGCATTTTATTTTATTTTTAACATACGGTAAACCTCTCCTTTAAGTACAGTACTGTAAGTAGTTTTGTGATCACTGCTCTGTGCGAACTAATTTCGGAGAGAGAAAAGTATGCAAATGTTTCGATTATTATAAACGTAATAGTCTCACATTTTATCTTTCTGCTTCACATATCTCATAAATGTGTTCTGTATACTATATACAGATTAGACAGAAGACAGGCGAAATTATACACACTTAACTTATTATGTTAAATTAACCTGCACTTTATTTAACAATTACTAAAGGACACTGCAATTATATATTTTTGCATTCCTATACCAGGCAGCTCTCTCACAACGAGGTCTCTATCGAGTTGAATGTTGATTAAGATGTTATTGTTTATAGTGTGGAGTTGCTTCTGATATTTAATAATGTATTTCCTGTACATCTCGCGTACCTCACAACCCAAGATCACTTATGTATATACAATTTAAAATCAATAAGCTTTTCATCTTGGAGTAGGTCGGTGCTTATGCCGAAATAAATAATGCGGACTACTGTTGGTACTTGAAAACAGAAGTTGCTTAATCAGGAATAAAGCGTAAATTTGCGCAACAGACTTTTCGGCCAAAGGAAATGTAACTTCACACCGTATTTTACAGATATGCAGGTAATTCTGTATATTTATTACTCAGAAATTTTTCTTTCTGTATTTATTTTGTAATGCACGATCTTTACATAAAAACACCACTTTCAAATTATTAATTTTTTATTTGAGAGAAAATCTTACGTGATAGAGAAAAATGGACAGTAGGATTCAATTTAGCACACCAAAAATAATTAACATCACCTTTCAGATTGCAAACCCGCGAAGAGAAGCTATAATAAATCACTCCGAGGTGTGAACATCTCTTCGCGGACACGCAGCATGGGAAAGAAGAACGCCGGCAACAAGAAGCAGCACAGTCAGCCGCCGAAGAAAGGCTCAATGCAGTCGTCACCAGCCAGCTCTGAGGCACCGTCATCCGTCTCCCAATCACCCTCAGCGGCCGAGAAGGAACCTACAGGGGAGCTGGCCGGGAGGTTTTGGGATTCTCGACCAGCCTCTCCGACTGCGCCGGACTCTGGCCAGACCTCCAGCCCTCAGCCGTCTCCCTCAGCACCTGGGCTATCCTGCAGAACATCACCAGACATCACGCAACCGTCTGTAGGTAACTTCAGCCGGCCATCCTCACCCACAGTCGTCGGTACTCGAGCACCTTCACCGCAGCTGCAGTCAACAACCGAGTTTCCAGTATCCCTCACCGCCGTCATTGTAGGAGTTCCTCGCGATCTCCCCATTCGCTTTGTCTACACCACCGCTTCACATCAGTGGCCCTCTGTAACGAGACCAACCAGGATACCATCCAGCGAAGCCCCACCACCCTTGTGCGAATCCAGTTCACAGATGCAGGGGAACACGACGCTGCCTTGAGCACCGGCCTGCCCTTCTTAGGGCAATGCCTGGTAATAGAGGCCAGCAAGCACCAAAAGCACTTCCCCTGCCGAAGATGCTGCAAGTATGGGCATGATATCTCTACCTGCACTGTACCACCCAGGTGCCACTACTGTGGTGCCTCCACACTCACATCAGAATGCAGGGAACATGATCTACGCCGTCGACGCCGTTACTGCACTACCTGTAATGGTTATGGCTACTACATTGGACAGGCGCAGTGCCCTCTCTACCGTCGACAACTGAAAGCGGCAAGTTAGACCTCCGCCACCAGCGCCGACCAAATCACCATTTCGCCCGATGTGCTACGCATTCTGCAAGAGTTACGCGAGGAAATGCAGCACACCGACAGGCGTCTACTACGCATAGAGGAGCGGTTCGCCGATACCGTCTCACCAAGCACCCCTTCTGATGAGATTCAGGACCTCCACTCGGAAGTAGTGAACATCAACACACGCATAGGCAACCTGGAAGATACAGGCTCCAGCATCAGCTCCAATCACGCCGCCGCCTCTGAAGCAATACAGCATCTGACCACAAAACTTGACGCCATTACTGCACACGACAAACCACTCACCGACATTTGCACGGACATGGAAAGGATCTCATCCACCGCCGCCGCCAACAAGGACACCCTCCTCTCACTTCAAAGGAAGGCTCAACACTTAACGACACAAATCGCCGACATAAAGACCATCTGAACTCAGACTTGCGCAACCTGACTAAAGAACTTCATGAACACATCACCGCCCAGGACCCACATAGCAAACATGACAAGCTAGATGAGATCCTGGACGAACAAGTCAAACTTCACCGACTAATCTCCGATCTCCATTCCATTCCAAGGCTTAACCTGTACTACAAGCAACAAGCTGGCTCCACTTTCGCCCTTACTCACGAGTCCAGCTTGACTACCTACCCCCCTGACTTACGCCCACCACTTTCATCCCCTAAACAGACATCGTCTCTCTTAAGTTGCACCCCATCCTCACGCGCCTCCATCAGGGACTTAGTCTTGATCGACGCCTGGTCAGCATACTTTACCCGCCCGCTATTATCAACAGCCGGCATCGCAACTTTACCAAGAATAATGTGAGTGCTTTCAACGGGATCCCGGCAGCCTGTTATAAAGCCGCAACCACTTTCCTTCCTATCTTCACCCTTTTTAAATAAATAAATTGCCCCCCCCCAAAAAAATAATAATATTCTGTAATCAATACTGAAATGAAATACGAGTTCTGGTGATTTCGTAATATACATGTGCTATCTTCTAGCATTTATTTTGAAAGAAACTGCTTTAATTTTGGATATTTGTTTGCTTTGGTATCAGCTATAAAGGAATGTTGAAGTAACAATTTGTAGGAATTTCTGAACAAAACCAGCATTTCAAAGGTTACAAGGCAGAAAATTGAATGTAAATTCTTGATTACAAGATAATTCTGACGGAGAAATGAATCTTAGTGCAAACATTTCTTCGATATGTACTTTACTACCACGTAAATGACAAGAGGTCAAAAGTGAGGTTAGGAAACTCTTTACATATTTCTGGTGTAAGCACACACTTTTCATTATCTTCACACACACGAATTTATGGTTTCACTTTACGATGTACGAATAACGTAAGGTTATCTCTTGCGATGTCCTTCATTCCTTTGTGCTTCTAAATCAAATTTCAGCAAGAGAAATGTGATATTGCTGCTGCTAACAACATGGTCTCGTCTCTTGTTATCCTTAATCATAACTTTCTTCCTCTCAACAAGATGTTATTATGGATACGATGTAACAGAATAACAAATGGTGCGTAGCCAGTGGTTAGCTGCTTTAACAAGTGCTTCAGCTTCAACCAGGCGTTGTAGAATAGCCCTGATTAAGTGATTATTCTCAAAATAAGGGTAAATTTGACCATAAATTATGTATTCAAAATTTTTTGAGAAGATGGGTACCGAGTTAATTGGACGATACTTCTTTAAGTCTTTAACATCACCTTTTTATGTATAGGAGTCACTCTTGAAATCTTTAAACATTTTGTAGAAGTACCTTGAGTTAAGCAGAAATTGTATAAAGTTGTTAATGGTTGAGCAATAAATGTAATAACTTGTTTTATAACATAATTAGAAATACCATACACATCACAGCTACGTGACCTAGATAATCTGCCAAAAGCACCCGAAACATCTTCAATAGAGACAGTCTTCCAGTGGAATTGGTCGGGATTAGCATTATGAACAGTCATAACAGTCATAACCTTCCACACTATGAGTAGGGAGCGGATTTATAGGCACTAAAATGGGAAAAATAGGCACTTTAATTTGCTAAGTTAACAATTAGAAATTCACAATTATAGTAAAATGGCTCCTAAACTGCTCGATAAATGCACTATAACAAAATGACAATCAAGGCAACATATGCTGCAACATATTCGCTAAACGCATACTATTTTCCGGTTCCCTAGGCGAAATAGTTGTACATTTATTCCAAATTTCATAAATGGCTCCACAGCAAGTTTACCGTATAATTAAAATACATATAAATCCACCTAATTAAAAACCATAATGTGCAGAAAGGTGTGAAGTAATTAACTATGTCAAAAAACAAAAACAAAAAACATGGATTTGGGGGGGGGGGGGCTTAAGGGTGAAAATTGAAATATCTGGAGCTTTTGTTAAATTTGCTTCAAATTTATACCATTTATTTTTGTGATGGATCAAGAATGGAATAATACCAAGTTTCAGCTTTCTAGTTACATTAGTTTGAGGAATTAACAGTTATGTCTAAATTACAGACAATTTTCAATATGTCCCACATATTTTAATATTAAAAATTAGTGCTTGGAGCATAAGTTTCTGCGCCCATTTTGACCTATTAATGACCTGTACCTATGTGAAATATTTGTCTTTGCCATACCAACGAAGGGAAAAAATAGTCATACCTACTTAACAATTTTTATTTTCCTTAGCGTTTTCAGTAAGAAGTAGGCATTATAATCCTTTTCAATACAAATAAAAAAACACAACCAATTTAAAATGGTACACTTAATATGCAGTCGCCCTTACATGCAAGTTTAGAAGTTCGTACAGAGTAATAGAAAATTGCATCCTGTGGAACATTTTGAAGTTACAAAAATGTGTAAAATATGGAATCCTAGAAATCTGAGGTTAAAATTACGTAATAGCAGTTACGATACAGGTGTAGGGTTATTTAAATAGTCATGTGACGTTTTCCGTAGTGCAGCTAGAAAAAGAAAAAAAATCTTTATATTATTGAAGTATGTCTATATTAATTTTAAGATAAAAAAACTAAATTTGGTATTGTTGTAACGTTTGGGCCAATTTACACAGATATGTCTCCTTAATACAAACGGTTGTTGGAAAGATAAGAAATTCAAAAGTTCATCACATCAATCTCAATATCACTTAAAATGATGTCACGATGTGTCAGAGAGATACAAAGCACAGAACAAAAATTAATTAAAAGCTAAAGCTACAGAATCCTAGTTCTTGTAATAAAAACCCTAAATGCCGCGTTGTCGACCAAGAACAAATAATAAAGCAGAGCTTTTTAGAAAGCGTCTTCCGTTCATTCAAACAGAATTACAGCAATTACGGCATCTTGAAAAGAGTTCTGGTAGATAATTTTATAAAGGCCTTTCTGTAAAATGTTACGCAAATCTTTAATATTTATTGGTCTGTGGTTTCATTTTCAATGTTGGAAACACCGGAAGTCCCCAAGCAATTTATTTCTTGAAACCTTGAGATACACGTAGGAAAACGTAAGCACGAGAAGATCACAAATTTTTCATATGTATAATCCTAGTCTGTGTAGCCCAGCTAATTAAGCGCTGGCCTTCCAAGTTTAAATTGTAACCTGAACAGAGTCCCAGAGTGGTGATTTTATATTGGGTAAAACAACAGCTTCGTGTGAGTAGATTTACACACATGTAAAACAAATCTCACGGGAGTAAATTCCTGCTTACCAGCGGTACTGATTGTGATCGGATATGATTGTTAACAATTGCCACCATCAATAATTTAATTAATAGTCCCTCCCTCAAGTATTACTATTATCTCAAGAAATAAGCCTTTACACCAGCACAAAAATATCTTACTAATACACTGAAACAAATCCAAAAGCTGTTGCCACAAATTACAAGCAGAAGAAATTGGCTAAAATGGCAGTTTTAGGCACTAATAAGCAGAATGGGCACAAACGTATGAAATAGGTATTTATAGGCACTATAAAACTAAGAAATTAGGCTTATAATTTTAGGAAACGTGCTTGTAACTTAAAAGCCTACGTTTCTGAGCAAAGGAGTAAAATAGGTAAATAGGGAATAATCCACCCCCTGGTAATGAGATACAGATTTTGACAGTATCTTCCACAGGTTTTGTACAGAATTCATTAAACTCATTGGGGGAAATATCTGAAGGTATACTATTCAGTTTTGATCTGTCAGTATTATTGACCAAGTCGCTTTGGATTTGTTATTAGCTCTATCAATATAACGAGTGTGTGCTCTGCCTTTGGCCAATTTACTTGCTTATTGTATTTACTATTTAGTAATAAATATTTACACTTAATTTCTTAATTCTGTGTGTGCTTGTACATGTCATAATACAACATAACTTAAGCCTTTAGTGACTAGTCACCATTATACCAATTGATTTTCTTGGTTGTGAACTTATTCATTACTGACCTCAAAGGGGAACATGAATTAATCAAAGCAGTGACAACATTTAAAAAATCAAAAAAGTATAAGTTCTTTGAAACGTCAAGTATAAGGTTCCAATTTATGGTCGATACAGCCCAAATGAAAGTGTCAATTGTTTGCAGAATGGACTCTGGAGAGAGTATAAGTGGGCTGCTGGTGTTTTAAAATATTGTACTTTAAATTAAAAAAAAAAACAGGGAAAATGATCAGCCATATAAAGATTGATTACACTGGAGCTATAGAGACTCTGGTCAAGGTCGAGACAAGCGTCCTGCCGAGTAGCAACCAAGGACGTAAAATAAAATTAAAAGATCATAAAATATTCTGGCAATACATAACGTTATTAGAATCCAAATTAGAATCTAAATTCAGATCAGAGGCAATTATCATGTTTGTGCTAGCTTTTGATAGGGAATTCAATAGATTTTCAAAAATACAGAAGAGGTTCATAATATCACCACTAGGAGATTTATATAAAGAAATAGTGACTACTATTGCACAAATATAAGTATTTATAAGACAAACCTCAGCTATCTTAAGAAAATGATGTTAATTTTTCTTTTTTTAAATTGAGATCGATTTCATAAAAAAATTGCTTGCAGCGTCAGTTCATCACACACTCCGCCCGCCTCGGTGGTGTAGATGGTAGCGTGTCTCCCTCACGTTCAAGAGGTCCCGAGTTCGAATCTGGGTCAGGGTGAATTACTTGGATAAGGTTTCTTCCGGGATTTTCCCTTAACCTTACAGACGAATGTCGGATAATAAGCTCCGTGGACCCTGGTTACATTTGAGCACCATTTCACCCATTTCATTCACCGTCCGATACGACTTAACTTTGGAGGAGGTATAATTATGAAAGAAAAAAATCAACACACTCCGTTGTCAAATATTCCGGTTACCATGTTATGTTTTTTTCAGTATTATCAAAATCTGAAAACAAAACAAACTTAGAAGCAGAATCAACTGCCGGTATTTCAAAATTCATTATACTATGTTTATTTTTTAAAATAAATACCTTTTCCCAAACTGTTAAACGTTTCGGAACATTTAATTGTTTTAATAATTTAACTTCAGGATTTATTTCTTGGTTAAATGGCTAAAAATTATCTGCTACGGTCCATTTATCAGTTTATTTATACTCAATGTTACCAAAATGTTCTTCCGTTCTGGTTATCAAATTACGTTTCGTCTTTCCAATGTAAACCCAAGCACAAGTTAAACAATTAAATTGATAATTACCAGACTTTTTATTATTAGGAATTTTATCTTTTTTTTTAGCAAAATTTAGTAAATTGAGGAACTAAAGTTATACCAACTTCTTAATTTTTTTTTTAATTTTAACTAAACCAAGGATGGTAAGTTCATTTTTAAAACTATAATCGTCTTATTTTTATAAGGAATCCTTAACAACGGAATGTGTTGGACTGAAAATGCAAGAAATCTGTGAAATCGATCTCAATTAAAAAAAAAAAAAGAATTAACATCATTTTCTTTAAATGAAGTTTTTGCTACAAATAGTTATATATTGACTAATATTAATTGCTTCAATGTAGCTAGCTTAATTTACTACGTAATAATGACTACGTTGGTAGCATCTAAGATAATAGTACAAGGTTCACAACATTTATCCAAACAGAATTTGGGAACATCAAGTGGACGAAATTTGACGTTATGTTCTAAAAATATATAACTACCACCATTCTGAGACAATGTGCGACAGCATGAACTACACAAGACAAAGTTAGATGGGATATAATTCTGTATTTCTTGAACAGTTCGCCAGTGTTCGTTTATACATATTACGTCCAAGTTAAGATTTTAAGTTACATTTTAGAAAACTGAAAATTTATTTTTAAGACTTTGAACATTAATATGCAAAAGATTAAAATGATCACTGGCGTAATTAGCGCTTGAATTTAAAATTTTCACATTATTTATTTTTGTGAGGGGAGCTGACCTTTTTGACGTATGAATAAAACACAACGAAGATATTGCATGGCCACAGATCGGCCTCCATTAAACTATCCTTGTAAATAAAGTCAACACCCAGTTTAACTACTGTTTAAACCTTTGGATTTAAGTTTTTCCACAGTTATATTAATTTTAAGGAAAGCTTCCCTTTACCTGTTCGCTGGTGGTATCGCCTTTTAGACTTCCATGATGAAACCATGCCTTTTAACATCGGTTAAGAGGGTAGGAGATTTATTGCCTGCTATTAAATTCTTGGCAATATGCTTATGTGAATCGTCTTTGATTTTAGTAGACTTTAGAGTTACACTTTCACTAAGCACTTTCGTATTAGCATTCACAACCACGCCACTAAGAAACACTGCATGCTTTGCGAACAACTGAAGTGGTTTGGCTATAGAGTTGATGTGTATTCCTTTCACAGGGTAGCTCGATGCTTCAAGGTCAGATGACGTAGACTTCTTTGCGGATGTTTTGTCCTTTAATACCCGACTTCACCAACAGATGTTAAGACTTAACACAGGTTTAACAATAGTTATAACAAAAATTGCATTTCACCAACAAGTGTTACCTCTGGTATTCGTGTTTAATCTCTTGTTAAACTCTCAAGTCAGATTTCTGATGTTAAGTTCTTAGCCATTGTAAATAGTCAAGATGGCGGGCATGAACGCAGTGTTGTTGATTTTCTATATTTAAGACTGTCTAAATGGCATTCGCAATAGCGTACGGCCTATGAGGAGAAATTATTTTGAGAAACAATTAGAAGTTTCTACAGAGGTCTAGACTGCCCTAACAAATTGCTATGAAGGTTACTGCTGAAGTACAAGAGAGGTTAGAACATGCATCGAAAGGAATACGCCGATCTCGTCTTTGCTTCAAGTATTAATAACTTTGCGATTTTATAATTCACTGAATTATGTGGATAATACATTGCCCACTTCCCGTCTTGAAACGTTCAAATCACTCGTCACTTGTCCTTCTTCACTCTTCGTTTTAAATTTATGTAATACTGAGTTAGAACATGCATCGAAAGAAATATGCCGATCTCTGCTTTGCTTCAAGTATTAATAACTTTACGATTTTATAATTCACTCCATTATGTGCATGATACGTTGTCCACCTCCAGGTTTGAAACGTTCAAGTCACTCGACACTTGTCTTCGCACCTCGCTTTAAATTTATGTAATATTGAAGATGTTTCGTGTTTCTAATAATTACACATACATTTGAATTAAATTAATTTTCAATTTTTTTCCACGTTACATCTTTCTCTTTTACATTCACCGCATCCGTCCTCTTATTTTCCACGATGTCCTTATACTTCGTTACCAATTCAGTTAACAGTTCTTTCTCAATCGATGAGAAATTTGTTTGAAGGCATTTATTGTTTATCCGCCATTTTTTTTAGCTTTGTGCAGACGAAAATGAAAACAAAAGCGCATTTGTATATCCTTGTCATAGCACTCTCCCGCCATGTTGCGCAGGTAGCCCTCTACCTCGTTTTTTAAATCATCTTCGGTCTGGAAATGTGTTCCGCCCAGGTGTGACTTAAACTCAGGAAACAGATGATAATCACTAGGTACTAAGTCTGTACTGTAGGGAAGATGGGTGAGTATGTCCCATCCGAACTGGGCCAGGAGATCAACCTTGCGATAATGGAAATGTTCGGTCAAAATCTTGTCAATCGTAGTCTTACTGACTTCAGGGATAAGTTTGCACAGCTCGCGAACTGTCACACGCCGATCTTTAAGCATTTCTTGCTCCACTTTTGCAATTTTTTCGGCTGAAACCGAAGGGCGAACAGAACGCTGTTCGTCATGGACTTCTGTACGTCCGTCTTTGAACTCTCTGACCCACTTTCGCACGTTTTTGACTGTGGCACATAGACTTCGCATAACTGACGATGAATTTCAGTGGGGTTGGTGCGCTTGGCACTCAAAAAACGGATCACTGCACACAACTCGCACTTGGCGGCAGAAGTGATAGGAAGCTCCATCGCAAACGGCTGCCCAGCCAAGACTAATGGTTACAACGGGTTCGTTGTGGTGAGGATTTGAAAGGGTGAAACCAAGGCACACGCCAGTGTTACCGGATCTCGCGTAATAGCGTTCCTCACGGCTCCAGCTCCTTGGAGACCTTACTTTACGGACACGCCTTGTATTTTGCGGTTCCCTAGACGAAATAGTTATACATTCATTCCAAATTTCATAAATGGCTCAATAGCAAGTTAAAATAACAGATAGCGTCGTATAATTAAAATGTAAATAAATCCACTTCACTAAGTAAGAACCATAATGTGCAGAAATTTGTGAAGTAATTAAATATGTCTAAAAACAAAAAAAAAAAAAACGTGGATTTGGGGGGGCCTTGAGGGTGAAAACTGAAATATTTGGAGCATTCGTTAGATTTTTTTCAGATTTATAGTATTTATTTTTGTGATAGATCAAGAATGGAATAATACCAAGTTTCAGGTTTCTAGTTACAGTAGTTTCTGAGAAATTAATAATTTATATCTAAATTGCAGGCGATTTTTAAAATGTCCCATATATTGTAATTTTAAAAATTAATGCTTGGGATATAAGTTTCTGCACCCATTTTAACCTATTGCTGGTATCTGTGTGAAATATTTGATTTTGCCACGCCAACGAAGGGCAAAAAATAACTGTACCTCTTTAATAATTTTTATTTTCCTAAGCGTTTTCAATAAGAAGTAAGCATTACAATTCTTTTCACTACAAATAACAAAACCACAACAAGTGTAAATGGGTACACTTAATATGCAGTTGCCCTTACAGACATATTTAGAATTTCATACAGATTAATAGAAAACTGCATACTGTGGAAGATTTTGAAGTTAGGAAAATGTAGAAAATATAGAAGCAGAGAAATCTGAGGTTAAAATTACGTAATAGCAGCTACGATATAGGTGTAGTGTTATTTAAATAGTCATGTGACGTTATCTGTAGTGGAGCTACAAAAAAGCTTTATGCGAGGGCTGTTCAATAAAGAATTATAATAATTTTTACGGACATAATTTTTCGCAGTAAAATTCATCTTGCATCATTCATCATTCAAATATCTTGCAAAAATCAACGTGAAGTGCATACCTCACCCTCCCTATAATGTGGATTTAGCCCCATGTGACTTTTCCTATTCCCTAACTTGAAGAAACGCCTTCGTTGGAGGCATTATCCATCATCAGAAGCAGTGGTGAAGGCTGCGGAGGAGATATTGAAGGATCTCTCAAAATTGTTTCCAGCATGTCTTTGAAGACTGGTAGAAACTCTGGGACAAGTGCATCGCATTCAGGGGAGACTAGTTTGAGAAGGACCATCAAAATTATGAGGATGAGTAAAGGTACGTTGTCAAAAAAATTATGATCATTCCTTATTGAACAGCCCTCGTATTATTGAAGTATGTCTACATTAATTTTAGGACAAAAAACTAATTTTGGAATTTCTGTAAGTTTTTTGCCAATTCGCACAAAAGTGTATCCCTAATAAACTCCTTTTTGTATATACAATTTGCCGCAGTAAGAAATTTCTCTTCCCCAAAAACTTCGTGTTGAAACCAACAAATGCAAAAGCTGATGTCACAAATTACAAGCAGAATAAATTGGCTAAAAAGATAGTTTTGGGCACTAATAAGCAGAATAGGCACAAGCGTATGAAATAGACATTTATAGCCACTATAAAACTAAGAAACTAGGCTTATAATTGTAGGAAACGTGATTATAACTTAAAAGCCTACGTTTCTGAACAAAGAATAAAATAGGTAAATAGGGCATAATCCACCCCTAGTCATTAGTCATGCAAATATCTAAAACGTTACTTAAAGTATATTAAATGTTCTTTGCCAGCAGGCGAATTCAACGCTTGGGACCAGGTCGGAAGAGAAACTTTGATAAAGACATGGAAAAAGACGTGGTCTAGTCTGTGTAACTTGCCAGGAAAAAATTAAGAAGAAAAAGTACATTTAAAAAAAGATTTTATAGACATTTTTAAGAATATAGATGTCTGTTCAGATGTTTTTTTTTATTTAAACAATATTTTACAGCCCGTGTTTTACCTAAAGGTATATCACGGGATTATTTACAGTAGTTATTTACACAGTACTATACAGATTTATTCAAGTGTGTGGTAGATGCTCTTGATGAATCCTGATACTCGAACTGTGTTGAAGTGAATCTTCAGAACCACGGGTAGAGGGGCCGAACATAAAACGTCTGGTCGATCTCTTGAGAAATTACTGCACTCTGTCATCAAATGCAGAGCCGTCTGTGGGTGTTTTTCAGTGCAGTTACAGGATGGCGAGGCTCTTATTTTCATTCTATGAAGGTAGGCCTGGAAACGGCCGTGATTTGTGAGGAATTGTGTGGTTATGTGATTGGGCCATAGAGATAAGGACAGACGGTGTTGTATGTTGGGAATGAAAAGTTTGGTATGAAAGGCATTGTTGGATCTGGTGTGTATGGAGTTCCAAACTGTAGTGTAGTATTCGGTTAGCAGCTGCTTGCCCCGAGTTATGGAAATTGATTTGTAGTCTAAGGTGGTCTTGTGACTGGCAGCAATCCTAGCGAGGTAATCAGCTCTTTCATTCCCCCGTAGACCTGCATGACCTTTGACCCAGTGAAGAGTGACGTTGTATGCCTTGTTTAGGGTGATGATCTTTTCTCTGAGCTGAACGGCTAAGGGGTGGGTTGTTCTTCTATGTGCAATGGCGAGGAGAGCGGCCATTGAGTCAACATGTATGGCGAAAGCTGTGCTACCGGTTTTCTGTTGTTCTATCCACTCCACAGCTGCTTTAATACCTAGAAGTTCAGCCTGAAATACTGAGTTTTCTAGGTCTAATCTTTTAACTCCTATGTAGATCTCTTTGGAGTTTTCTATAACCACCATTCCTGCACCAACGTGGTTTACTGTCTTGGAACCATCTGTAAAAATAAGAATTTCAGCTTTCCCTAATTCTCCTGAAGTATTTATATGTATGTGGTTATCTTTGGGATGAATACCTTTGGATCTAGTTGGAATTTCCGTTCGTTTCAGCATCGGAATTACTGCATTAGTGGAGTGTCCTTTCGATATAGCTTTAATGTCGTTATGTAAGAGGATAGCTGATTCGATGGGCATAACACCTGCGATTGCCTGCAAGGCGTTGTTTGATACAGTTCTGTACGCTTTTGTAGCGAAAATCAAGAAGGATCTTTGGATTTGGCGTAATTTGAGTGTGGCCCTTTGTGATGCAGACGTACTCCAGACTTCCGCAGCGTACATTATTGCAGGAAGAATAGCCTGGTTATAAATAGTCATTAGATGAGGATAGGAAATTCCCCATGTACTTTTGGAGCATCTCACTAGACTGTTGCGTATATGTATTACTTTGTTTTCCAGGTAAAGAATGTGAGGGTACCAGTCCATTTTGTTGTCAATCATTACTCCCAAGTACTTCAACTTCGTCACTACATTTATCCGTCGTCCTGTGACTGTAGGATGACTGATGTATTCTTCCTTATTCCTCACGTACATTGGCATCAATGCAGATTTGTCGTTGGCGATTTCCAGCTTGTTTTTCCTGCACCAATCCTGCGTGATTTGGAGAGCTAGCTGGAGGGTGGAGAGAATATGAGTGTGCGAAGAACCTCTGAACATGAGCATAATGTCGTCGGCATATACAACCGTCTCCATTTCAGGTACATCTTCCAGTAGTTTTATTAGGCTGCTGACTAGGACATTCCATAAGGTGGGACCAGCGACGGATCCCTGTGGACAACCTTTGGTTACTGCCTTTGAGATGGCCGTATTGGCTAATTTGAGCTGGGCAGTTCGATTTAGTAGAAAATCTATAATTAAATCATAAATATTGGAGGGACACTTTAGTTCCCGTAGGCGAGCTAGGATACTAGGATGCCAGGCGTTGTCAAAAGCTCCGACGATATCCAGCGTAAGTAGACAGCTTTTCAGTCCTAGCCGTTTGCTCTGGTGGACAAAATCTGAGACTGCTTTTATGGCGTCCGTAGTAGATTTTCCTGCTGTGAAACCATATTGTTGTAAGGGTAATTGATTGGTCGATTGAAGAAAATAATTTAATCTTTCCACAGCCAATTTTTCCAGGCATTTTCCTGGGATTGATAGCAGGCTGATTCCTCGATATCCTGTTACTGATTTCAGCTTACTCTTGTCTGTTTTGGGAATTGCAATAACTCTTGCATCTTTCCATACTGTGGGAAAGCAACCTAGACTTAGACACTTATTAAACATTGTCTTCCAGAAGTTGGGCAGTACCTTGTGGATATTTTTAACGATGGCGCCGTCAAAACCATCAGGGCCAGGACATTTCTTCTCATTGAGTTTCATTACAACATCTTCTACTTCATGATCCTCGAAGTCTGGTTCGAGAGGAGTATCTGGAAGCCTGTCTAAGCTTGTTGTTCTGATGGCACGTTGTTCCTCGTTTTCGAGCGCCTGGTTGTCATCAGGGAGGAATCTATCGAGAAGGGCTTATGCTGTGTCGGCCTCCGACGTGGTGGAAGTTCCATCGATTTTGGTTAGTGTAGATAGAGGCATTCGTTTGGTGAGTCCTGATTTGCAGATTTTATACAGTTTCCAAGGCGACTCTTTTATACTTTCTGTGCAGAACGTTTTCCAAGAGTCTTGCTTTGCTTTCCTCAGTTCCATTTTGTACTGGTTTCTTACGGCTTTACGGCTGGTATCGTAAATCTCTTTGAGTACTGGATTCTTGCATCTGTTTACTCTTCGTTTGGCCGCATTTACTTTCTTCCTGAGCGCATTTAATTGTGGGGACCACCAGGGCTTGAATTTGGATGTAGGTAAGAAAGGTGGGAAGCACGTACTGGTTATATTGTTCAGTTCTTGCGATATGTTGGCAATGACCTCTTCCAACTGTAGTCTATTTGTCGCATTGTTTAGCTGGGTTGTCCATAATTTTCCATTATTATCGATTTTGTGATGGTATAAATTCCAGTCTCCTGCCTGAGTAGCGAACAGCCTGCTGGAATTGTTATTATTTCTGGTCATCTTCGTAGAAGAAGTGTGAATTTGTAATTCAAATGTTATAAGGTTGTGGTCTGAGGGAGTATCTTCACCACTAACTTGCCAGTTCAGGATTCTATGGGCTGTGTTGATTGATGAGATTGTGATGTCAATCCAGCTGTCTCCCTGAGCACCAGAGAAAGTGGGGCCATCCTTTTCATTAACCGTGATCAGACTGTGTGCTGTTAGGAATTCGACTAGCATTCTGCCCCTTGCGTCTGTGACCGGGCTATGCCACATGCTATGCTTACAGTTGGAGTCAATCCCCCAGATGAGGTTCGCTGGGTTTATAGAATTGAGAAATGTTTTTATGGGCTGGAGGTCTTGTTCTAGTGTATCGTAAGGAGGTAGGTATGAGCTAGCTATGTATAATGAGGGGGTGGTGGATGATATAACGATGACGTCATCAGGAGTGGAGAAGCTGTGAAGTAGTGTGAAATTATGAGCGATTTCATTTCTGATAAGTATACAGGCTCTGGGGTTATTGTTAGAAACGATATGATAGGACGTATAATTTGAGGGGATGAGGCGAGGAATGCCATTTTGACAGTAGGGTTCCTGGATTAGTAGGATGTCTATATTAGTTTGGGTTAAGTACAGAGAGAGGTGCGCCATAGCCGCTATACAGTGATGAGTGTTGAGTTGAGCGTATTTGAGTGTATCCATATTAAAATTCGGTCTTGCTGATGATTATTGATGTAATTCTTCTTAATCTATCACACTCATTGCTAAAGGCGCTGTGGTTTATGTTCAATTTCTTTCTGTTGTCCTGTATGAAGGAGTTAGCTTTGACGCAGTTTGAGCAACATGTATTTTGTGGGTTTGCACAATCTTTCCAGGAGTGATTTCCAGCACAATTTGCGCATTTCTGTTCGTTGGAACAGAACTTGGACGTATGTCCGAAACCTAAGCATTTGAAACACCTAGTGACCATTACAAAGTCTTCTACTCTGCACATATTCCAGTTAAGTTTCACTCTTTGTTGTAGCATAATCTCCCGTCTTAAGTTAGGGCTTACTTCAATAACAATGTGCCTTGAGTCCTCAAACTTTCTTTTGGTAAATCTTATGTTTAATACCGGTTCTTCTAATAAGATATTGACAATGAGGGAGGTTATAAACGCTTAGAGAGAAAGGCATTGTTGCATCATACAGTATTACTGAAAAATGAAGAGTATTCAGAATCAGAGAGTGTTGATGAACCATCTGTGGTTATGACCCACACACAAGCGGTAACAAACATAGGGAAATTGATGCTTTATTTCGAGAGTCAAGCCAAAACTTTGCCAAATGAACTTCTAATGTTAAAGCGGATGAGAGATTTCGCTGCTCGTAAACGATACACTAAAACTGAGACGGCAGAAGCTCACTGTCTCTTTTTACTACCGACTAGTTTTCAGCTATATTGTGTCCAGTGGAAATACATGGGCTTCTGCAGTACACACAGTGTATGTGCTTTTAGCTGAAAGTGTGCCGCTAGTAGAAATAATCATTTCTTCCACACTAAGCGAGTGTAGGCCAAGGTTTGGATAAGTAGGGCCAGACTGAAAGATTCAATGCCATAGCCGGGATTTTAACCACGGATCTCCCGCTTTCCGTGCCGGTGCTGTAACTAACTGAGCTACTATGGCCAACATGCCGACATGACATTAAATTCTCCAACTGACTCGTATGTTTCCCGGTAGACCACTAGGAGTCTCATATGCCATGAGACACCCACCTTCCTTGGCAACTTACTATGCTATAAGTACCAGGGTCTCCCGCTCTACGTGTGGTTGCTCTAAACCACTGAGCTACTATGGCCAACATGCTGATATGACATTCACTTCTCCAACTGACTCGAATGCTTCCCGGTAGAGCACTGGGAGTCTCATATGCTATTAGACACGCACCTTTTGTGGCGACTTACTATGCTGTAAGTACTTAGGCTTCATAGTTAAACCACTTTGTTTCTATTTTAGATTAACTGTTGGACATAATGACTTTTCCCACACTAGCCGTTTGTATGCTAAGGTTTGAATGAATAGAGTCAGACTGAAAATTTCAATGCCATAGCCGGGATTTGAACCATGGATTTCCCGCTCTGCGTGAGGTTGCTCTAAACCACTGAACTACTATGGCCAACATGCCGATAGGACAACAAATTCTCCAACTGACTCGTACCACGGGAGATCGGTGGTTGAAATCCCGGCTATGGCATTTGAATTTTCAGGCTGACTCTACTTATCCAAAACCTGTGCCGATAGTACTCTCTGTAGGAATACTTCGGTGAAGTTGTAGAAGGTTTCTTACCATTTTCCCCATTTTTTAAACCTTTCACTTTATAGTGTCCTAAGAGTTTTAATTCATTTGTAAAGCGTCTTATGTGGTATATATTATAAGTAACGTATCAAAGCAACACAACACTACAACCTAAGTCTAAACGTTGTAGAGCTAAACCACTTACAAGATGTTTAGGGAGATAAGCCATTGTTGCATCACGAGTCTTGAGAAGGCGCTAGTCCGTGCTGTTTGTGTAGGAGAAGCGCCGACTTAAGGGAACACGTTGGTATCCATCCCCTTCTTCCGTTTTAATATTAATTAGTTTTCCCTCCGCGGCTGTTGATTCTGTACACATGCAGCACCTTGATCGCGACCTTTGAAGGAGTTGCCTCTTCCAACGGAATGCAACCTTTTGATCATCTCAAAGTACGTTTCTTTTGCCGTAGAAGGAGATCTTAGAAGCAAACGAAACCTGACTTGAATAATACAAACGAAATACTGTCATAAACCATCGCATCTCTAAATCCTTAGAGGCGAAAAAGAAATTTATGTACGGTCACTTCTATCAGTATTCTAAATTGTATTAAAACTAGAGCTACAAATTACAATATGGAGTCTCAAAATACTATCCTAAAACACAGTTTAAACCTACTGCCTCAATGTTAATATCGGACGATGAATGAAATTACTTTCAAATGAGTACAGGCTACATAGAACTTAGAGCTACCAGACAAACATTTTTCAATATAAGAGAAAAGCTCCAACGTTAAGTCATATCGGACGATGAATGTAATGATAATTAAAGAAGAACAGAGTACATAGAGCTTAGACTTACCGGACATTCATCTTTCAAGATAAGGGAAAACCTCCAACGTTAAGTCATATCGGACGATGAACGTAATGATATTTATAGAAGTACAGAGTACATAGAGCTTAGACTTACCGGACATTCATCTTTCAAGATAAGGGAAAACCTCCAACGTTAAGTCATATCGGACGATGAACGTAATGATATTTATAGAAGTACAGAGTACATAGAGCTTAGACTTACCGGACATTCATCTTTCAAGATAAGGGAAAACCTCCAACGTTAAGTCATATCGGACGATGAACGTAATGATATTTATAGAAGTACAGAGTACATAGAGCTTAGACTTACCGGACATTCATCTTTCAAGATAAGGGAAAACCTCCAACGTTAAGTCATATCGGACGATGAACGTAATGATATTTATAGAAGTACAGAGTACATAGAGCTTAGACTTACCGGACATTCATCTTTCAAGATAAGGGAAAACCTCCAACGTTAAGTCATATCGGACGATGAACGTAATGATATTTATAGAAGTACAGAGTACATAGAGCTTAGACTTACCGGACATTCATCTTTCAAGATAAGGGAAAACCTCCAACGTTAAGTCATATCGGACGATGAACGTAATGATATTTATAGAAGTACAGAGTACATAGAGCTTAGACTTACCGGACATTCATCTTTCAAGATAAGGGAAAACCTCCAACGTTAAGTCATATCGGACGATAGATAAAATGCTGTTCAGATGAGTACAGTGTACGTAGAGCTTAGAGTTACAAGAGATTCATCTTTCAGAATAAGAGAAAACCTCCAACGTTAAGTCATTTCGGACGATCAATTAAATTATGTTCAAATAAGTACAGGGTACATAGAGCTTAGAGTTACCAGACATTCATTTTTCAGGATAAGAGGAAACCTCCAACGTTAAGTCATATCGGACGACGAAAGAAATTATGTTCAAATGAGTACAGGGTACATAGAGCTTAGGGTTACCAGACATTCATCTTTCAGAAAAAGGGAAAACCTCCAACGTTAAGTCATATCGGACGATGAATGAAATTATGTTCAAATAAGTACAGGGTACATAGAGCTTAGAGTTACCAGACATTCATTTTTCAGGATAAGAGGAAACCTCCAACGTTAAGCCATATCAGACGCTGAATGAAATGATGTTCAAATAAGTACAGGGTACATAGAGCTTAGAGTTACCAGACATTCATTTTTCAGGATAAGAGGAAACCTCCAACGTTAAGCCATATCAGACGCTGAATGAAATGATGTTCAAATAAGTACAGGGTACATAGAGCTTAGAGTTACCAGACATTCATCTTTCAGGATAAGACACTACCTCCAACGTTAAGTAATATCGGACGATGAACGAAGTGATGTTCAAATAAGTACAGGGTGCATAGAGCTTAGGGTTATCAGACAATCATCTTTCAAGATAAAGGAAAACCTCCAAGCTTATGTCATATCGGACGATGAATGAAATGCTGTTCAGATGAGTACAGTGTACGTAGAGCTTAGAGTTACCAGAGATTCATCTTTCAGGATAAGAGAAAACCTTCAACGTTAAGCCATATCGGACGATGAATGAGATGATGTTCAAATGAGTACAAAGGTGTGTAGTGTTAAACGCCCGCTTTTACTACATACGGCACCGCAGGCGGTGACACCAATGTTACATGAGATGAAGATGGAGCACCGGTGGAATGAGATGGCGGGCGAAACCGAAGGTCCCGGAGAAAATCCAGCCCAGCTCCATGTTGTCCAACACAAATCTCACTTTGCGGTCGCCTGGCATCGAACCCAGCCGCCTTTGTTAGAGCCAAGCGGTCTAACTACTGAGCCACGGCGCGGCCGTCACAAATGAGTACAGGGTACATAGAGCTTAGTGTTAGCAGACATTCGTTCTTCAGGATAAGAGAAAACCTCCAACGTTAAGTTATATCGGACGATGAATGATATGAAGTTAAAATGAGTACAGGGTACATAGAGCTTAGAGTTACCAGACATTCATCTTTCAGTATAAAGGAAAACCTCCAACTTTGTCGTATCGAATGTTGAATGAAATGATGTTCAAATGAGTGCAGGGTACATAAACTTAGCGCTACCAGACATTCATCTTTCAGGACAACGAATAACATTCAATTTTAAATCATATCAGACATTGAATGAAATGAGTACAGGATACATAGAGTTGAGTTACCAGTAATTCATCCTTCAGGATAAGAGAAACCTCCAACGCTGTCAAAACGGACATTGAATTAAATGAGTACAGGATACATGGAGTTATGGCTTACCACACATTCATTTTTCAGAATAACAGAAAGCCTCAAACGTTAAGTCATATCGGACGACGAATGAAATCAAGTTAAAATGAGTACAGGGTACATAGAGCTTAGGATTACCAGACATTCATCTTTCAGAATAAGAGAAAACCTCCAACGTAAGTCATATCGGACGCTGAATGATATGATGTTAAAATGAGTACATGGTACATAGAGCTTAGAGTTACCAGACATTCATCTTTCAGGATAAGAGGAAATCTCCAACCTTAAGTCATACCGGACGATGAAAGTTATGATGTTCAAATAGGTACAGGGTATCAGTAGATTACATAGACCGTCATATTTCAACCAACCGCTAATATTAGTGTACTTTTACGTCATTGCTCAATTTTAGTTGCAGCCCTTAGGAAAAATCTCTGGTAATAGAAGGTATGAAGTAGGAATACGCAAAATAATTGTCACTTAATCTGCGTATAGCAATATTGGAAAAAGATAAATGAGCCGTAACCGCGCTCGGCTGCCGTAGACGTTATAAAATTTAACTGTTGGATTTTGTAATCTTAAGTTGGGCTATTAATTGCCTTCTAGAATAAATAAGCATAAACACTGAGTTTGTTTCTATTTTCCAGTCCTAGTTCAATCCGCGTAGATAACAAAAATGACAAGCAGACGTTGAGAAGTAGTGTGTGATATCCGCTAAGCTCTCTGCCTCACTTGTGCTTGCAAGGCATTTTACCAACTTTCGTTGTTGCTAGAGAAAATCTGGAGCATTATTTCCACTCGAGAGAACCGGCGATGAAGTGAAAACTGAGTGGCGCTTGTTGCTATGGAAACCGCTTTTGCAGGACAGTCCGAAAATTACTTGATACAGATAGTTTCAAAACTATATGCTCCACCAAAGTAGTTATTTGTAGAGGGGGATGCGCCCACTACCGCACACCTAAGGTTTTTTCAACATTTAAAGAAGATGCAATGCAGAAGACGTAGCGTGTCACTATTATCATGTAGATAATAAAATACAGAAACAACATTAGTAATGAAAATTCATGAAGGCGGTTCATGTTGACTTTTGAAAACCAAAGTAGGTATTAGTGATAATTACACATCTCCCAATACCGGACAGACGTAAATAAATACATATTTCGAAATAAATGAAGATGAACTACATAATAAATCACAAGGTAATTATTCTTATCATAAGTATTGTATTTTTGGGATAAAAACAGAACTCGGTAACATAATGGTATATTTTTCAAAAGTTCTCTAGAAATTATCACAACAAAATAAAAATGTCTTAGAACTAATGAAACATTTTTTAAACACAGTGATCACATCTATAAAAATCGATGTTCTCTTGCCTTGTACATTCAATATGTGTCCAGCTCTTGCACGATACACACTGAACTCTAGCCTCGTCTGTGATTTCTAAACAAATGATACACTGTTAGAACACTTCAATCAACACTGGTTTGGGTCCCAGAATTTTCTTTTCTTTTAGTCACTAAGGCTCTTCACTCTGTTGGCACAGAGTTGGAGCTAGGTTCTCTATTTATAGTTTAACTACTGTTAGTCTTGCGTCTCTTTGATATCGGTTTGTTCTTCTGTTTTTGTATCTTTTACTGCAACAGCGACTTGTACAGAGTCGATGTTAATGTTTCAGCAATATATATTGCTATTTTCAGGCTCACTGATCCTTCTATCATATATTCTTCTACCCATTTTCCTTTCTTTTTCACCTTCATGTTGACAGGAATGCCTACAAACAAAGAGTAATCTAATGTCAGTGCAAGTTCAGGGGATAAAACTGTACCTTCACGCACGTTACTGAGCAAATCACACGTACATATATGTAACGTCATAGCACGGCCTGATTCTTCTAAACCGACACTGTATTTTGCGTATATGTAGTCTACTTAATACTAAATAATATGAGTACAAATACTTAGTTCTTCACCGGACAAGTCAGCAGCAATGTCAGCAAGTTATTAACAGCACAGCTCCAGTTCACTACACGACTTCTCTGAACAATAACTTCTGATTCAACGGTCAAAGAGGAGGGAAAACTTTCCGTTGGTACAAAGATATTTGTTTGTCTAAATACACATCATGAGCTTGTATTATGTATCGGCAACTACGAGATGCTGACACCGTGCGGTACTGGGCGCATCTACCCTATAGAGATGCTTGGTCGGTTTGACAGAATATTCCCTCCAAGAAGAACAGGTGAGGTGAAAGTATACAAGTATTTTATTGTTAATAAAAGCTTTGAATGTTACAGCATTCGTTGTATTTTACTGATGTCATTTTAAATTGTCTCTCACATCGAAATATTTAGTTATACAGTAGAAGTTAGGTTTGAGACGGGGTGCAAATTGAGTCCTATCTTATTCAATTTATTTATAGATGACATAATAGAGAGAGTTAAGTAAAGCAATGTCCATTGCCAAATAATAATGAACAAGCAGGTCCCTGGATTACTGTATGCGGATGATCTAACGGTAGGAGCAATTTTTGTAATAGGTCCACAAAAATAAACTGAGGCAATTCATAGGTTTTGAGCTAACTGGGCATTAAGAATAAATAGCAAAAAACAAAAAACAAAATTATTTAAAATAGGATCGATAGTGAGGAAAGGAGAGGAGTGGTACTTAGGTGATCAAAAGGTAGAAGTGGTAAACGAGTATGACTATTTAGGTGTAAGGATGTGTAGCAGTGGAGGTTGGGGCACACAAGCCAGAAAAGTGATAGCTAATGGTAGGGCGGCAATGTCAGGGGTAAGAATATGTAAACATAAGCTGGAGATGTCAGTTAGATGGTCAGAAAGAATGTATGAAGCGGTCGTTGAAGCCAGAACAATGTATGGGAGGTATGGGACACATCAGAAATAGGTACACAATTAGAGCAGATGTATGGTATGTTTTGGGCTGCCAAAATCGGCACCAAGAGAAGTGGCATTACTAGAGTTGGGAAATAGAAAAAGGAGGGAAATAATAATAGAAAGAATACTTAAATTCTGGTATAAGTGTATTAAAGGACAGAAAGAGCATGAAACAACAGAAAAGCATTAAGAACAAACAGTTGGAGGTTGGAATTGGAAAGAATGATGTCGAAGGTAGTCATGGGAGATCTATGGAGAGCAGATGAGTCAAACCATAGCGGTTTTTGGAAGGAAGTGACAACTGGAGTACAAGATATAGACAGGGGATATGGGAAAGTATAGAAGAAAAGAAAACTTTGAAATTTTATAAGCAAATGAAGACAGAATGGTGTAGGGAAAAATATATAGATTAATGTGACAAAACTGGAAGAGAAGGCATAGTATGGATGAGAGTAGGAATATTATATCTGAAAGGGTTGAGAAGTAATGAGGTAGAGATATGTAAATTTTTTGGAGATGAAGAGAGCACTGTTCATTACCTGATAGAGTGTATGGAGTCAACAAATTGCAGGAGAAAAATACGGGATAAGAAATAGGACAGTGTGAGCAAAGAGGTGGTGGCGTTACCCATGTTAACGGGGATGAGTGAAAAGAAAAATAGATGTATAGAAAAATTATTATATAAGTTAAGAGAAAAGTGGTTTAGGGTAAAAGAAGCGAAGGTCAGGAAGAAATGACACTGAGCTGCTCAAGAAAACCAAAGGCTTATAGCCAGGGGACCTGAGTCAGCGAGTAAATTTTAGGTCAGCAATTTCATGTATTTGTACCGGGTATATAACAGTTCTTGTTAGATATTAAATTCGTTATAGTGAAACTGTAAAGGAAACTGTACAATTAAATATCATATCAAATATCGTATCATATCGTACAGTAGAAACTCGTTTACCCGCATCACTTTAGACAAGGTGTGGCCTTTTCCTCCCCCGCTGCGTCTGCTGATACTCTGTCTCGGGTATCAGCCACTCTGGATGTGACCTTAGCAGCCTGGATCCCGGTGATCTGGTCGCCTAGTAGATTGCTCTATGAGTTGACTATTCTTTGCCCTGGCTAGTCATTAGAGCTGAGACCACGCTATCTACAGGGTATGCGTGAGATAGGTTGACGAAATAAAAACAACACAGTTCATAGGATCAGCTTTACTATTCAGTTTGTTTCGTGCTTACAGTTCACCAGGAGTTGCCGCCGCGTTCAGATCGAATTACTCCAGATTTCCACTATCACGTTAAAACTATACTGAATTGCTGAAATCTATCGCGATGGAATAAATTACTAACACTGTTTTGAAAGTATACTTCGCCGCTTAATTCACTGCTGGGAGATCTTGTTCACTTAATAAGATTCTCATTACTGATTGGACTTCTCGGCGCAATCCGACGTTTGTGTCCCCGGCAGGCAAAACACGTCTACACGGTATCACGTCTCAGACTAGAAGACCGACGCTAAAACCTAATATTCCTTACCAAAACAGATATAGCCTCGCCTCCAGCTGGATTTCTCTGAAAAACTCTAGTTAGCGAGCTACAACCACGCGGACATTTCCCCGAAATACTGGTTTGGGCCAGGTTTGGACCGGTCTGCTAATGACCCAGGTAGCGACCCTCCCGTGACCACAGCCTTTCGACGGAACATTTTCATCCATATAGACCAGCAACTTTATTATATAGCTCTGGGTTAAAATAATTATTCGAATTCTAGTAATTGAATTTAAATGCTGTTGCTTCGTTTCATGAACTTATCCATCTGTACTATTCATTATCTTAAATTCTTTCACCTTACTTGCTCATCATAATTTAATTATCATTTTATTCATTGTTAAAATCGTATTCAATCATACGGCTGATAAATACGGCATCAAAGGGCCAATCCGAGTTAACGAAAATCGGGTTATCCGCAGAAGGACGGAAAAGACGATAAAGAACTGTTCATAATCGAATAACTTTTAATGGAGTTCATAAAATACAATCTCCACACTTGCACCTAAAAGCGCATACACTGTATGTACTATAATAGCCTATGTATTTGTTTTGTGGCCAATGTAGATACAGACTAGTCAGAGTAAACAAAGAAGTGAGCTTCTGCTGTTAAGTTACGTGTTTTGTTTACGAGCAGCGCAATCTTGCATCCGCTTTAACATTAGAAGTTCACTTGACAGAGTATCGGTTTGACTCTCGAAATAAAGTATTAATTTCTCTATGTTTGCTACTGCTTTCACATGGGTCATAACTGCAGCTGGTTCATCAATACTCTGTAAATCTGAATACTCTTCTCTTTCATTTTCAATATACAATAACGCCTTCCTCTATAATCGGTATATAACCTCCATCATTGTCAATATATTCATCAGCATTGGAACAGCCATTCATATCTTTAAAAAGACTGTAAAATTTTATTCCACACGTATTTTTTCTTCTTCAATCTTGTTTTCTGATAAGTCACCGCACCAGGCCACAACTTTTTCCATGACTTTATCAAAGTTTCTCTTCCGACCTGGTCACAAGCAGGTGGAATTAGGATTGCATTACGGAGGGGACTCGGTATGTAGACCATTATGCTGGGCCCATTTTTCCTATGCCCCCAAGTGGGGGCATCCCCCGGGAGGAAGGATGAAGCGAAGGAGACAGAGGGCGGCCGACCCAAGGAGCCACGACAGTACAGAGGGCAGGGTCCCTAGAGTTTACTTGGTTAGAGACCTCCCCCGACAGGCCAGGACCATGAACTCACTCCCCTACAACGGGACGGCAACGAGCCCAGCAGCCGAGCGCTAATGGTCCCAGGCTGGCGATCCGAGCCCCAAAGGTCCCTGACTGGCGGTCCCAATATGGTCCCAGTAGAGGAGCTGAGACCGGCAACCGACCTACCGGAGGAGGAAGTAGTTTTCGTCACAGCATATCATCCTGCCATGCACCACCGAGACTCCCGCCGACACTTCTACCCTGAAAGAGACCACCAGATGAGAGATGATATGAAATGATAATGGAGATGAAGACAGAAAATTTGGGGATGTAATTAACCTACCTAGCATTCGCCTAGCGATCCGGGAAAAACACCGAAAAAAACCATGGATAAAGTAGGTCGGCCGCGGGAATCGAATCCGGGCGTCGCGAATGCGGGCCATAGACGAAACTGCCTGAGCCATTCCGTTCTGTCAAGGTGGGGTGAATACAATGAATTCGCACGCTGGAAAACTTATTCTAATAATGTATAGTCGCGCTGCTCGTACGGTTACCATGTATTTATCTGTGTTAACAGAAACCTCTCAGATAATGCACTGATTATTCTTGCAAGAGTGAGAGGTGTACTGACGCACCCCTCGTTGGTGTGCTAAGCACCAATGAACGCATCAGCTCAGCCAATGGAATGCGCAGGAGTCACAAATGACAGATGTTCACTCCACGTGGAGTAGTGAGTGTGTTATCTGAGAGGTTTCTATTACCAAAGATAAATCCATGGTACCCGTTAGAGCAGCACGACAATACCCACTGAGGTTAGCAACTTATTAGCTGTAAGACAGTAATTCATATACTACACTAAACAGCATAATTTGTTTTTTTTCAGAACTGGTCTGGGTTATCGGGATATCCGCGTTAAGGAGTTCCGGTTTAACAAAGTTTTAGAGCATTATTGTATTCTAGAGGGTGTAACAAAAAGGTATGCCCAATTTTTGGTAAAACATCACTTGCATATAGAGGATGATAAAATAATATATGAACATATGTGTAGACATTGTTTATTTCCAAGGCAGAGCTGCTTTTCTACAATTCTGCTTACATGGCAGCTGTCTGTGGTCTTAATCCTACAACAGAACAGTAGTTTAATTCGAGCTGCTCATTTCTGGTCTTCTGTCCGTCGTTTCGTTCTAGATGGATAGGAAGAGGTAGACCAACTCCTTGGCCTCCACGCCCACCTCACTTAAACCTAATAGATTTTTATTTGTGGGGAAATTGGAAACTTCTAGTTTATGCAACTCCAGTTGCAGATATAGAGACTCTTGGTGCCTGTATTGCGGAAGACTGCCAGACACTACAAAAATCTCCAGCACATTAGGGAGTCCATGCTACTGCAGATTGATGGAGCTAATTGAGGCTATTTTACACATGTGCTTTGATTTCCTGCCTTCCCACCATTTTGTCATTAGTGTTGTTGTATGGGGTTCATCTTCGTATCTGTGACATAAATATTTGAAAAGAGCTGGTTTTCATGTATAATGTCGGTAGGTGACAGGACTCTCGTATTGGTAGGTTTGTAGTAATGTTCTATTTTATAGACCCTACGTACATTTTGCATACCAAACAGTGGAGATGACGCGAGAGGAGCAATACAGCGGAATCAAATTCTGTTTTCGTTTAAAGCATACTGTCACCGAAACTTAAGAAAAGCTGAAGCAAGTATACCGTGAAGACGCACTACCTCGTGCAACAGTGTTTAGGTAGTTCAAGGACTTCAAAAGAAGGCCGACTTGTCAGTTTTAAGCAAGGTGGCTTTGGTGTTTCGGCTTGTGCTGTGACTGAAGTCAACATCGATACAGCTGCTGTGATTGTCCAAGACGATCGGCGTATAGCATTACGTAACCTCGGTGAAGTGTTGAGAATTTCATATGGCAGTGTGCTTACAATTATGCACGACCATCTCCATATGACCCCCAGTTTATACTCGTTGGGTGCCACTGTTGACTCCCGAACAAACGTCTGTGGGAGTGAAGACAGGCCGTGATGTGCTGCGTTTCTTTGCTGATGGAGGGAATGCATTTCTTAAATCGATTACCACCGGTGATGAATCATGGCTGCATCATTATGATACTAAAGGAAAGCAAGCCAGCAAAGTGTGCAAATCGCCAGGTTCTCCAACACCAAAAAAAGTCAAGATTTGTTCCATCTCCAGGGAAAGTGATGGTGATCACATGTTTTGACTGTAATGGAATGATTTACCAGCATGCAGTTCCCCCTCACACTACAGCAGCATACTACACGTCTGTATTGGCTGCACTGAGGAAGCACATTACAAAGAAACGACCAGAGCTTTCTCGGACTGGGTGGTGACTTCATTATGACAATGCACGGCCTCACGTCGCAAATCAAGTCACGGCTTGATTCAACATTACCACCACATCTACCTTATAGCCCCGATCTTGCATCCTGTGACCTTTTTACTCCCGTCACTAAAGGCAAAGCTTAGAAGTATTCGATTTGAAAATTCTGAAGCAGTGCTCAAGAAAAGTGAGGCGATTCTCAAGTACCTGACAAAGAATGGTCTGCAGCACGTGTTCAAGGACTGGCAGAGACGCTATAAAAGGTGCATTGAAGTAGGAAGGGACTACTTTGAAAAAGATCATGTAAACATTGAATTGCAGTAACAAACATCTGTGAAAAACAAATCAGTATCAGTCTTTGTTGATCAGCGCTGTACATGTCGATGATGATGTTTGCATTGTCAGCTGTATTAATTACAGTCTATGACAGATGTTTCCGAGTACTTGTAAAATGTGATGAGTGGTTCCGAATCACAACAGTGCAGAGTGCAAGAAGTCTACCACTTGACAGTTTAAAGCTCCCAGGCAGTCCTTCCTACTGTGGCCCCGGAATATTCCACCAGGCCGGCTCGAAGAACCGAGGCCGCCATACCAGAGCTGGGAATACTCCCAAAAATGTTGCACAACCGACATTCGGCTGGCTGCGTTGCTGAAACGGCCCACTAGGCTGGAGGCCGTCCCACCAGAAGTCAGAGGTATTCACAAGGAGTATATCAACCTGGTATGCAACGCCAAGAACTCTGCCAACACTTCTATCCTAGAAGAAGTTACCAGATGAAAGATGATATTGTTCCGTATATAGGCTGAGCTAGACTTAAAAATTAGAGATGTTTACCTCAGCTTATCGCACATAAACGGTGAGTCCAGTGTATGTATAGTCTGTTCAGATATAATCATGTCTTCTGGTCAGCAACGTGTCATACATCGCAGGAGCGAGAAAACATATAATATAGATATACGCAGCTTCCAATCGCTCTATTTGTGTATCGTAACTTACTGTACATCAACCTACTAAACTTTCACTCTTCTAATCTACCAGATAAGTCCTGATAAGGGACGATCACAGCGCTGGTCACCTGAAAGTGAATACGCCTCAGCGCTCTGTCGAGTAATATACTCATTGTTATTTAACATCCATTTTCCCTGCCTTGAATTTGGGCAAAGCTGTTTGTTCATTGTTACGCATAAATTTTGCTGAGTGGCTAACAGGTTTCTTTTTTCTTAATTTACGTCCTCCAACGTTAAGTCATATCGGACGGTGAATGAATTGAATGAAATGATGCTCAAATGATTCCAGGGTCCATGGAACATAGAGTTACCCAACATTCGGCTTGAAGGATAAGGGAAACTCCGGTAAAACCTTATCCAGATAACTTACCTTGACCGAGATTCGAACTCGGGACCTCTTGAATGCGAGGCAGACATGCTACCATCTACACTACAGAGGCGGGCTACATGTGTTTTAGACTGGTGAATCACACAACCTGCTGATTAAGGGAAACAACACACAGGTGGCCAGTGACAGGTCTCAACACGTTCTCAATTACACGTAAACAGTGATTGCAAACAATGATGTAATATTTGGGAGTAAAGTAATAGCTAGGGTGAGAAGTGCTGATTTGGCGATTAGCTGCCATTTTGGGCAGGACCATTATTTAAGCTTGGTTGAGTTAGCGCACTACGGCTTTATGGTGGCTGAACTTGATGCAGGGAGCGAACTTGCATAAGTGTTTATTTTAAAGTGTTTCTCGAAGTTAGGTCATCAGTGGGGTGCGACTGGTCCAAACATCGCTTGCCAGCCTGACAAAACTCAGCCGTATAACCAACACATCACACAAGATATACTTACACGATGTCACTATGTACTGCTGACCTCTTCAAGATGCAGTAAGTGCCCTGTACTATTCCAGAACTCTCAGAATACATTTACTAGTTTGCGTGTGTGCTTCTATCTTACCTATGGATGGTTTGTGGTCAAGCTAAACAATTAATAGCATGCTCAAGCTGTTCTCGGAAACAAGCTAGGTGAAAAAAGAATTACAAATCGACGTTTCGGGAATGTCGCATCTCTCCCATCTTGTTTCAAAAAACAGCAACGGTACACTGAGGCATGCTGTATACCGAAAGCCTACACACACCGATCTCTATCTGAACGCTCCTAGTTTTCATCATAAGTCTCAACGACTGAAAGTTGTCAATACACTGGCCCACAGAGCTTTGTATCTCTCTGATCCCAGCCACTTAAAACAGGAATTACTGTACCTGAGACTCACTTTCCGTCAAAACGCCTACTCCGAATGTGATGTTGAAGCCTCGATGACCAGAGCTAGGTAAGGGAAACCTGTAATACAGCAAGTGTCAGATAAACCTACCGCTACAGCCTACATCCCGTTTACCGACAACCTATCCGGCAGGATCAGCAGCCTCTATCACCAAAGCTAGGAAAGGGAAACCTGTAATACAGCAAGTGTCAGATAAACCTACCGCTACAGCCTGCATCCCGTTTACCGGCAACCTATCCGGCAGAATCAGCAGCCTCTATCACCAAAGCTAGGAAAGGGAAACCTGTAATACAGCAAGTGTCAGATAAGCCTACCGCTACAGCCTGCATCCCGTTTACCGGCAATCTATCCGGCAGAATCAGCAGCCTCTATCACCAAAGCTAGGAAAGGGAATCCTGTAATACAGCAAGCGTCAGATAAGCCTAACGCTACAGCCTGCATCCCGTTTACCGGCAATCTATCCGGCAGAATCAGCAGCCTCGATCACCAAAGCTAGGAAAGGGAAACCTGTAATACAGCAAGCGTCAGATAAGCCTAACGCTACAGCCTACATCCCGTTTACCGACAACCTATCCGGCAGAATCAGCAGCCTCGATCACCAAAGCTGGAAAGGGAAACCTGTAATACAGCAAGCGTCAGATAAGCCTAACGCTACAGCCTACATCCCGTTTACCGGCAATCTATCCGGCAGAATCAGCAGCCTCGATCACCAAAGCTAGGAAAGGGAAACCTGTAATACAGCAAGCGTCAGATAAGCCTAACGCTACAGCCTACATCCCGTTTACCGGAAATCTATCCGGCAGAATCAGCAGCCTCGATCACCAAAGCTAGGAAAGGGAAACCTGTAATACAGCAAGCGTCAGATAAACCTACCGCTACAGCCTACATCCCGTTTACCGACAACCTATCCGGCAGAATCAGCAGCATCGATCACCAAAGCTAGGAAAGGGAAACCTGTAATACAGCAAGCGTCAGATAAACCTACCGTTACAGCCTACATCCCGTTTACCGACAACCTATCCGGCAGAATCAGCAGCCTCTATCACCAAAGCTAGGAAAGGGAAACCTGTAATACAGCAAGTGTCAGATAAGCCTACCGCTACAGCCAGCATCCCGTTTACCGGCAATCTATCCGGCAGAATCAGCAGCCTCTATCACCAAAGCTAGGAAAGGGAATCCTGTAATACAGCAAGCGTCAGATAAGCCTAACGCTACAGCCTGCATCCCGTTTACCGGCAATCTATCCGGCAGAATCAGCAGCCTCTATCACCAAAGCTAGGAAAGGGAAACCTGTAATACAGCAAGCGTCAGATAAGCCTACCGCTACAGCCTGCATCCCGTTTACCAGCAACCTATCGGGCAGAATCAGCAGCCTCTATCACCAAAGCTATGAAAGGGAAACCTGTTATACAGCAAGCGTCAGATAAGCCTACCGCTACAGCCTGTATCACGTTTACCGGCTATCTATCCGGCAGAATAAGCAGAATTCTTTCCAAATACAACATCAGGACCATCCACAAGCCACCCCCGAAGATTAAAGATCTGTTGAGACCAGTGAAAGACAAACTGGACTTCCAAGTTCCGGGAGTGTACCGCATTTCCTGTGACTGTGTGACAGGTATATAGGAAAAACCGGAAGGACCATCCCTACCAGAATAAACGAACATGAACGTAGTATTCGTTTAATGCAACCTGAGAAGTCTGGACTGGCACAGTATTGTTTTGATAACGACCATAGAGCAAATCTTCGGGGATGACCTTCTTGACAAAATGCAACAGTTACTGGGAGCGGAGAGTTAAGGAGGCTTTGGCCATTTCCTCCGAGAGGAGCACGCTTAATCGTAATGCTGGATTTCAGCTCAGCTCCGTCGACTTAAGAAGCACAGATCAATACAGCTTGATAATCGAGTTAAGTAGTTACGTTTCTTTGACCTAATTTATTTTCTATACTCACGCCATCTCCTGACCTGGCATTTAGTTTATTGAAAACAGTATTTGTTCAGTAATGCCAATTTTGATAGTGTTTTGTCTTTGTTTATGTTGGTGTTATATCCAGTGTTTCATTTGTGGTTATAATATTTTATAAATATGCTTATGATGATGGGAGAAATGCACACTCCCGTTACGTCGATTTCTAATCGTCTTTTTACCTGGCTTGCTTCCCTAGAACAACTTGAGCATATTCGTCGCCAGGAAATATTCAGATCTTATGATGACATGTCTGCATAACAGCGGGGCGGTAAAGTTTTGAGGTCCTCTGCCATTTAATGCTAAATTTTAGAATTTTGTGGAATTAGTGTCGATTATGAACTTACCTTTATGAGGTCCTTGTAGCTTCCACTGAAGGTTAACTAGGAGTCACATAACAGGGTGTTCACAAATAAATAACACATAGGAATAACACGGGAAGAAGTACTCATATATTTGATCACCATTCATTTGCAAAGACATATTAATGTTACAATGCAGTAACATCACGTAACGTTAAAATGTAAAAAAATTATATACTGTGTTACTGCGTGTTGATTTTGCCGTCCGAGCAAACCAAATAATCAATAAATACATCGGCTGCAACTGCGTGTTTTTTCTTCTTTAGCATTTATTCTATTTGTAGCACTGCATTTTACTTTCAACAGCAACAACTACAAATGGCAAGGGAACAAAATAACACGGAGCAAGTATATCTTCCATTAACGCTAATTACAACCATAAACACATAGCCCTTGATATGACGTCATATACAAGACAATGACGTCCCACCAAGTCACTAAACAATCAGCAGACGTATATTTATATATATTGTTATAATAAACTGCATATTTGTTGTATATGTTTCTTTAATGAATATACAATATCACAATTTTTCTTTTTTTATTTATTTATTTTATTATCACGTGTAATATTTATTTGCATATTAATATATATTGATAAATAGGTTTTTAAGTTAAAGCTTGCCTTAGCTTAATTTATACGGAATGGAAAAACTGGGAACTTGAGGGAATATCACAAAAGGGAAGATGACGTCACCAAATATTTTGCAAAATGTGTTACTCTGTTTCTTGTCTGTCGAACGGCAAAATCACAAAAGTCGTTCATTTTCGAGTTCACGGCGGGGAATTCTTGAGCGCACAAACACCACATGGTTCCATCTGTACACTAGCAACTGTTTATACACTTTTGTAGGAAGCACTTCGATCTTCCTTTGTCAATCCTTAGCAACTACTTGTTCGTCACTTTGGGTGATGCACCTCACCGGGAAATGTCGAAATTCTATTGTCACATTCACCTCTTCAGGCTACCTACAGGTATTTAGTAATTTCTTTAACAAATTTATATAAGCTATGTGTACCTTTACTATAAATTAACAATAACATCAACAAAGAGAATTGCGCCATCTTCTATTTGCCTTTCCTTGGAAGACAATGAAAATTGAATTGCAATAATTGCAAACAATCTAAAACAACAACTTTTATAGATTTTGGCCCAAAGTTTACAAGTGGGTAGCCTTAAAGAGGGAGGGAAAAAATCAACAATTAAATATCTTAACAAAGCAAATTAGGAAAGAGCCTTCGTTTGAAGGAGTGGTCGTATTACGAGGAAATGCCTGCCCTGCCCTGCCCTGCTCTATTTCTAACCCGTTCGCATTTTTCTTTGCTCTTAGTTGATATGGAGGTTGCTCCACAGAGATTGCAACCACCTGTTAAAGAGAATTAAGGCAATTGCTCATTCCAAAAATTCGGTTCAGCCCGCCTCTGTGGCATGGAGTAGCACGTTAGAATCACGAATAAGATGGATTATCCCTTTAAAGTTTTTTCTCCATGTTCTCTCAACTTTCAGTATAATTTTAACAATTTTATTCATTCGTCGACAAAGTTAAATAAATAGATTCTTATGAAGTGGTAGAGCCAGACTGAAAAATTCAATGCCATAGCCGAGATTTGAACCACGGATCTTGTGGTGTCCGCCCAGCCGCTCTAAACCATTGAGCTACAATGGCCAATGTGTCAACATGTCATTAAATTCTCCAACTGACTCGAGTTTTTCCCGGTAAACCACTACGAGTTCTCTACCTTAATGGCGACTTACTATGCTGAAAGCACTTAAGGCCCGGGCTTTATATTTCGGACCACTATTAGGTACAATTAATGGAAATTAATTGTTCTTCCACACTAGCCACTGAAATAGAAGCTTCTTTTTGTAGACGCTATGCTTATCAGCATTCCATTCCATGTTAGGCATGAAAGTCACTTAATTTTACTCATAGGTCACTTTATATCAGCCTTGTGGTTCGTTTACGTGATTAAATCTACCACAGGGGACCACCAGCTTTACTTCCCTACCGAAGGAAGCTATCCTAAGGATTATAGTGCATTCGAATGCTGACATTTGGCTTTGAATTTATAACAGAACATTTGATATCGCCTTGATGAACATGGCTGTTCCAGTGTTTGACTTCGCCGGCAAACACCTTGCTATCAGCCGCCATAAAAGTTCCCTCTAGCCCGGCCACTCATCCAAATGAAGGCTCGTTATCACAAACTCCAACTGTGTGAATCCCTACAAAATCTTGTCTGTTCCGCTGGCCAGGTTTATAGAATCGGAGTGAAACATTAACTCTCGACCTTATATAGAGAATTTGGTGAGGAGGTATGGAAAGTAACTGTGTATGACGTAATCGTACTGAAAACTCGTGTAAAAGCACGTTAACTATGCAGTATGGGTAACAGAATTTAAATACATCTGTACAAAGTACAGCACAATGCATTAAATATGCAAATAGCAACATGACACTACGTTCTCTGCTGACAAAAAGTTAATACTACCATCCATTTCTGGTTAATAAGATAAAAATGCGTACAAAATGATTTTACTTCACATTTTCATGTAGTTACAATGGAAAAAAGACAATGTAGCTTAAGCGATAGTCAAATGTCTCGAAGTTCAGATCTCCTGGATGACTAAGAGATAAAAAACTGAATAACGAATTCTCCTTTATACAAATTGAGTATTGTAAAAGTTAAACTAAAAAGCAAGAAATATCTTGCGAATCGCTCACTCCACAAATAATTATCTTAAATGTATGTGTTTTAACAATGAGCAACCTTCCCTTAGCATGGAAAGCTTTACAAATAGTACACCATCGCCATTACTCACTGACCTCGACCTATTTTGTAGGAATTCACACTAACATAATTACATTACTTCAGTTATGGCAACAAATGAAACACATTGAAAAAATGTGAGCTTAAATATACAATGATTTGGTTTGAATCCAGTAAATACGTCACAATGTATTTGATGCAGTCTCAAGAATCTGTGTGCCATTTGCATAGAATGTTGTAACAGAAGTAACTCTCATACAGCCATCATGTGTACGTACATAGCACCACGTGGTTTGTCTAAACAACCGTAAAAATAAGTGGACAAAGCTTCGCAGCTGGTTACCTTGATAACATCACGCGTTCAGGAAAACCATTTGATTTTTTCAGAACTTAATATGAGTTAAACTTTATTTAGTCATATTTTAAAGGTCATTTAAGAATCAATTACTGATGAATGATTAACTTAGATCTCATCTGTTTGTGTTTAAAAGTATTTCTTACGTTCACTTTAATATCTTTATTCATTTCTTTCTAATTTTAGGTTCAGGAAGCTTCAGAATAAAATTTCATGTGAAATTTTACTTATGAATTTTTAGCAGCACGTTGTTTACTTTCATTTGTCTTCTTTTTATGCTTTTTGTATATGCTTTAAGCGTAAATTTGTTAAATTAAAATAGTAGCTTAAAACATCATTTCGTTTTACAAATTTCTGTTTTTATTCAAAATACGAGGGCTGTTCAATAAAGAATGATCACAATTTTTTGACAACGTACCTTTATTTATCCTCATTTATTCTTTATATCCTTTACTTATCCAGTCTTCAAAGACATTTTTGAGAGATCCTTCAAAATCGCCTCCGCAGCCTTCACCACTGCCTCTGATAATGGATAACGCCTCCCATGAAGGCGTTTCTTCAAGATAGGGAATAGAAAAAAGTCACATGGGACTTAATCCGGACGATAGGGAGGGTGAGCGATGCACTTCACGTTGATTTCTGCAAGATATTCAGCAACAACATTGGCAATATGCGGCCGTGCATTATAGTGTTACAGCATCTGGCCTGATCCACGGAAATGTGGTCTTTTGCGCCTGATATCGACTTGCTATGTTTTCAGGACATCCCTGTAGTATTGTCCAGCTACTGATGTATGTGCAGGTACAACATGCTTATAAACCATTCCATGGATATCAAAGAATGAGATGATATAACTTTCCCAGCACAAGGAACCATTTTTGCTTTTTGGGGAGGTTGGTGATGAAGGAGATTTCCACACTGAGCTTTGCTGTTTACTCTCAGAAGCAAAATATTGTGGCCAAGTTTCATCAGCAGTGATTACGTTTGAAAGAAACTCCGGATCTTCCTGTAACATCAACTTTTACTGCATGCGGACCTGCACGCGAATGTACTTTTGTTCGAAAATCAACGTCTTGGAACTAATCGCGCACAAACACGTCTCATGTGTAATGTTTCTGTCACCAACGTATGGGTGACACTGAATGAAATGTTCAGTATTTCAGAAAGTGATCTTAAGGTAATTTGTCGATCCTCTCTCACAATGGCAGCAGCAGTGTTGTTGTCTTCTTCCGTAAGAGCAGTAACTGGAGCGCCGGGTCTACCTTCCTTTGAAATTGATTGTCTCTCCTCTTTAAATATTTTAAACCACCTTCGAGCTGTGCTGTGGGGAAGAACAGACCCTCCATATGCCTCCTGTAACATTGCATAGGCCTCAACTGAAGATTTGTTGAGACGAAAGCAGAATTTTAAAGTCGCATATTGTTCCTCGCGTGTTACCTCCATTGCAACGGTAGGCGATACTGAACATTTCAACTTGCCTGGTTCTTACAGGTGTGAACCAGGAGTACCAACAATGAAACTACTACTGCGTGTTTGTTTCACATTAAGCTAACAGGATATAATAAGGTTGAATTTAGTGGGAAAAATTACGACCGTAAAAAATTATGATTATTCTTTATTGAACGGCCCTCGTAATTGAGTTAGACCTTTGAAATGTGCATTAAATAAACTCTAACTCATATAACCGTATCTTTCCGAAGAAATATTCGCGATAAACTATGTTTTCGAAATACTGTTACTTCTAGTATAATCGGCTGGGAGGTTTTAAAAGGAACATCCTGTATAAACACACTGGACAACGTTTTTCATTTGTTGCTAAAAGAATATTTACATTTTCCAAGCGGGAAATACAATTTCTCATGCAAATGACACATCAGTGAGCTTCATAATATAACACTTAACCATTTAGAAGGTCAAACATCTTCAACATTTTCTTGTGTATATATATTTTATATATTTTTTCAAAATTATCTTTTATAACTTAAGATTACTTTAAAATGACAAAGTTACATCAGTTGCTAAGCGGACAAAATATTGTGTAGCCACTTTTTATTTTACTTTTTACAGATATATTAATTTATTTTTGCAATAAACATTCAGTTCATATTAACATTAAAAGCTCTATACCGTTTTAGGATATATACGAGTAAAGCATTAATTAATTATTATTTAATAAAAACTCCCAGAAGTCCAATCCAATTCCCTTTTGCAGTTTTGAACTTAATTTATGAGAATGCGGTGATGGAATCAACAAGTATGATTAGAGAAACATCACTTCTTACGCAGTGTGGCTGTAGTACTTGGTGACTTTGCAAACAGTTCAGGCGGTTCGGACGTAAACAAAACATATAGTACAGAAACACAGACGCCACTGTGAAAGCGAAAGTGAAACCTGTTTACGCGGTGTTCTCCAGCGGTTTTCAAAATGACAACTCCGGTAACATAGACTGGCAAACCCTGCACCATCGCCTGCATATTTGTTGTGTGTTGTCTAAGGAAATGGTCATAGAAAAAAAGAAGCACGAAGGTATGCATGCCCGCTACTGTAGCGTAGGTGGTAGAGTGGATGATCAACATTGTTATACATCTTCCTACTCATTATTGCAAAACAGGTGTAACTACATGACACAGAGCACGTTGGTAGGAAGGAAGACATTGGAATAACATCTTCGTTGTGCTTCAAAGATGAGCAACTAAATTTGCTGTACAACCATTGTACGTTTTCTAGAAGTGTACTTATTCATGTCCTTATTTACTTCATTATTTACATTGACATTTCAGTGGGATTCTTCAGCAAACATGGAAAAAAGAGAAGTCAGATCGAGAAACTAAATTAGCTGAAATCATTAACGAATTTGCAACAGATTATCAATCAACTAAATTTTGTTTCACGGGACATAGAATGAGTTTATCATTTGAAGGGCTTCGGAGGTACATTATTGTTTTTATTAATACGTCCGCAGATGAGTAAATATGTAGTAAAATTCCTTCTTTGACATTTTGTCGAGTAAGAGTCTTCAGATACTTAAGAAATTAATTTTATTATTTTTATATTATTTTATATTCAATCAGGAAATGTTACAATGCTTGAGTGTTGCCACAATTTGCCTATTTAAATAATGGGATCAGCCAGAGACAAACCCGTATGTACTATATAACAATTTGTATGTTGTAAATAATTATCTAAATAGATCTGCATTTACGAATGTCTCATAAGTCACTTTCTTCAAGGGGCAACCGGTTTCAATGCCTCTCCGCTGTGCGCTCTTATGTATGACTTGTTTGCATGTCGGGAGAAGATCGGTCGCAATCTGCACAGGGAACGGCGAGCTGTACGAACTTCCTAGCCCTTGTAATAAAGTATTTTAGGAGTTTTTTTCTTGCCCTATAAGGTGAGTGTCGGGTAACTCTAGGCTCTAGAGAACTTGTACTCATTTGGACATAATGGTCATAGATAACTGAATTTTGGAGGATGTAAATTAAAATAAAAGAACCAACATATGCTCCAAATAATATTATTAAATTAATGTAACTGCAACCATAGATATGGTATTTTTAATTATTTAGAAGTGATATAACCAATCTTTACTGCGTCTATTTTCCATTACTTGTTTTTGCCACAACTCTTGTTTACTGAAAAAAGCTGTACATTTTCATTGTATCTTACAATTCATAAGAACTGATTGAATTTACTGACTGATTATGCAACTCGTTTCCTATTTCGTTCAACAAAGGCTTTGGTGCTTTCACATATGCTGGGCATATGGCGTTAAGATGCCATTCAGTCTACCTGATAACCGTCATTTATGGATAGATGACAGAACATTCTGTATTACATCTGTTTGCATTGTTACTACTGATTCAGATTTTAATTGGGGCCATGGTTACCATGGTCACATCACCGCCTTAGAGACACACTCTTTGTTCGGCATAACTTTAGATGTTCATTTTTTACTTGAAAACAATCAACACTTGCTGAATGGAACGTGATGTAATAAAATACGTGCATGAACGTACAGTTTAAGAAAAGAAATGATAAATGTTTACGGTTTAGTACTAGTGGCATCTTACTTTTTACCTACAAAACATTTTAAGTGTCACGAAATTACACATGTAAATATTTGACTTACATGGAACAAAGTTTTAAACTTTGCACCTTTAGACATGATGGTTTAGTTGTTACAACTGCGACTAGAAGTGTTGTTTGACAATGTTCCATCATCGTATTCCTACAAAGTTTCCATACATATCATCTAGTTATTACAAAATAAACAATACATTGTTACTGTACGGAGTAAAGTCTTTGTTAACAGAAAAAGGACTGTTTAAAATGGGAGATTTACAAGAGTCCATTTTCACGCTGAAATTACTGACCAAACTATTTTTCCCTTATCAATGTGAGATTAGATGAACAAAAACATATCCTTATCTCGCTGATTGCAAAAAAGTGACTCATTTTCTCGTCGCTACATGCAATCTTGGTTTTAGTACAATCAACGTGACGAATGGCATCTTGCTTAACACAATGTAGAAACATTAAGATAGTCACAATCAACACCAGAGGCAATATGGAACAAAATTACTATTCTTCTTATTTCTTGCTTCGACATTTCCTTTCTATACAAATATTATGGAATGGTCCCTCGGGAATCGGCGAAAAGAGTATCATCAACTGTTAATAGCGAGGGAATATACAACCCATGTGGAGCGTTCCTCCAAACATTGTCGCTGCAAGACCTTTCTTTACTATCATCCTGCTGAATTTTCTGTAGGGAGCTGTACATTAGCCATTTTCGTTGTACACTTGTGTTATTAACCTCGCACACATTCGCTAAACAGATATGCCTTACTAAAATGTAAAAAAATAATGTTATAAGAAAGTAATAGGAGAAGCTGATATCAGGGCGGTCGTTTTGTGTACCGGTTGCGATCAGTGTACGCTAAGCTTTAAGGATTGTGAATGTCAACTGTTTTGCTATAAGGTACTGATAGCCTGAATAAACATTTGAACAATGATTAAACTAAAGTGTTTACGAGAATTACCTACTGCATAAAACAAAACAGTTTTGTATCAGCTATGTAAAAATCGACTTGTGTCTATGATCGAATGAAAGGGAAGTGGGTGCAAGCAACTGTGTGTTTCAAAAGCCTCTGCTAAACTTCCAAAATAGAAGTTCTAAAGTTTTGCCTTGTGATAGGGGGGAATGTTCAAGAATTTCACATGACAATATTTATTTATGGGTAAAGTAACGTAGGAGGCGCGAAATGGGCATACACGTGATCCTAGCCGGGTCATAAAACGACCATCCTGTAGAATTGCATTTTCAGATGGAAATGAGGCTGTACACAATGGTTATAGGCATTTAAGTTTCAACAAATATAACAGAAATATATTCTGAAGCTACAATTTTTCTATTTTATCTATAGCATGAGCAAATATTGCTTAAGATAACCATAGGCGAAATTTATACATTTTACAGCGTATATCTGAATGATTTAAGTAATGCAGATATTGACATTTTGAAGGAAAAAAATAGCACAGCATTAAAATTGGGATAAACTCAAATATTTTTACTTTTACCGATTCAGACACTGGTTTTGCAAAATAAGTTTATAAACAATTATCTTCATGTTTAAATATAGTCATACCTTGGGCGGCTGTGAAAAAGGACTGGAGTGGTCTACGCTACAAGGGGATTCGGCACGGAGGCACAGTGTTGATCTATTGTACCTATGCCCCAAGTGGGACACTCTCGAGAGGAAAGTGAGGAGCTTACGTTAGGTAAGCGGCCCTGGTCACGAAAACCAACGTTCTGGCTGGGAGATGTCGAGATGCTCCCCGTATGGGTTGGTTGATCCCCCACCTCTACTGATTGTCCAAGACAAGAAGGCAAGCTGGAGGAATGTGCAATGTAATCACTTTTACTGTCTCCTCGGTGTTTATGCTCGCCTTCCGAGTATGACAAGGATGGAAGTCTTGTTTAAAATACAGAAGTGTTGTCACATAGCTCACCTATACATAATACGAGAGTGAGCCAAATAAGAAATTTAAATTTGTAATAACAATCGAAATTTCAGGGCATTATCCTGTAAGTTGGTAAGCGTGCTACAAACAGCGTCAAAATGGCCTGTAGGTGGCAGCATAGTGCAGATGCACATATATCGTCGCAGTATCAGTATAAAGATGGCCGCCCCACTTGCGTCTTGCACCAGGGAAGAACAGCGTTCTGTTATTCGGTTTTTGCGTAGTGAAGGTGTGAAACCTATTGAAATTCATCGAAGAAAGAAGAATCAGTACGGTAATGCGGTAATGCAGCAAGTCTACGAATGGATTAGGAAGTTCGCAAATCGTGTAACTTCAGTGGAACATGCTCCACGCCCAGGTCAGGCTCAACGAGTTGTGACTCCACAGAACATTGCAGCAGTTGAAGCCATAGTGAAGGAAAACCGCCGAGTGACACTGAATGACATTGCAGCATGTTTACAGATTAGTCATGGGTCAGCACACCACATTGTGCATGATGTGCTCCAGTTTCACAAACTGTCTGCAAGATGGGTGCCATGGCATCTGACTCCTGAAATGAGAGCGACGTGTTGATGCTGTGAAGAACTACTTCGGCGCTTTGTACGGGAAGGTGATGGCTTCCTAGCAAGAATCGTTATTGGGGACGAAACCTGGGTTCACTTCCACCAACTGGAAACGAAGAGAGCGAGCAAGGAATGGCGCCATGCCTCATCACCAAAACCAAAGAAGTTTCAAACAGAACCATCAGCAGGGACGGTTATGCTGACTCTCTTTTGGGACGAAAAAGGCGTCACTTTGGAGCATTACATGCCTTGAGGTACCACTGTCACCAGTGCATCATACACAGATCTCCTAAAAGTTATCTGCGGCCTGCAATCAAATCAAAGCGACGTGGATTGCTGTCAGCTGATGTCCTTTTGCAACATGACAATGCAAGGCCCCACACTGCCTGTACAACAGCTGCAACAATCACAGACCTGCATTTTGAGTGTCTTCCTCATCCACCAAACTCACCAGACCTTGCCCCCAAGTAATTTCCATATGTTTGGATCACTCAAAGACGCAATGGGAGGAAAGAAGGCATTCATGCACTCTGTAAGCGCTGGAGGACTTGTATTGAGCGTGGGGGAGTTTATGTTGAAAAGTTATACAGCTTTGCACCACTTCTGCACAATAAATAATATTTAAAACGTATTTAAGGTTTTCATTTGACTCACTCTCGTACCTATCGTTACAACAAACATTAGCTCTGGCAGCATAGGTGACTTATATGCACTCTCATTCACTCATTTCCTAGCAAACAGATCCGCTACTGGAGCAGATAAAGAGTTCAAGCTTCTCTGCCCTTCATATCCCTCTAGCCTTCTTGCCGTGGGCATACAGTAGCTTGCATAAGTAAGCGTGAGGCCGGCAGCCGGTTTGGTAGGCCTTGACCCTCTAATAGGGCTGTCAGCCAGAGTTTATTTATTAAAATTTAATTTTAAAACTGAACTCATTACGGCAAGGCATGTTTTGTCACCTTGCACACGGTCATTGTTGAAATTCCAATTTCTCGACTCGCCCACTGCTCTGACACTCAGCATTATCATCTAACCTTTCTTTTTATATCTGATTGTGCCATCTAGTATTGCTTATCAGAACGAGTGTTAGGTCCAATTCGTCCCTTAAATGAACCTCCCCACCACCTCCTTCAAACGTTGGTTCCTACGTGTCCACCCACAAAAGAGCCAGGCCATCACCTTCTCTCGAAGACGAATAGCGGACCTTCCTCCAATTCGTCTAGCTGGTGAGGACGTCCATTGGTAAACTTACGTTAAGTATCTTGGTGTTCTACTCGACATCAAATTGACATGGAGAGACCACATAACATATGTGGCTAATGAAGTTAGCAAAAGAATGGGTATGCTCTACCCACTCTATAACCGACGATCGGTGATGTCTCTGCCTACAAAACAGCTCCTGTATAAGCAGGTACTCTGACCAGCCATCACATACGTCAGCAGCAGCCTTGAAATTCTACAATCCCGATTACTCCGCATTGCCACAGACTCCCCTTGGTACATTCCCAATCTAGTTATCCGACGAGACCTACGTATCCCCACAGTAACAGACTACGTTCATACCTTTTCACGTTCCTTTTATCAAAACCTCTCCCACAATTTCAACTCCCTCATTCACGGTCTAGGTGAGTACCACATCGATCCTGGGAAGCGCTACTAACGCCCGAGGCTGATTCTACGCACATAAAATAACACATGAGATGGCTTACATATAACTCCAACCTCATCTTCTGCAGTGTATTATCCTTCCTTACAAAACAGTCCACTGCCAGTAGAGGGCCTAGCCCTGATCTGGCATGAGACCGAAGATCTGACATACAGATCTTCAATGTCCAGTCGCGATGTCTCCCTTAAACGAATAATGAGCTATGTTTCGCGAATTCCAAAACATGTCTTACATGAGACTTGCTTTTTTTCCTTTACTATAGTTACTAAATAAAACAAAACAAAGTCTGTGTATGTAGACTTCAAATTTTATAGTATATCGGAGGGTAAAAATATCTAAAATTCCTGTAACCATTTGTGTACAGCCTGTACCTTAATTGCTAATATTACATAGGTGTAATTACAGCACCATCACAGCCATTGTTACAAGCAACTATAGAACTAAAATAAACTTTCTTTGGGTTTCAAACAAGTACTCTTTTCGATGTGCTGGGCTTCAGTTACGATTTCCTGTCCACAATCCATTCAAATAAACATACAAAGTACAATGTTAAAACGTGGCAAAAGTTGATATTGGTAATAATAAACACCGTTATGCATGATTCTGGGGTTTCCTCCAAAATAGGTCTACGTTGCTGAATTTGATGTGCTGTTTCCAAAACTGTAATCAGTTTTTTTCCTATCACGTACCATTTTTTCACAATTAGTAGTTATACCTAAGATGTTTAATGTAGTTCTATGCATAAATATATTTATTGTATGGAACTGAAAAGAAACCAGTAAACGAAGAAACGATACTGATGTCATTGTTGAAATTAAAGTGCTTCACAACAGTATAACAATGTAACAGTGTAACAGACAACATTCTCTGTGGCATTATTTATTAAGTAGATATTGGTATGACTAACGGACCCGGAGTGAGGATAGATTCGTGCTTTGTCCACGAGGCTAACACAGCGTGGCGCTTGTTTTTGTCTTTCTTGGTGAACCTTGTTAGGGAATAGACGCATAGTAGGATATAGTGCAACCACACCTCTTCTGAATCCAACTTAAAACGTAAACGTGTTTTTGTTTATTCTAAGTGTCTCTAAAGTGCATTAAATGTGTTAAATCAAAGTAATTTTCGTTTTTGTTTTAAAGTTGTTATTTAGATGCCACAAGATAAAACGACCTTTTGGTGTACCGAAGCCTCTCATGCCATTCAAATTGACTCTTAATACTATCTAGTTACATTCCCCCCAGATCGTAATTAACGTCAATTAAAATAGTTACGACAATGTGCCTTATTTTAGGTCCAATCCCTGCAAATTCAGCTGTCTATAACTGCTTTTCAAATAGTGAGGATTTGTTTTTGTGATAGGTAGTTATATGTCAATGAGGAGCAGGGTGAAAGATTTCATAAGGATATAAAGGAAATAGAAAGACTCTACCAGGGAAAGTGGAATGTGAATAAGATAGCTGATTATTGCTGGTCGCTGAAAAGAGATGTATCAATTTCTTTCCGTAGTAGGAGCTCTACAAATCGTTCATTTCATTTCAAGGCAGTATGTAAAAAACTGGTTAAATGTTCAAATTTAAGTGATGATGTGAAACATTAGTTAATTATGAAGAGTGTTTTGTTCACAGTTATGGATTTCTTAACTTATATTTCATAATATAACTTCGACAGAGGCTAGTATAAAATGCATATTTTATTATTTCCTGTATTGTGAAAAATTGGTATGCGATGGAGAGAAACTAAGTTCATATTCTGATTCAGCACACTCAAATTAGGGATAGTGACATATTAAAATAAAAACCTCAGACAAAAGTTAAATTTTGCATATTAGTGTAATTGGCATAAATTTCATTAAGACATAAATCCTGCGAATCTAATAGAAGTGTCACCAAGTTCTTCATCTGTTTATTACGAGAGCTGTTCAGTAAAGTCTAACAATCATTAAATCACTTAAGGGATTTAATGCAGTCATTTTTAAAGTGCCAGTTTCCATAACAACCAAAGTTCTTACGTCTTCACCCGCACGAAACAAAACAATGTTCACAACTGCCGCGGTGTAAAACCAAAAGGCACGAACCTGCGATTTGTCACTTCGGTTGCTTAGCAACATTTTAGTTAAAGAATGTAACTTTTCGAGAAAGTTATTCAAACCTCGTTGTTATCTCTACGAAGAACGGCCACAAGCTTTTTAACTAAAAGTTACAGAATAGCCCTGGAAAGGCAAGAGAGAAGATTCCTTATAAGAACCTTCTAGATGTATTTACAAGAAATCCATAAGGAACGTGGGATGTAAATGAAATTAATTAGTTTCTCACTCGAGTTTAAAAACTAACCGAATAACGTCAGGTAGAGATATATAAAAGCCTTTCGAAATTATACTCTTGACTTTCCGAGTTTTATTAACTTTCCGAGGAAAATTTAATAATTCGAAGCTCCAAATGTGCATTAAATAATTAAATAAAGAACGTCGGAAAAGAACCTGAAATAAAAAAGGTGAAAAAAGTTGTTTTCTATAACTTAATATGGACTAAAGTTGGATTCAGAAAGCTTCCTGCTACGTACTTATCAAAATATTGTGTTCCACAAAAATATAGATAAAGAAACATCATTGGAAGTATAAGTTTTGATACGACTGAATAAAGAAAGGTATTTTTTGGAAGAAAGCGTTAACCGTACCCGAGATGTAGCTTGTTAACGGTTGTCCTCCTGATCAAGCAAAGAAAATGTAATTTTAAAGCCGTCAAATCGTGACCAAGGTCATATTTCTCAATATTTATAATTTCGTTGTAAATAATTTACAAATAATTAGAAATAATTATAGATGTTTTTAAATTTCGTTTCATTGTTAAATCTTCTTTATTTCATTTACATTACGTAAGCTTGAACTTAGGATTTTTCACTTTAGGTTGAACTTTACGTCATTTAAGGCCACAAATTCCAAAAACACAAGAGGGGGTAAACTTTTAATACGTCACCCGGTAGTTTTTACGCTAGAGTGATGGAAATTTTTCAGTGTTATCATTGATCCTTCGGAACATAATGTTGGTATTTTCAGTGATTTGAGTCCTTTTATCTTTTTACAGCGAGTGCCAGAAGTTACTGAGGTGTAAGATGGAGAAAATTGAGGCTCGTAGTGTGATCTGGTTCCTGTATTTGAAGGGCAAAACTGCCCGGGAAATCCATGATGATATGACGGCTGTTTATAGAAATGATTGCGTATGGTATGATACTATTGTGAGGTGGTAAAGGAATTTTCAAACTGGTCACTTGTCCCTGAGCCAAGAGCTGGTAGCCCATCAATGAGGCTGTTTGTGTGTGTGTGTGTGTGTGTGTGTGTGTGTGTGTGTGTGTGTGTGTGTGTGTGTGTGTGTGTGTGTGTGTGTAATTTTACGTCCTCCAACGTTAAGTAATATCGGACGGTGAATGAAAATTGGTAAAATGATCCTCAAATGTGTCCAGGCTCCATGGAGTTTAGAGTTACCCGACATTCGTCTTTAAGGATAAGGGAAAACCCTGGGGCAAAACCTTATCCATGTAACTCACCCTGACCGAGATTCGAACTCCGGACCCTTAGAACGCGAGGCAGACACGCTGCATTTACGCTATCAAGGTGGGCTTCAATGACGCTGTCACAGTGAAATGTGGAGTGTTTAACACTGAAAGACAGACGGGCAACCATCCAAATGGTCATGAATGAGGCACATATTAGTTATGGTAGTATGTGGAAAATTATTCATGACGAACTGCACATGTCTAAGGTGTCTGCACGGTGGGTTTCACGTTTACTAACTCCTTTCCAAAAGCAAACACGGCGTGACCTTTCAAGACAGATGTTGATGCTGTTTGGACAGGATGAAAATTATATTTTTGATCGTCTGGTAAACATGGATAAATCCTGGATCTATATGTATGATCCAGAGACAAAAATCCATGAGCATGGAATGCAAACATGCTGATTCCCTCCTCCCAAAAGAGGTAAAGTTGCAAAAGTCAGCTGGAAAGATCATACTTTCAGTTTTCTGGGACTGTCGTGTAGTCATCTTTACAGATTATCTTGCCAAGGTTCAAAAAATCACTGGCAGACACTACTGCAATCTTCTGGACAAGTTACGAGCAGCTCTGATTAAGAAACGACGTGGTATGATGTCTAAAGGTGTTCGTCTTTTGGCTGACAATGCACCAGCTCATTCAACTCAAGTAGCAGTTGACAAAACAATGGAATGTGGCTTTGAGACGTTACAGCATCCGCCTAATTCGCCCGATCTCGCTCCAAGTGACTTGTTCTTGTTCCCGGAAATGAATAATCCGTTGCGTGGTCGCCGATTTGACAACACATGACGTCATTAATGAAGTGGAAGAGTTGTTTAAATCAAATTCTGCAGACTTCTACAATCAAGGTATTCGGAAGGTCAAGAAACGCTGGGAAAAGTGTATAAATCTGGATGTTGACTACGTAGAGAAGAACTAACACGCACATATCACTTTTAAAAGGGTGATAATACTTTACGACACACCCTAGTAACTACTGGTGTAGAAATTTCGAGACGATAAACCAACTACAGTGTCATTCGTACAAAGCAGATAAGTTGATGTTTGAGGTTATGTTTCTATGAGTAGAGTCAATGCTATACACGGGATTTGAACCACAATTTTTTAGACTGACTCTACTCATCCATATCTTAGCCTACACACGGCTAGTTTGGAAGAAATTATTATTTCCGTTATGTTTCTACTTGTATCTGAATTTGATATTCGATTCCATTGTTAGACTTGTTTCATACCTCTCAGTATATTTATAATCAAATGTGAGGTTATTATTAATAATTTGGAGCCTAAATGGTGTCTGTCTTCTTCTACATAAGCAGGATTATTATTTGAAAGCCTGAAACTGTTGCTAGGCAACACTTTATATACCGTCCAGTGATGTTTTGTTGCGGACCTACTGGAAAACTAACACATTCTTGTTTGTTTCTTGGCAACTAAAAATATTTTTACAAAACTATAAAGAAACTGCTTGCTTTACATAGAAAGTGGGAATTATCAAACGCTGGTAAATCCTAAAACGAACTCACAGGAGAGTCAGGGCGTTTGGAGTCACCTGTGATTCTCTAAAGAGGGAAGGGGGAAGTCTGGCAAATGCAACGTCACCGTGATGTCATGAGCTGCCCGTTAAAAACGAAGATGGCGGACAGTCTTCAATTTGGCGTTACTCCAAAGCGATCATTTCGACTGCCAAGTCATGTCTGGTGTTGGGGATGGAGCACCTCTCTGAAAAATGTACCTTCTTCTTCCTTACCTCTACCTCTGCAGATATTTAAAAGTGTTGACTCTTTTAAGGGCTGATCGATACGTAATAATTTTTAAATTCAGTGTTATTTGCATGATTATCTAAGGCGAGAGTAGCAACAAGCGTACGTTAAAACATACCGTGTGTCAATTATTTAACCTTTTCCGCATTATTAAATTTACCTAAACACATATTTTGACAAACAAATTCTTATACTTCAGGAAATATTTGATACCATTGCTTTACGTCATTCTCTTTAATGTTGTTCAGGTAATTACGCTTTTGTAGCACATTTAAGTATTTATTTAATGGAATTAGGGTGTATCTAATGGTTAGATGTTACTTTCTCGTAGGTTCACAGGTTTAATACTAAGCAAGTTTGAGATGAAGGGGCGTGGTGATCAAATAAGATGGGTAAAAGGTATACAGCATTCCCACATTCCTTACTATCTTCATTGTTTATCTCTTGGCCATTCAAATAGAACGGAATTTCAAAGACGTCACCTTGACAACAAGTTCTTAAATATTTGACTATCACTTAAGTGTACTGCACTCCCATATTCCTTTACACCTTCATTTTTTATCTCTTGGACATATAAAGAGAACGGAATTCCAAAGCCGTCACCTAGAAAACCAGTTTTAAAACATTTGACTATCACTTAAAGTCTACTGTATGCCCATATTACCTTGTACCTTCATTTTTTATCTCTTGGACATACAAAGTGAAAGTAATTACAAAATCGTCACCTAGAAAACCAGTTTTAAAACATATGACTATAATTTAAAGTCTACTGTATTCCCATATTATCTTGTGCCTTCATTTTTACCTCTTGGAATTACAAAGTGAACGGAATTTCAAATACTTCACCTAGACAACCAGTTTTAAAACACCGACTATCAGTTAAAGTCCACTGTATTCGCATATTACCTTGTACCTTCATTTTTTATCTTTTGGACATACAAGGAGAGCGGAATTACAAAGACATCACCTAGACAGCCAGTTTTAAAACATTTGACTATCACTTGAAGTTTACGGTATTCCCACATTCCCATGTACCTTTATTCGTTTATCTCTTGAACCTACAGAGAGAAGTGACCATCACCTAGCAACCAGTTTGACTATCTCCTGAAACATTTGACTGTACAAGGAAATACACAAGAGAACGTGCTGTGGTGAGCCACAGTACCGTGGTCAGAAGACCATTGTTCCCTCTTACTTTAAACGTGCTCGGCTAATCCGGACAATTATGTCGGAGTTATCAGGCCGGGACTAAAGGATTACAGTGTGAAGCTGGAAGGCTTTAAAAATGAATGCTTATAGTCTCCCGCAGGACTGACGTGGCAGCCATAGGGACGTCGATAGGGGGGCGGGGAATGACTCCCGCACCCGATAATCCCACCGCCATTAAAACAGATGATGTCCGCTCTCTTTCCCGGGTGTGGCAATTTCACGTTATCTACTACTATCACACCAATTTCTCTTCTGCATGGTACCCAATCGACTACAAGTAGGGTCGCTCACATATGCGAGGCTGTACCTAATACAGCTTAAAAATGAATGCAATGAACTTATAGTATCCAGAAAAATTATAAAATAATATAGGAAAATGATAATAGAGATGAAATGAAGGAACAGGAAATTTGGGGATGTAAAAATGTATTATTTTATCTTGACAGAAATCATGTGCAGCAGGGATGAGTAGCAATTGTTTTGGGCTAGTGCACCTATTGTCACAGTGCGTCACAGGCGTAAGATTACGAGTTAAACTAAAAAAAAAAGATGAAAAGTGGGTACTAACTGGCAAAAGGGTAGAAGTGGTCACTGAGTGAGTTTGAATAACAATGGAAAGTGGGGAGCACACAGGAGAAAAATGGAAGTAAAAGGAAGGGTGGCAATGAATGGGGTAAGGATATGCAAATATAAGCTACAAATGCAACCAAGTGGTTAGAAATACTGTATGAAAGACTAGTTGAATCCAAAATGCTGTATGCAGTGGAGATCTGGGGGGGGGGGCACAGAGGTAAACAAAACGATGGACCAAAACAACAGAAGGTTTTGTAAAGAGCTACTAGGCTTACCAAGGTCAGCAACTAGGGAAGTAGCTTTAGTAGAGTCTGGAAAGACAAGAAGAAATGGAATACTAATGGAAAGAATAATAAAATTTTGATATAGGTGTTTGGCCAAAAAAGAAGGGGAAATTATGAAATTATGCATGAGACAGCAGAAAGGATTAGAGAACACTAATAGTTGGTGGGCAGAGATAGGAGGAATGATGTAAAAGTAGGAATGGGAGATTTATGGAAATTACAGGAACGTAATACAAGCGATGTGGGTAAATTGGTAAAATGCGGAATAGAACATATAGAAAGATAGGAAATATGGGCAAGTCTGTAAAATATGAAATCATTACAAGTTTACAAGAAAATAAAAAGAAATCGTGGATGAGAAGCATATGTAGATTACTGCAATAGGCAAGAGAGAGAAGGGTTAGCTTGGATGAGAACAGGAACAATATTTCTAAGAGTGATAAGAGGTAGGGAAATGGAAATTCGTGAATTGTGTGGAGGAAAAGTAAGCATAGAACACTGTAACAGAATGTGAGGAGGTTGCAATGTGGAGGAAAAAGGTTTGGGAGGAAAAATGGGAAAAATTAGAGAAGCGGATAGTAGCTATAGAATGTTAACGGGTAGGGAGGAAAAGAAGGTAAGAAGCATTGGTGCGTTATTACTGAAATTAGAAGAAAGATTGACAAGAAATGTAAAGAATATAAGAAAGGAAGATGAAGGGGAAGCAATAGGACTAATTAATTAAGACAGAGCAGAAGACCAGGGTGTCATGTAAGGCAAGGTAGCAACAAGGTAAAGACAAATAAATGTGTAAAGGCTGTTTTGATTTATATGTAAATGGGTTTGAAAAATATGTAAATCTATAAAATAAAAACAAATAAAATTGTGTTAAAATACATGTAATGTAGTGACGTAGTAGTAAATCGGCCAATCATATAAAAGTAATATATGGCTAGCGATAGTAACGAAGGATCTAGGAGTAGAAACCGAAAGAACATTCAACTTTCTTTCTGGAATGCCGAAGGGATCGGAAGCTTTTTAAATTGCTCGAAAATATTTAAATGTTAGTTCAATTTGAGGTATTAGATTGATTCCGATCATAGTATAAAGTTTTGTGATAATAATTGTAATGGATTTGGTGTTAAATGAAATAAACAAAAGATTGATTTCTTATAGAAATTCAAATTAAAATCTCAATGATTTCTTCACTCGTTACCACCCTTATAACTTAGAGTTTTCATTATTCGTAAGTAAGAATATAACAAAAGAATATTAAAAGCTAATCGATGCATAATTAAGAATTTTCCTGATCATTTCGGGGAACATCTTCATCAAATCATAATATTCTGGACGAAGGTAAGATCGACGAAGTAAGACCAACGACGGGAAACGATACCAGCACGAATCCTGTTATATATGTTGCCGCAACTTTGGGGCATCGAAACCCACAACAACGCAGGAATCCTGCTACATATATCGCCACAACGTGGGGATCATAGCATCTTCAACATCGCACCATCCCGCCAGCACCAAGAACTTCTGTTTCAGTGATTTTCACAACGCGGTGCTTATAGTTCGTCGTCTTCAATCGTCGCATGTGTAGCAGAATAGAGTTCCTGCTACAAATGTAATCTAAAGTTGTAAATTGTAAAAGTTTGGCATATGCACAATAAATAGTCCATTATGTATTTCAAATGGGATGGCGTTTGTCCTTGAGCGCTACTAGGTGAGCAACCAGTCGGAGTCCTGCGGTGTTGTATTACATTCCCGCTAACTGGTGTGTGACGAGCGCCAAACTAATCAATCTCTATAAAATACTATTTGCGCTAAGACAAAAATTCAGGTTTTGCCAAAACTGTTCCATGTGGAAGGTAGAGAGTAATGTATCTAACATAACCATGAAAACCCCATACTTTTAACTGAAATAGTTTTTCTAATACAAATAAATAAACCACTATTCCTGTATTAAAAAATAAATCGTGACGTAAGCACTGTATAAATATCATTATTGGTTGGCAGGTATGCGTGTACGTATATTTGTAATTACTCAGAACTGAAACGTAAATGTTTGACATGACGTGATAAAAGAATTATTTGGATAATCCAATTCGAGCGAGAGGAAACAAATTTCCGGCTGCCCTGGCAGAACGTGTCTGTTCACATTATATCTTTGTTTATGAATGGTTCGTAATCTCTATTTACTCTAGAGAGTTCAAAGTGGCTGGTGTATATGTACATATACTTTTAATTACTCAGAACTGAAATATAAACTACTGACATGACGTGATAAGAGAATTGCTGTGAATAAGTCAAGGCGTTAAATTTGAGAAAGACACTTCATTTCCTTTTAGCCTGTGGAATGCTGTATGATTATGTTTATGAATGAACACTGGATAAGAAGTGTTTACCTATTCTGCAGAGTTCAGATCAATATTATTTAGTTGTTCCTTACACAACAGTAGAGTAAGAGTTAAATAGTGCAATGGCTTCTTGCGGTGAATTTAGTGGCGAGTCAAAACGGCAGGTATTGCGAAGTCAGTCTCGAAGTATTATTTTTAAGGTGTACACGTTCTTCAAAAGTTTTCCGGAAACAGAAACTTAAAACGAGTTATTGCAAAGAGTACTTCCGTTTAAAAACACGGAAAAAGTGTATCAGCTGGTTAAACTTGCAATTGAAATGGGACACGAGGTAATATGGCTCAACACCTTACCACTTCCAATATAATCTAATTGAGTTGGTGTGGACTCAAATAAAATCGGGGGTTGCAAACAGAAATAATACTTTTAAAATGACGGACGTTAAACGACTTGTTTACGAAGAACTTGACAAGGTAACACAACAGGGCTGAGAAAACTGCGTAAGGCATGCAGAAAACCTTCAAGAAGAAAATTTTAATTAAAAAGTAGCACGTGACGGGATTTTGGAAGCTATAATCATAAATTTGCAAGACTCAGACGATGAAGGCAGTGACAATGTCGAATTGTCTCTTAACGGAAGTGCCATTGACAGCGATATGGATGAGCCACTGGCAGATCCATTGGATTAGAAAAACAGGTAATTCATAAACTTAATTATAGTTATCTTATTTTAAAGCATACATAATTTTCGAAAATGCTTTTTCCAATTTTGATTTTGGTAACTGCATCATTGTAAAAGTCTGCAAAATATACATTGCTTATTCTTACGTCTGCGCCAAGTAGACCTGCATTTTGTATGAGTGTGCGAGAGAGAGGGAAATATAAAAGGAGTGGGGTAACAAGCTGGCAACGCTGAGCGTGATACGACGTCTGATTAGCTGGACTCAGAACTCTTCCCATTTGAAACACATAATCATATATGTATATCCTGCGATGTACCGCCGAGATAACCTCCGACACTTTTACCCTGAAAGCTGCATCAGATGATAGATGATGTGAAATGATAATGGAGATCAAATGATGGGACAGGAAATTCGGGGGATGTAATTTATCCGGGCAAACGCACGAAAAAAACCATGGGACAGGTAGGCCGGCCCAGGAATCGACACTGGACCTAGCGAATGCGGGCCACAGCCGCTCGGTTAGAGAAGTCTGTCTACAGATGCAATTTCTACGACTGTCTCCTCGGGGTAAAGCAGAGATCTCCTTCCGACCGCTTTAGCATCCACCTAGTATAATTAATTAGGTCCCGGGACAAACAATAAAAAACAGAACACGCACACAAGGGCTGCACTTCTGCAGATTGAAATCTGGTTCGAGCACGCTGATTGGTGTTCGATCTGCTCAGTTTATTCAAGTGCACGATTGAATGTTGGCAGTTTAAAAACCTTTTACCAGCGTCAAGAACAGATTTTCGCTTCGCTGTTTGTAAAAGCGGAGGCTGGAATGCGTGCTATTCAAATACGCGCCCTTATTAAATTCTTTACGTATCGCAAACTGAAGCTAATATCCAGCCACACAAATACACAAATAAATACAACCGTGCAGCACAAATATAAGCATTTTCTGCTACAGTTGAATTGAAATACTTATGTTATCCGATGTATTACAATCACGTGACTTCCACGAATCATTCTTCTATAAAGGTTTATTTATGGAAACTCCTACTCTTCTGTCTAGCTTTTACTAGAGATAAAAAATGAATAGCGCTTTTCCACTTGAAAATTCCAACAATGGTAAGTAATATTTCGGCCTCCTCTGTAGCGTTTCCGTCTAACATTTAAGAGGTCCCAACTTCTAATCTTAAAAATGGACAGAATCGCCGGATTCGAAAGAAAATGCCTACGAATTGCCATGAAACTGCCAAAAGCAGCGAAATGCATGACATATCCGAAACCACAACAGTAAAAATGCGCACTATACAATACACGGAAAAAGCCAAAGACCACCCACACAGGCAACAGCTCCTCAACAACGCAAAACAATACAAAATGCACCAAAATAAGACGCCAATCGATCCACCATTACTCACGATCATCAAACAATACGAAAAAGCTAAAGAAGATCAACGACAGATATAACAGCACTTAAAATGACTCCTGCAATGAAACGGACGCAGCCAACAGAAAGAAAGGCATAGAATGCCGCCATGATGACCTTACGGATACAACAATACTAAAATGTAAAATATAACAGTAAAAAATGTAATAACTATAAGATCTCCAAGGCGCTGGAGCGTGAGGAAGTGTATTACGCGACATCCGGCAACACTGGCGTGTAGCTTGGTTTCACCCCTTCAAATCCGCATCACAAGGAACCCGTTGCAACCATTAGTCTTGGCTGGGCAGTCGTTTGCGATGGAGCTTCCTATCACTTCCGCCGCCAAGTGCGAGTTGCGTGCAGTGTTCTGATTTTTGAGTGCCAAGGGCACTAATCCCACTTAACTTCATCGTCAGTTATGCGATATCTATAGGCCACAGTGTATGAACGTCCAAAACGTGCGAAAGTGGGTCAGAGGACTCAAAGACAGACGTACAGACGTCCATGACGAACAGCGTTCTGGTCGGCCTTCGGTTTCAGCCGAAACAATTGCAAAAGAGGAGCAAGAAATGCTTGAAGATCGACGTGTGACAGTTCGCGAGCTGTGTTAACTCATCCCTGAAGTTATTAAGACTACAGGATTTTGAACGAACATTTGCATTATCGCAAGGTGTGTGCGAGGTGGGTCCCCAATATGCCCTGTCCCAGTTCCGATGGGACATCCTCACCCATCCTCCCCACAGTCCAGACTTAGCACCTAGTGATTATCATCTGTTTCCTGAGTTGAAGTCACACCTGGGTGGAACACATTTCCAGATCGACGATGATTTGAAAAACGAGGTTGAGCGCTACTTGCGCAACTTGGCGGGAGAGTGCTATGACAAGGGTATACAAAAACTGCCAGGGGCTGGCCCCGTAGCTCAGTCGGCAGAGCACCTGCCTACCGTGCTAGGGGTCCCGGGTTCGATTCCCGGCGGTGGGGGTGGGGATTTTTCTCCGACCAAGATAATTCCCCATCTTCCCCATCTTCCCCATCTTCGTATGTTCCAAAGGAGAACGGCCGCCGATATGACCATAGCAGTTAAAGGTGGGGTATAAATGGAACAAGAAAAAAAACCGCCACAGCGCATGCAAAAGTGCATCGATCCCAATGGTGATTACGTTGAAAAATAGCTGTAAGTTTCGTCTTTCAATGGATGTAACATTCATTCACAATAAACATGTTGAGAGAGAGAGAGAGAGAGAGAGAGAGAGAGAGAGAGAGAGAGAGAGAGAGAGAGAGAGAGAGAGAGAAATATTATAGCATTACAAATAATACATATTATGAAAATGAAAGTCAAATGGAAAAAAGAGCCATCTCTACCGCCCCAAAATAAACAAGCATGTTGGCTGAAGAGAGTGCAATAAGCCCTGATGCAGCGTTGGGTGAAATAAACCCAAAATACCCCTATTAGTAGTAATCTCAATCAGAAATATTCCCTTATAATGAAAGAGGGATGTCATTTAACTCTAAGCCTTATGAGCACTGGTATCATTTGAACATCATCCTCCTAAGCGATTTAACATTGGAGTACGTAAATATAAATGATATCGTCCTAGATGTCTTAACGTTCGAGGACGTCAATGAAAAAATTCCACAAAAATGCCTTGAATGTATTGAACGTAATAGAAATGCTTAGAAATATTTTTTGGGGGGGGAGGCGGAATAAAATATTTTATTTTTGAAGTGAAGACTTCTTTAGGCGTGTTTAGCACTTTTTGAAGGTAGTGAATTACACTGAGCCGTCACAATGGAATATGTGACGCTCATTCGGATGAAGTCGGCTTGAGCTGGCTCAATCGGAACTAACGCCCCCCCCCCCACTCATTCGTTATTTTTTCAGTCTTATGTTGTCCATACCGTTATACACCGCAGATCATCTGTCGCACTCTACAGCGTATCTACAACATGGATCCAGGTATGTTTTAACATATTTCAAATTCAGAAATCCTACAGGAGTTTCCTTTTAAAAAATAGTTGTCTTAGGGCCGTTCTTACAAACGTCTGTCAAGTGCCGGTAACCGATTCGTTCAGATAACCTTCGGTCATTTAACAAGTCGACAACATGTCAAATTCCACTTTAAACAATAATAATATTCAAAAGGAACAGATAATATCACCCAAGTTCTACATTTGAATAATTAAAACCATAATAACGAAAAATAAAACAAGTGTGCTAATTCGAAATAAAAGTTTTAGGAATTCGGGAAAGATGTTTCATTTAATAACTGGTTATTTTTATTGACAATTTCTGTTTATTGTGTGTAGTAAAACGTAAAATATCAATAAATTTAATGTAATAACACGTAAATAATAAAATTACCACGTATTAAACCAGGCGCAAAGTGAGATTTGTGGTGGAAAACACGGCGTTGGGGCGGGTTTTCTCCGGGACCTCCGGTGCTCCATCTTCATTTCATGCATCATCAGTGTCACCGCCTGCGGTGCCGTATGTAGTAAAAGCGGGCGTTAAACACCACACATTTCATTTCCACGTATTAAAATGACGTTTTGCGTTTATTTTCATTTGGAACTTACAGATTATGTATTTCCACAAACTGAAATACCGACCAAGGGTGAATATCGTAGGCAAGTAAGCAAATGAATGTTATATAATTATGTTATAAGATATGTATGAAGTTCTATTTTTTATTAAAAATAAAAATGCAATGAAATATGTGTATCACCAGGAAACAAAATATGAAAAATGATTGTGACAGGGCATGTATTTTAAAGTGAAAATAAAATACATGTAAAACAGTGTATTATGTGATTTTATTTTGCTTCCTTTATACATCCTTTATGTATAACTCTCTTCGTACGGTCGCAAGTCCGTGGTCATTCAGTTGTTTCAGAGTATTTTCATTTGCGAACACACTTAGCGTAAGGCATCAAATGTTTAGCTCACAACTGGCCTCTTTGCGCAAGAATTACTGTCAAAATTAAATTTATGAGAATAATTTTAAGAACAGTTTATAATGAATAGTTTTTTAGTTTTCACTTCTGTCGTGTGGCCTTAAGTACACACAATTTTTTTTTTACTTTTATTTATTATTATTATTATTATTTTTTTTTTTTTTGGATTCGTTAATATCTTGATAGCGTACTTTCAGGTGGAAAGCAATACTGCGATAGAAGTAAACAGCGCACTAGAGGAGGAAGGTCGTTAAAGAGCTATAAAAATCAGGAGGGGGTTTACGTACGTAATCCAAGCGTCTTAGCCAAATAGCCAGTTTCCCAATTAGACTTACGGCCGTGTAGATGTTTAATCGAGCGGGGTGCAACTGCAAGCAGAATCCTTGCAAACCCATTACGTGGATTATGGCGTAATTTCCATGGAAGAGCAGACAAAGCCCTCCTCCATAGTAATTATGTACGCACCGCTCGTTCTGTAGCGCAGCGTCCCTTACTAAAGTTTCATAATTAATGGCGCAGTGACAGCTAAAATATGGGACTCAATACTACCCTCTCCAATTTGAATATATATGCATATTTCAAACACTCATGTGCTGCACTCTATCTACTTCAAGGAAAACATTATCTTGTTGTTAAAACTATTATAAGTATATGGGGATACAATAGACTTTAAGTGATAGTCAAAAGTTTTAAAACATTTTGTCTAGGCGACGTCTTTAAAGGCCGTTCTCTTTGTATGTCCAAGAGATAAAAAATGAACATCCAAGAGAATATGGGAACACAGTAGACTTTAAGTGATAGTCAAATTTGTTAAAACTGGTTGTCTAGGTGACGACTTTGAAATTCCGTTCTCCTTGTATGTCCAAGAGATAAAAAAATGAAAGTACAAGGGAATATGGGAATACAGTAGACCTTAAGTGATAGTCAAATATTTTAAAACTGCTTGTCTATCCGAGTCTTTGAAATTACGTCCCCTTTGTATGTCCAAGAGATAAAAAGTGAAGGTACAAGGGAATATAGGAATGCAGTAGACTTTAAGTGATAGTCAAATGTTTTAAGACTGGCTGCCTGGTTGAGGACTTTTAAATTCCGTTCTCCTTGTATATTCATGAGGTAAAAAATGTAGGTACAAGGGAATATGGGAATACAGTAGACCTTAAGTGATATTCAAATGTTTCAAAACTGATGGTCCAGGTGACGTCTTTAAAATTCCGTTCTCTTTGTATATCCAAGAGATAAAAAGTGAAGGTACAAGGGAATAGAGGAATGCAGTAGACTTTATGTGATAGTCAAATGTTTTAAAACTGGTTGTCTAGGTGACGACTTTGAAATTCCGTTCTCTTTGTATATCGAAGATGTAAAAAATGAAGCTACAAGGGAATATGGGAATACAATAGACTGTGGCAGTCAAATGTTTTAAAGCTGGTTGTCTAGGTGACGTCTTTAAAATTCCGTTCCCTTTGTGTGTCCAAGAGATCAAATAGTGAAGGGAAAAGGTAATATCGAAATACAGTAGGCATTAAGTCATAGCCAAGTGTTTTTGAAACTGTTGCTATGTGACGAGTGGAAAATTCCCTTCCGTTTGCGAGGCTAAAGGGAAACAAAGAACAGAAACAGAGAAATATGAACGATATCCCATTTAGGAAAACCATAAGTCAAAGGTCAAGAAGAGGCACCGGAAATTGACAATTCAAGAAACGATGCGTAAGGATTCCATCTGATCGCTCGATTGTTTCTAGAAGCATGACTCTGAAGAAAATACACGTATATCTTAAATAATAGCTCGAATTTGTCATTGAAGGTCACAATTTTACTCCAACTTGTTAAAACGATGCCACTTTAAAATGCTTTTTATATTAGTTGGCGTTTTTCTTGTTCATACCTTAGGGGTTTATTTTATGCAGGTCACAATTCTGATACCCAAGCTGTTAAAATTTGCAAAAAAAAAAAGTTACAACTATGCAATTTCCAGTACGGTATAGCTCGATATTCATTCATTGATATAAATCTTGCTGGTGATTTAAGATACATGTCTTAAAATGGGGTTCCACATTAGCAACTCAAATTTGGATTTATTAGGACAGCTTTGTAAAACTGGAGAGCGTTCAGAAATACGTCGGTAAAACGTTGCTAAGAAACAAAACTTTTGTTGTAATAGGACTTTTTAAATTTTAATTTTGGAGATAATGTCGGTCTGATTATGCAGCCGTATCCAGATGACACATCTTAACCAAGATTCACAGTTGGAATCTTGCACAAGGAGCAGATACACTACCTCCACGCCACAGAGGCCTGCTATTTGTAAAAACGAAGAGAATATTTCTCTTTTTGCTACTTTTATACCTTCTGTTGCACACTATCTACAGAATATGAAAGGTAATGACAAATGAGGCTGACACAGGCATTAATTATAGCCGTTCATAATTCTGGATAAAGATGTATTGCCCTCCTTGGCAGCGTAGATGGTAGCGTGTCTGCCTGACGTTCAGGATGTCCCGAGTTCGTATCTCGGTCAGGGCGAGTTACCTGCATAAGGTTTTCTCCGCGGTTTTCCCTTATACTTAAAGACTAATGTCGCGTAGCACCAATCTTCATGGACCCTGTAAACATTTGAGCATCATGACACCCATTTCAATCGCCATCCGTTATGATTTGAACGATGGAGGACGTAAAATTACAAAAAATGTAGATTTTAATAAAATTATATCCTTGAAATAACTAATTTTTAAGGAATTAATTCTTATTATTATAAATGAAATACAAATAGTAGGTGATAACAATTTTAAGGTGATTTCAAGAAATATGGACACAAAATTGCAACATAAGGAGAATAAAATATGACGGACAAATGCGTAAATTACAACAAAAGCGGATTCACACTTTGATAGATTACAGCTTACCCTCTCTGAGGCAAAATCTTTAGAAGTATGCCGCGTTCTTTTACTCAAAGTATTGTTGCGGGCAGTCGATAGCCGAGATATTCTTTATCAACCAATATGCTTAATATACTCGTCACGATTAAGTATCTGGAAGTTGCATACACTAATTTATGGTCCGGTGCAGGCGTTTGGTACACCAAATTTCCATCTGGAGTTGTTAGGGGCCCATCCAACATTTAAACTTCTGTATCCTATCCTACTCCCATTCTCTGCAGCACCAAGTTGAGAATAATTTGACATTATTTAAACAGTAAAGTTTTTATTAAAGGCACATTTAGTTTTACACAGATTTAAAGGAAGCGCAGATAATAATGTTATGATTAGAATATTACTCTACATGAAATAGTGTTATGAATATCAGTAAGGAGCAAAACAGCAGCTGAAAGATTATATTACATTTGGAAAATTGCTTGTAACAACGTGTGACAAGTGGAACAGAAATATATTATTACCTGGGTAACAGTAATCCCAAAGTGTGTCGTGTTCCTCTCCTCTTTTCTCAGGGGAAATCGATTCCACGCCACGTAGGCGTAAGGGAGGGAGAACTAATTTCACACCTTCGGATTACTCTTCCCCAGGCCTGATTTACAACAACTCAAACACACAGCGAACTTCGTTTACAAACACGTACCTCTCGTTCCATTTTCTTTACAAAAAGGGCCAATTTTTAGAATTCTCGACTGATTGAAGATATGTGGGTTTCTTCGAGAATTTGTGATATATTTACCTGTTTCGTACATGCAAAGCACACTGACTGAATTAATTTGTTTTGATATTGGTACACCTCAGTTGGGAGGCTGTGGTCACGCCGAGGACCGCTTCCCCAGAAGGTTGTACAGCTTGTGGAGGTTAGCTAGAGCCGTGACGTCATCCGGCTGAAGACGAAGCGCTTCCCGGTAGCAGTTCGCAGCTTCAATGAACTTGCCGTTCAGGTGCAAAATGGCACCCAAGTTCAGGTGACTTCGTGCTTCCTGCAAAACCACAATAAAATTCACATAAACCTATGTACTTCATACAAAATTAAAATTAATAATTTATCGAGTATGAATAAAACAACAGAAAGTTAAAAAATTGCTATATGCTTAAGCTCTTTTCTAGCCTTTTTTCTTCACCTTTTCTTCAATTGAATTTTACAATAACTACACTTTTCTCAAATGGGAAGTCATAGATTCATTCATTAATTTATCTCTTGGACATAAAAAGAGAATGGAATTTCAAAGACGTCACCTAGACAACCAGTTCTAAAACATTTGACTAACACATAGTCTACTGTATTCCCTTATTCCCTTGTACTTTCAATTTTTATCTCTTGGCTGTACAAAGAGAACCCTGTTACAAAGACGTCACCTAGACAACCAGATTTGAAACATTTGACTATCACTTAAAGCCTACTCTCTTTCCATATTTCCTTGTACCTTTAATTTTCTTTTATCTTTTGGATGTACAAAGAGAACCGAGTTATAAAGACGTCACCTAGACAACCAGTTTTAAAGCATCTATCACTTAAAGTCCACTGAATTTCAAAGACGTCACCTAGACAGCCAGTTTTAAAACATTTGACTAACAAATAAAGTCTACTGTATTCCCTTATTCCCTTGTACTTTCAATTTTTATCTCTTGAGCATACAGAGAGAACCGAGTGACAAAGACGTCACCTAGATAACCAGTTTTAAAACACTTGACTATCGCTTAAAGTCTACTGTATTCCCATAATCCTAGTAAAATGAAATGTTTGTCGTGAAATGGAGGAATAAGTTTTTGTACAAGAGTAGAGAGAAAGTCCTGTGATTTGTACAGAGCACAGTATGAAAGAGGATTAAAGCGATGGACTTTCCCAGTTTTGTCTATTCAACAAGTAAATCCTCCACGAATCCAGTATCGCTAATACATTTAAACTGATTGCTTTTGTGACATTGTTTTATTTGGCCGTTCTTTTGTTTGAGTCATTCCAGTATCAAACTAAGCATGAAGCATTTCAACTGAACCACTCCAAACTGCGTTCTTGTTGGGTAGTGCCAGGCGACCTGAATGGCGCGCCGGGATATTCCATTATGAACTGCATATTAGTTATATTCCAAGTTTTAAGTTGTTTAAGTAAGAAATTCAGCGTTATGAAATTGCAGTGTTTTGAAAATCATCCTCCCATCACAAACTAGACCTTACAATGAAAACTCTTCAGGTTTATCGACTTTCATTAAGTTACCATGCACTTAAGGTAGTTTCCTGACAGTTTTTAATACAGGGTGTAAATAAATGAATATCGGGATTAGAACTCTTTATAATATTCATTACATTCAACCAACAGTTATAAATGATATATCAAATGAAAAAGCAACTCAAACAGTTTTACTAAGGACCTTATCAATATTCAATAAGGCTACCCTTTGTCACAGGGCGCACATGAAGTCTACAGCCGAGTTCTTCTCAAACGTTGATAAGTTTGTATTCAGTAATTGTAGCAACAACTGCTTCAATCCGGTTTCTTAATACAGGGAAATCAGCTGATAGTGGAGGCAAGTACACACGATCCTTGATGAAGCTCCAAAGGTAAAATTCGCTTGGCGTTAGGTCAGGAGAATGTGGAGGCCATGCATAGCAAGCCCTGTCACTGGGGCCCTTGCGGTCTATTCAGCGCTCGGGTACACTGACGTTAAACTAATCGCGTATTTCGGTATGCCAGTGAGGTGGCGCACCATCTTGCTGGAAAATGAAGTTCTCTGGCTCATTTGCTTGCAACTGAGGTAAGAACCATTGTTCTAGTGTATCAAGGTAAGAAGTGCCAGTTACAGTAGGTTCATCAAAAAAGAAAGGCCCATACACTTTTCGCCGGGATACGGCACAGAAACATTCCCTTTAGCGGAATCTCGTTGCATATGTACAATCTCGTGAGGATTTTCTGATCCCCAGATACGCACATTATGAGTATTAACATGTCCACTAAGATGAAAGGTCGATATCACTGAAGACAACACAATCCAGAAAATCGTCATCGTCATGAAATAACATGTCGTTTGCGAATTTGGCACGTAATCCGTAGCCTGTCGGCTTTAGAGCCTGTAATAACTGTAAACGGTATGGACGTAGCCGTAAGAATTTTCTTACAACTTTCCAAACAGTCGAAACATGAAATTATAATTCATGACTAGCTCTCTGGACTAAGCTCTTTGGGCTACGAGTGAAAAACTCTCTCACTCGCTCAACAGTCTCTTCACTTACCCTTGGTTGTCCCATGCTCTTCCCTTTACAAAGGCAACCGGTATCTTCAAACTGATGATACCATCTACGAATTTTATTATCACTAGGAGGATTACAACCGAACTGCGGAATGCACGTTGCACAGTAACTACAGATTCGGTCTTTGCAAACTGCAAAACACAAAAAGCTTTCTGTTTATCAGTCGCCATCTGTGCTATTACCGCTCTCTAGCGGTTTGCGAGAGAAACATTGCACGTACATGCGCACTGGTGCCAACAAAGGAACAACAACAACTGTTTGAGTTGATTTTTAACTTGACATATCTTTTATAACTGTAAGTTTAATGTAATAAATATTATAAATAGTTAAAACCCCGATATTCATTTATATACACCTTGTATTCTGGGAGTATACGTCCTCATAAGTCCTCAAAATTGTAAATATTTTTATATAACCGGTAAACTGTTTTCCGAGATAACCCTAATTGTTGGTTTACATCTTTTATTTTTATATTCATTTCTATATTGAACTCTTGGTCGTAAATTTTACTACAGTAAAAACCACTTTTTGCTTACGTTTTCGCAATTTTTGCTCAAATTTCACAAATGAGTTGACCAATCCACAAAGAAAGTACAAATCCTGTGGTACCAACCTCTGGCTTGAGCTCTGCCGCTCTCCTGTAGAAGTGCTCAGCACGCTGTTTGTTGCCAGCGTGGCGTAACGCTGTCGCAGCGCTCAGCACCAGGTCGTACTGCGCAGGCGCGAGCTCCGCAGCCCGAACGAACTGCGCTGCTGCCTCAGCATGTCGTTCTAACTCCGTGAGGAACTGACCTGCAACAATAAGTGTTCTCCATTACTCTACACTTCATTATTTTGTTCTACAAACCAAGAAAAGCTCTCAAACTTAGACCTTAATCTATCAGGAGAAATTATTGGTAATAAAACAGGTTTCCTGCGTATGTCCCTTACGGGATGACCCACGGAGGGAGGAGTGAGGTGAAAGAAGAGAACTGAAGAGGACAGGCAACTTATAATCTTCGCGAAAGTTAAAGGCGTATGGAGGCGGGCCGTACTGCTGATTCCAGCCAATCCTAACCTTGCCCCGCCTAACAGCACTGCCGAATGTGGTACACGCATCTCGCGCGCTTGAACTGAGAACATTGTACGAGGGCTGTCCAATAAAGATTGATCATAATATTTTACGTTCATAATTTTTCGCACTAAAATTCAATCTTTTATATCCTGTTAGCTTAATGTGAAACAAACACGCCGTAGTAGTTTCATTGTTGGTACTCCTGGTTCCCGCCTGTGGACCGTTACTGCGTCCAACAAACTAAGAAATTTGGAGTTAAAAATTATGCCCACGTGTTAGGGTTCGAACCTTGAAGCATGGTCTCGCTTATCTCAGCGCACGTTTTGCCCCTGAGCTACGAGAGCAGTTGAGATAGCTTGCCTTATATAACACATGTATATTGGTTCTGTTAAAATCATAATTGCACATGTTTTCCGTTTTCTTGCACATTTTCCAACGCCATGTAGTTAATAGCTCAGCTGCAAGATAATTACTACTTACTTTGTGATAAATAGTCAATCTTTTGTTATACTGGGTTAATATAGCCTTAAAAATCTTCGAAGTGAGTAACAGGTTGAAATGGCGACCACGACACTATACATCTACGAGCATGGCCGATTTAGTTTTCATAACACCTAGTCACGGAACGCCTGAGTGATACTGACCCCGGAAAGTGTACATTTACTTTCTTGAAAGACAGTACACGTACAATGCTTAGCAACAGCGCTCCGCCTGAGCATTGGCCAGCCTTCATATGCCTTTAACTTTTGCGAGAGTATAACAGCTACAGTGGCTCTTATAGCCGGCTCTGACCACTTGCAAGCTTAATAACAAAAGAACATCACCTTCATTCCACGGTAATGAAAACAAGTCACCACCTGACAAACGCGGACAACAATATACTCTAAATAGCTAATCGTATCACTTTTCACAACCACTACTCGCATATTTAGTTCCTACACAATATCGAGCTCGATTCTTCCAGATTTTCCGCAATTGCAAAGTATGGAAGCTTCAGTGAAGTAGAACCAAAGGGGATAGTTCTTTCCGACTCATGACGTCAGGTAGTGGCTGTCCTTGAATGCCCTATTATTGCTCATCTCGGTGGCAGATACCAAGTGTTGAACTGGGTGACACACGCTCAATCCTGCGGCAGGCATTCGCAGCTAGCGTTACACTATACTGAGCACACCAATTACTAAGGTAACTGCAAAATAGGAATGAACATAAAGCGGGCCTAGGCGTGGCTGTTCTATCGCTACTAGCCAATGCAGGACAGGCAACTTTGTACAGTTAAGCACGCATACTGGCTCAGTTTGCCGAAGCATGCGACTAATTTCTTCGCGCGCTCTAAAGGTACTGATTACAGAATTATTTTGTTTCTACCATGTAACAGAGCTATTTCTTTCTGAGGATTACTGTCCAAACCCCATGTTTGTAGCACATCTGGTTTAGGAGATATGTAAAGATAAAGTGCCTGACTAGAAAGAAAAGAATTAACTGTCAGTGAAGACAAGTACACACGTGCTATGCTGCAGTTGCATTTTGTACCCTGCATTCAGTAAAGTGGTGATCTTTCAAGAGTGCACACGTGATTATCAAAGTTAGTAAATATATCGCTGGTAGAAACTGTATAACTGCGAAACAACTCGTAAGATTTTACATAAATAGTGTTCAAATATTCTTGTTCATGTGTATTCGTTTTACAAACAGATGTCAATTAAAGATATTTTCGAAAGTATAAATTTCACTCAGAGTCGAGAATTAATGTCACAAGCTTGTCACGTGAGTGGTCATTCTGTGACGAACATTGTTAAAGAAGGCAAACAGTTTACTAGATTAGGAGAAGCTTTCATATTTAGATCTCCAGGGAAACATCGGGCAGCTAAAAATCGTGTTACCAACTTAGACAATTTTCCAAAGTGTGTTTCAGGTAGAACAATTTATGATATATAGGACAAGGGTGAATATACAACTGCCAAAAGGCTGACCAATTTAATGAGGGGGAAAATAGAATATACGGATTCTGTATTCTCTATGCATAATGTTCGAAATATCTTGGGTTCAAGTATAAGAGAACCAATGATGGTCACAAATTTCTGCTTGAAAGAAGCGATATTGTTGCTGCAAGACTAAAATGCCTGCGCACAATGCATAACATTAGTGCGCGAGATTCATGATGTAAAAGTTCTTCATAAATCCACATTCATATCTTCCGTATACATTAAGTATTTTAATGAAACAAAAATTAGTTTAAAGTACATTACAGACAGTATACAAATATGGCATCATTAAAATAGAGACTATATTCACAAATAGTTTAAATGCCACTATTTTGTTTCACTGTAGCAAACACCTTATTTCGTAGAAGACATCTAATACTTGTTTCGAATAAGTTGCCCCGTATCTCTAAACGGTCACGTGACCTTATCACATCTCATTGGCTGCTATTGTAGTAAAGACTGTTGTGCGGTAAAAATTAGTTCGTTATTTAACATGGTGATATATCTTTATATGTTGGAAGAGAATTGTCAAATTTATATTTTCGTAACTGTTTGAATTAAATGTATTACGCAACAGAGTTGATTTATCTGAAATGCATATTAGTTCTTAAACAAAGTAAAGAGGAGGTTCCTTTGCTCTCAAGCACATGGCAGGTTAGCACATGATTTAGCGGTAGTGATGACATATTTGTTTATATGACTTTCATCACTGACCTTGTCATATATCGGCATTCGAAGGTGTGTTGTGCCGAGTGCGAGAGCTAAATTATTTTATTGATCGTTTATTACGCGTGTACTTATTATATGTATAATGGCAGAGTCTACCGCCACTTTTTCGCTGAAGCATCGCAAGGGAAAACCTTTACAAAGCGACGAAAAAAGAGTTGTGTTGCATATGTTCAATGCACTCACAGAGAAGAATCCGTCTTTGTTAGTGACAGAAATCGAACAGCTGTGCTCTGAACTTACAGGTGTGAGTGTTAAATGCGTAGGAACATCGCGGCATGAAATAGAGACAACTGAAAAATTAACACTCAAGTGGCGATACTGCTGTGTGGCGAAGACGTTATTTAAGGACAACCAGACTGTACCGGATTACAGGTCGCAAAATATACTAACTTGACGAGACTTGGGTGAATGAAGGACACACGACAAGTATGGCGTGACAAGACCTTTAAGACTGAAAGACAAGCATTTTTGCAAGGTATGTGTGCTGGTTTTAAAAATCCCAGTGGAAAATGCCGAAAGCCTTTCATTATAAACTTTTTTCAGTTTCATTGCTCATTCATTCAGTTTCAACTTGCTCAGTTTGATTATAAACTTGTATTTTTGCATGCCTTCATATTCTTATTTTTACAGTTTTATCTATCTTGCAGTGAATTATTATGACGTTTACTGCAGGTTTAAATGTGACGGGAGGGCACCACCTATGCCTATGGCGTGAAAGTATTAGCCAATTAGGGTGACCGGGAAGGTAGTTGCACGCGGAGTGATACATGTCAGCGGGACAACGTTATATGAAGCAAAGATTAAAGTGAATCATTTTGTTTTGTATACATATGAACGATAGCTATGTAAGCGAACTGTTCGCCAGTTCAAGGTCTTACGGTTCACATTCTGCGATAATCATTGTAAATGTTGTCACACACTTGTTAAAATATTAAGCGAACTTCTCTCTCAGTATGTGTATGATACTTGCTAGGTTGAGACAAAGACAGATATATGTTCCATCTCTGTCGTCCGCTAGCCGTGGAACTGGCAACACTAAGAGAGTACGATAACCTTATTGGCTCAACTCATGTCCATTCTTTTATTGTAGCTACGCTAGATTCGCCATCATTCAAAATGCATGGGAGTATTTTTATCATACTTTTCAGCAGCAATTTATACGACATTTGAAATTAACCATCCTGATTTATTTTTTCGTTCTGGATATAATACTTGCATAGTTTGGCACAGTATACTTCCTACAAAATATCAGTATTCAATACTGATAGTATTCAAAAGCTAAGGGAACTTTATGAAGGCGGTTTATAGACGTCATTCCCTGCTGCAGTATAAGTAAACACTAGACGAAACAAAAGTGTGTTTCATACAATAAGTTAGGCAGGTACAGCAGAAGAAAGACGCGGAATCAACAAAAAGCAAGTACGTGAACTGGTGTAGTATTATCGCTGTTATAAACACAGAAGCAAAAGTCAAGAGCAATCCGATTATGGAAGGCAGACAGAAGATTTGGGAGTATCTCCAGCACTTTTTTCCCTCCACCACCTCATCTAACCGCATTTGTTTGTCTCGTAGCAAAGCTGACTTAGAACAAAAAAGCGTTTTGTTTCCTAGATGTCTCTACAGGGTTTATTTTGCGACGAAAGAAGACGAGCTATACAGAGTGGCAAAATGATAACACTGTACACAGGGTGTACTTTCTACATTACTAGCTGATGTTGCGATTTGAGCTGTATTATTATTGCGCTAAGAGCATTCGATAGTGTTGCAGAATATAATTCAAGAAGATCTACCGCGCGCGACAGCGTCCATTCAGTTCAATGCTTAGATTTGAGTCACAGCACCGTGGTGAGAGGTCGGCATAGTGAAGCAGTTCACATATTAGTCGGTCAGTTGAGCTGTTTGAGTAGACGCTACCTAGGTAGAACAGATAGTAACGTGTTTTCCTCAAGTTCAAGAGGCTCGGAATTTGGATCCTGGTCAGAGTGAGTAATTTAGGTAACGTTTTCCCGGGTGTTTCCCTCATCCTGAAAGATGAATGGTAACTCTAAGCTCCAGTACCCTCTACTTATTTGAACATCATTTCATTCATCCTCCGATATGATATAACGTTGGAGGTTTTCCCTTATCCTCAAAGATGAATGTCTGGCAACTCTATGCTCTATGTACCATGTACTCATTTGTACATCATTTCATTCATCATTCGATATGATATGTCGTTGGAGGTATTCCCTTATGCTGAAAGATGAATGTCTGGTAGCTCTAAGCTCTATGTGCCATGTACGCATTTGTACATCAATTCATTGATAGTCCGATATTATACTTACCGTTGGAGGATTTCTCTTATCCTGAAAGATGAATGTCTGTTAACTCTAAGCTCTATGCACCCTGTACTTATTTGAATATCATTTCATTAATCGTCCGTTATTACTTAACGTTGTAGTAAGATGACGTAGGTATTTACGGATGTTTCTGAGCACAATTTGTAAGGCAGTGTAGGTATATTTATATGTTTTCTGTATGTTGCTCATGGCAGTTGGTGTGAGCCCGGCATACCTTGCTGTTCTGGTCCCTTCCAACGTACCCTAAGCAGCTCTTCAGGAGGTTTTGTACTCTAAGAGCCTTCATTTGGAATGCTTTCCTGAACATTTAAAATGTTGACACAGTTTTATTGACCGCCCTTTTACGTGAGATTTGGGATTATTTTGAGACTCCTGCAAAGCAGTTCTCATGAACTTATCTCAGATGCACTGAAGGACGTTGGACCACTTTTCAGAATATAACGATATAGGAGCAGTAATATCTTGTCCACTAACATTTTTATAAAGTTATAATTGAGGCATCTACTTTCCTAATTGCTGGTGATACGTCACTTGTTTTTGAAGACTCTCGTCAGATTTTTATCAGTAATTTCCTGGTTTTGCAGTAGTTGTAGCTGGTTTATCACTTGTTTGGCAATCATTTATGTACTTCTGAATGTTCTCGTTTTATCTGATACGTTGAATAAGATCTTTGTTTCACACATTCCTCAGGGATCTGCACGTGCCCCCAAGCTAATCTTTTATTTGTAATTACTTGAACTAATTTATAATTAATACATTAATGTTTTAAATAAATATTTTGTACAACAGAGGCTGAAAAAAATGAATTAGAAAGAATGAAAATTATGTTTCTTCTCTTAATAAAATGAAATATAATAATTTTAAGAAATTTACTTACCATCTTGGGCTAATAAACAATTACTTTTATTTAAAGAATAAAATATATATTTATATATAAATTTAACAATTTGCTAACTTTTTTCTAAAAAAGATAAAATTCTGGTAATAAACAATCTGGCATTATTAATTTCATTTGTTTGGTTTTCGACCGGAAGGACAAAACATAATTTAAAAACCAGAATGAAGGAAGATTTTAAAATATTATATATAAACAGACTGATAAATGAGGTGATTCATTTGATTGAGAAACAGTTCCAGAAGTTAAACTATTGAAACAATTAAATTGAACGATAGATTCTTTGGTTTGGGAAAGAATATTTATGTTAAAAACTAAAATCGTGTAATGAATTTTGAAAATATGCTTATTCATTCTGTAAATAAGTCTGTTTTATATGCAGAAATTGGTAATAAATACAAAAATAATACGTTACCCAGCAACCATAATGATAACAACAGGAATAAACAACTTGGCTGAATTGTGGAAACGTAGAGTCAGACATTAAAAAAGTCAATGCCATAGCCGGGATATGAACCACGGATCTTCTGGTTTCCGTTCAGCCGCTCTACCATTGAGCTACTATAGCCAACGTGCCGATATGGCATTAAATTCTCCAACTGACTCGTATTTTCCCGGTAAACCACTCTAACCACTCTAACCACAATGTTGGAGCGGCTGGACGGAAACCAGAAGATCCGTGGTTCAAATCCCGGCTATGGCATTGAATTTTTCAGTCTGACTCTACGTTTCCACAATTTAGCCTACACAGTGTGAGAGAACAATCAATTTCCAGCTTGGCTGAAGTTGTTAGTAATTTGTCTGCGAAACTAGTCTGTCTATTGTGAATTATTTAAGATAAGTAAGGTTTGTAAGAAATTTTAATACTTTATTCTAATACATGTAGCTCATTTTAGCTGTTTCGCTTCCGTTTAATAATATTTATTTTTCAGTAGAGTAGGTTATGTGCGCCATGTTTCGGATACCATTTTTATTTTTCGGTATTGTACACGTATACATCAATAGACACGACATTCTGCGATAACGTTCTTTATTCATATTAGATTACAGTCCCTTAACCGAAAATGCCTTATAAAGTTCACATAAGACATAATGAAAACCATTGAAAAGCATTTGGATTAGGTTACAAAAAATGGTGCCTAATTTCGGATACTTTTGTGGAGTACGATAAGCCAGTTGACAGTGTCTTTTCATAAAATTCCTGAGACATCTTTTTTCAGCCGTACCACTACTGGAATCAAATAGATGCTTTACATTGTTGATCAACGCTAGCTGGAATGCCATTCGTCTAATGTCTTCCTTTCTAGGTACAAAACAGCGATCATCCATAACCGTAAAGTATGTCCCGTTGATGCTATACGCCTGCGAGGTCTGGGGCATGGCCGCAGATTCCTGGCTGTCATACCTTCAACGCGCTCAGAATAGAGGACTTAGGTGCGTCTATTCAGTAGGCCGATTCTTCCCAGTAAGGTTCCTTCATGAACCCTCATCGCTTCCATACGTGGAGGATGAAATTAGGCACCGGGCTACAAAATTGTACGCAAATTTACCATCGTACAGAAGTGCCCTGGTTATGTCTCTTGGTGATTATGATCCTACCAGACGTGGCCGCCGACTATTCCGGGTTCCTCGCATGGCTTGCGGGCATCCGAGGTAACCACGGAGCAAATCCAGCAGCAGCAAAATCTGAGCTCCCATAATATAGCTGAGTTGTCTGGTCTCAAATTTATCCATAAAAAATTAAATTAAATTTACTAGATCGCCAGGGTGCAGCAGGCAAGCATCCTGTCCTTCCTAGAGGAGTAAATGTCCAAATCAGATCTAACCATCACCCTAATACAAATAAACCCATCCTCAAATATCCCACGAAAAAAGAAAATCCTACATGCGGCTAAACCCAATCCTTGGTGGGCACGCAGCAATAACCTTCGGGCTAATACAGCCTGGCAGTACTCCACCGTGCCGGCCCGTGCCGTGCCGTAACAGTATGCAGTCTGATTAGTTTCCATCTTCTCACCAAGTGCGCACTCTTTCCAGATTTCTGTAGTCAATAAACTGTCAATACCTTTCGGTTTGTGGTTTACATAATTCTCTAGTGTAGAGCGAGGTACGCCATGTCATTTGGAAGTTTTCAAAAAATCCCATTTTCTTCTCTTTGATGACCATTTCTGCTTCTCTCATTGCTTCTTCTGAGCACCTCCTTCTGCGCCCTGGGGCCATCTGATGAACAAAATGTCTTTTAAATCGGTAAAATATTGTTTATTCCTAATTCCGAATATCCAAAATTACGATGCCTGTGGTATCCGAAATTAAGAATTCCGCCATATTGGATAAATAACAGCTTGGATTAAACCAGATGTAAGTAATTTCAAATGTTACTGTATATAAGAAAAGTATGATATACTAACATATTACAGGCAGTAATTACGTGACCTTACCTTAAGCTCAAGAAATCGCTCTGAAAAGTGGTCTTCAAATATTCTGATCGTGAACAAAACAACTTACGAATGCTACTTCACCACAACTAACTGCATAATGGCTAGAGGTTCACTGTGTTCAACTGGTACTTCCTCCTACTTGTTCACATGATTTCCGAGGGAGTGCAGCAAAAAATTTCTCGGTAATGGATAATTGTATGAATATGTATTTTACGTAAATTCTGCTTTCACGAGATCTTCATACCTTTGTGTAGTAGAATATCACTTACGGTTTACAAAAATCATTCAGAAAGAAGCCTTCCGAAGGTGTATCCAGAACATTCAAGATATTTATTCAATTTTTAATGAAAATATGTTAAATATAAATGAAAATTACTAGCGGCATTCTACAAAAAGTCAAAATTTTCGAAAGCTGTTCTATATAAAGGCAACCTAAGTAGGTTTCATGAGTTTATATTTATGAACTCCTCATTTTTCATGGTCTGGTCCTATATTGATCGTCTAAGACCACTTAAGTTCTCCCAAAAGCCTCTTTATTTAAGGCTTGATGTTCATTTTCGTGTTGTAAATCTACGACACATGACCTCCGGCTTTACTTTCCTATCCGAGAGAAGCCATGGGATTGGGATTGAGGTTTCATTACGGAGGAGATTCGGTTCGTAGGCCACCAAGCTTCGTTCCTATGCCCCCAAGTGGGTACACCCCCGCGAGAAAGGATGAGGCGAAGGACAGAGAGGGCGGCCGAGCCAAGGACTCATGACAGTGCAGAGGCCAGGGTCCCTACAGTTTACTTGGATAAGGACTTCCCCGATAGGCCAGGACAACGATCACGCTCCCTTACAGCGGGACGGCAACGAGCCCAGCAGTCGAGCACTAACGGTCCAAGGCAGGCGATCCGAGCCCCAAAGGTCCTTGGCTGGCGGTCCCGAAATGGTCCCAGCAGAGGAGCGGAGACCAGCAACCGACCTACCGGAGGAGGAAGTAGTTCACCTCAGAGCATATCATCCTGTCATGCACCGCCGAGACTCCCACCGTCACTTCTACCCTGCAAGGGACCACCACATGAGAGATGATGTCAAAAGATAATGGAAATGAAATATAGGACAGGAAATTTGGGGGATTTAATTAACCTCTCCAGCATTCGCCTTGCGACCCAGGAAAATCTCCGAAAAAACCCATGGGTCAGGTAATTCGGCCTCGGGAATCGAACCCTGGCCTCCTAAATGCGGGCTACAGACGAAACCGCCTGAGCCATCCCGCTCGGTGACGGAAGCCATGGTAAGGATTTGGAGGCCGAAATAAAAATCCACGCCCTGTCCAAGGCTTGAACCCGTGACCTTGGGGACCAAAAACGCTTAGACCACTCCTAGATCAAGAAGAACATCATTTCAATTTTGGTATTTAACATTTTTTAGTTTAACTGTTTACAGACACAACGAAACACACCTCAAAACGTGTATTTCTATGTTAAACCTCGGTATTTAATATTCAAGTAAACCGCAGAAGATACTACTTACTGTTTACTTGGTAATAAACTTTCGTAGCGATAAAGGGGAGAGAAAGTCATGTGAGAGTATTGTATATTCCACCAACAATAAGGTTTCCCAACCACCGCAAGAGAAAAAGTGGCAACTTTAATTGGACATGTACTTTATTTTTCCTGTTGTGGCCACAGTGACCCACAATTCGTTTATTTTGTGCAGCATCGAGGAAGGGGGGGGGGGGGCTAGTAATTTTGTTAGATGGCACAGAAAATTGGACGGTGACAGTTGTCGGCAAGAAAAAGGTCGAGGGCACAGAAATGAATTGGGGTCATTACCAGGTCGAGCCGTAATGGCCCATACGCGTTTTTATTTGTGCGAAACATACGAGCGTGTGCTTTCATCCTAGACTGCTATATTCCAAAAGCAAAATTGCTTTTTAGCCTCTCTATAGTAAGTAGAAAGTGTGTTACATTCCACCCAAATATCGAGATTTCAGCGTTGTTCTGTCTACTGCAATTTAATCGAGAGAAAACACGCACAGAAATAACTACTTAAAGATACAAAAGAACAGTCAAATGTTTTAAACAACTGAATCCTACTGGAATTGCCACAAACAACTGAATATCAGCTATTTTGTTAAAGCTAAGAAATACACCAGCGACAGTCAGGTATTATAAAATTTGCGTAAATTTAAAACGAGGCGCGAAGAAGGACCAGTGAATTGAACGTTTAAAGACGGGAGGTGGACAGTGTATTATCCACCTAATTCAGTGAATTATAAAATCGCAAAGTTATTAATACATGAAGCACAGGCGAGATCGGCATATTCCTTACGATGCAAGTTTTCAGTATTACGTAAATTTAAAACGAGGAGCGAAGAAGGACGAATGAATTGAACGTTTCAAGACGGGGGGTGGACAGTGTATTCTCCACATATTTCAGTGAATTATAAAATCGCAAAGTTATTAATAGATGAAGCAAAGGCAAGATCGGCATATTCCTTAGGATGCAAGTTCTCAGTATTACGTAAATTTAAAACGAGGAGCGAAGAAGCACAAGTGACAAGTGACTGGAACGTTTCAAGACGGGAGGTGGACAGTGTATTATCCACATAATTCAGTAAATTATAAAATTGATTAATACTTGAAGGAAAGGCGAGATCTGCTTATTCCTTACTATGCATGTTCTAACTCAGTATTAAGTAAATTTAAAACGAGAAGCAAAGAAGGACAAGTGACAAGTGACTTGAACGTTTCAAGACGGGAGGTGGACAGTGTATTATCCACATAATACAGTGAATTATAAAATCGCAAAGTTATTAATACTTGAAGCATAACCGAGATCGGCATATTCCTTTCGATGCATGTTCTGACTCAGTATTACGTAAATTGAAAACGAGGAGAGGACAAGTGACTTGAACGTTTAATGACGGGAGTTGGGCAGTGTATTATGTACATAATCCAGTGAATCCTAAAATCGCAAAGTTATTAATACTTGAAAGAAAGCCGAGATCGGCATATTCCTTTCGATGTATGTTCTAACGCAGTATTACGTAAATTTAAAACGAGAAGAGAAAGACAAGTGACTTGAACGTTTCAAGACGGGAGGTGGACTGTGTAATATCCACATAATTCAGTGAATTATAAAATCGAAAAGCTATGTATACTTGAAGCAAAGGCGAGATCGGCATATTCCTTTCGATGAATGTTCTAACCTCTCTTGTATTTCAGCAGTAACCTTCATAGCAATTTGTTTTGACAGTCTATACCTATGTAGAAAATTTCCATCTGGCAACTCTTGAGGAGTTGTCATTTCTCCTCATAGGCCATACTCCATTACGAATACCACTTAGACGGTCTTAAATATAGCAAATCAACGTCAAAAGCTGCGTTCACGCCCGCCATATTGACTATTCTACAATTGTTAACGACTTAACAACAGAAATATGGCTTATAAGTTTAACAAGAGGTTTTGTTAAACTAATGCAATTTTTGTAGTAACTATTGCTAAGCAAACTAACAGCCGTGTTAAATCTTAACTAGTGTTGGTGAAATCGGGCATTAAAATTATACCTATTCTCTGGATGACCTATATAGTTAACATCCTCCAACGTTGTCATACCGGACGGTGAATGAATTGGGTGAAATGATGCTCAAATGAATCCAGGGTCCTGGGAGCTCACAGTTATCCGACATTTGTCTTGAAGGATAAGGGAAACCCCCGGAAAAAACCTTATCCAAGTAAGTCACCCTGACCAAGATTCGAGCTCGGGACCTCTTGAAAGTGAGGCAGACACGCTACCATCTACACTACCAAGACGGGCAGAGAGAGAGAGGAAATATTTTTCATGTTATATTCCATGTCGGAAAAAGTTAGTTAAAGACGGTTGCGTGTTGATTGGATTTAAAAATATAAAGAAATGTGATGAATTTATAGTGCGCTACGCTTTGATGTCCCGGCCAGCATACGAAAATTCCATTCTAAGGCGTTGGTTTTCCTAAATAAAAATACGTATCACCTTTTTCTCCATAATAAATTTAACTATCTATCATTATGTAGTAAATGAAGCAACATGTTATATTATAATGCTGCTAGTACATCCAATTTCTCAATTAAATCTCGTCCTTACACACGCAACTTTCTTATCTCACGATGAAGCTTTTTCTGTTGGCATCTTTAAAAGAAGATTATACTCCATCATTATTGATTTTTCTGTCCCTATAGGAACCACAGGTTTAACTAAACTTCATAATCTTCCATATCCATATCTTTCAATTTTTTATAACTTCATTTTCACATACTTAATATAACATAATAACATTTTATATATATTCTAAACATTCTTAGGGTACAAATATCATTATCAAATGCATAATTAATATTTATTTATACCATGTTGGCATTAAATGCCTGCATACATGTTTAAACTGTTTTACATTTGAAGCAAATGCATCCACCTTTATGTCCACGTGTTTTTGCCTGCCGCTTTCACAGTTATACAAGGTTACGCAATAGTCGTTGCCACATAAAGTCCCAGATTATTTATTTGTGATCTGGATAGGTAACATTTTATTAAAAATTTAAAACCCTCGAAAGAGTACCTTCTAAAGCATATATGAGTTTCCAGGAGATACTTTAAGATAACCGCACGCTAAGAAACTTATTTGCAGAAAACGCTGAGATTGTATTAACAGCAAAACTTAAACAAATAGTTCAATACCAAATAACCTGTTTTAAAACAACTGACTGTCACTTAAAATCTATTGCATTCCCAGGTTCCCTTGTATCTTCATTTTTATCTCTTGAACATACATAGAGAACGGAATTTCAAAGACGTCATCTAGACAACCAGTTTTAAAACATTTGACTATCATTTAAGGTCTACTGTATTCTCCATAGTCCCTTGTAACTTCATTTTCTATCTCATGAATATACAAAGAGTATCAATTTCAAAGACATCACCTAGTCAACCAGTTTTAAAACATTTAACTATCACTTAATGTCTACTATATTTCTATATTACCTTCTGCCTTCATTTTTTCTCTTGAGCATGTGTCCGGAAAATAAGATCTCCAAGGCACTGAAGGCGTGAGGAACATCCGGCAACACTGACGTGTGCCCTGGTTTTATCGCTTCAAATCCGCACCACAGCGAACCGTTGCAACCATTAGACTTGGCTGGGCAGCCGTTTGCGATGGAGCTTCCTATCACTTCCGCCAAGTGTGGGTTGCGTGCAGTGATCCATTTTGTGAGTGCCAATGGCACTACCCCCACTGAAATCCATCGTCAGTTATGCGAAGTCTATGGGCCACAGAGTATGGACGTCAAAAACGTGCGAAAGTGGATCCGAGAGTTCAAAGACGGACGTACAGACGTCCATGATGAACAGCGTTGTGGTCGGCCTTCGGTTTCAGCCTAAACAATTGCAAAAGTGGGGCAAGAAATGCTTAAAGATCGGCGTGTGACAGTTCACGAGCTGTGCGAACTTATTCCTGAAATCAGTAAGACTATGATTGACAAAATTTTCACCGAAAATTTTCATCATCGCATACTGCAAATGCAATGGCTGAACTCCTGACCCTACAGTCCAGACTTAGCACCTAATGATTATCATCTGTTTCCTGAGTTGTAGTCACACCTGGGTGGAACACATTTCCAGACCGAAGGTGATTTGAAAAACGAGGTTGAGTGCAACCTGCGCAACTTGGCAGGAGAGTGCTATGGCAAGGGTATACAAAAACTGCCATAGTGCATGCAAAAGTGCATCGATCGCAATGGTGATTACGTTGAAAAATAGCTGTAAGTTCCGCCTTTCCAGCAATGTAAGATTCATTGACAATAAACATATTTTCTACATTAAATAAAATTGGAGACTTTATTTTACGGACACGTCTCGTACAAAGAGAACGGAATTTCAAATACGTCACCTAGACAACCAGTTTTAAAACATTTGACTACTCTAAGTCTAGTGTATTCCAATTTTCCTTTGTACCTTCATCTTTTATCTGATATTTTGTCTTATTTAGGTTGAATGACGTGAGTGGAGCACACTTTTCTGCAGTCGGTTAAAGGAAGGCTGTTGATGCGGAAGTGGGGAATTTTCTAATTTGCTTGTACTTAACACATCCAGTAATTTATTTAGGTTTCTGTTTGCTGAAACCATTGACGTTGAAGGGAAGTAATTCAGTTAGCCGCAGTGCGGGAGACTACAGCCACCTTTTTTTTTTTAATTGTAAATAGCTACCTCAGCGTTAAGGTCCATTGGTCTGCGCTTTACGGTCTCTTAATTCCCCCGCCCTCCCTCGTTTTTTTGGCTTGTGACCACTTTGCTCTACGAAGTATAAACAGACCGACGTGTGAAAACATCAGTTCAAAGAGCAGCAGGACAGGGAAAGTAATTCAATTTCATCATTAGCGCTCTACATGCAGCGCGACCGTTTTGTTATTCAATTACGTGACGTTCACTGTGCGTTAAAATGATGCCACCACACACGTGATTTGCTGGAATTTTGTAAGTTTGTGGTATCTTCAGGCCAGTTACAGCGAAGAGATCCTAATCTGTACCTATTCTCCAGACAAATCAAGAACCACAGGTTTTTGGTGTAATTTACGTCCCCCAACCTTAAGTCATATGGGACGATAAAATGATCCTCACATGAGACCGGGGTACATGGAGCTAAGAGTTACATGACATTCGTCCTTCAGGATAAGGGAAAATCCCGGAAAAAGCCTTATCCAGGTAACTCACCCTGACCGAGATTCGAGCTCGGGACCTCTTGAACGTGAGGCAGACACGGTGCTATCTGCACTACCGAGGTGGGCTAAAATTAGGAGTGTGCTACAAAGCTACCTATTGTTAAAAAAATACTTAGGGTCTTCTGATAGAGTCAACATGAAAAATAAAATGCCACGACCGGGATTTGAACCACGGATCTCCTGGTTTACATCCAGTCGCTCTGAACCATTGAGCTACCATGGCCAACGGGCCGTCCTGACATTAAATTCTCCATTTGACTCCTATGTTTCCCCGCTAGACCACTAGGGGCTCTCTCACTTATATAGTTTATGAATTATCTGCTTTTCTAATCCATATGCGGGACACACTTGTTTTACTTACAGCACACGCTTCAGCAGGACGCCTTTGAGCATTTTTGAAATCGAGCTGATTTCTATATTCCTTATTGCCCAATATTTTGAAGAACATGTACACCTTAAAAATAATACTTCGAACCAGACTTCGCAATAACTGCCGTTTTTACTCACCATTCACCGCAAGACGCCATTGCACTAATTTAACTCTTACTCTACTGTTGTGTAAAGAACTGAATGATATCGATCTGAACTCTCCAGAGTAAATAAACACTTTCTATCCAGCATTCATTCATAAACTTAAGCATACAGCATTCCACAGGCTAACAGGAAATGAAATGTTTGCTCTTTCTAGAATTTAACACCTTGATTTACTCACAGTAATTCTTCATCACGTCATGTGAGTAGTTTAAATTTCAGTTCTGAGTAATGAAAAGTATATGTGCATACATACACACCAACCACTTTGAACTCTCTAGAATAAATAGAGATTACGAACCATTCATAAACAAAATATATTGTCACCAGATACGTTCTACCACGGCAGCAGGGAATTTATTGTTTCCTCTCGCTCGAAATGGCTTACTCAAGTAATTCTTTTATTGCCTCATTTCAAACATTTACGTTTCAGTTCTGAGTAATTACAAATATACGTACACGCATACATGCCAACCAATAATGATATTCATTACAGTGCTTAAGTCAAGATTTATGTTAAAATACAGGTAATGGTGTTTTATTTATTTGTATTAGGAAAACTATTTGAGCTAAAAATGCAAGGTTTTCATGCTTATGTTAGATACATTACTGTCTACCTTCCACATGGATCATTTTTGGCGAAATCTGAATTTTTGCTTCAGCGCGAATAGTATTTCATACAGATTGATTAGGTTGGCACTCCTAAGACACCATTTAGCGGAAATGCACTATGACAACACTGCAGGACTCCGATTGGGTGCTTGCCTAGCAGCGCTCAAGGAGAAAACATCTTCCCATTTGAAACACATAACAGTACAACGTATCCACTTTTATTACATTGTTGGCAAATGAATTTCAACAATGTGCTGATTACCGCTCGGTACGACACTTGCACGATAGCTCATGCAACAGGTGGAAGTTAAGTCATACAGATAGGGGACATTTTGAGGTCAAAAGCACGTGCTTGAAAACTAAGATTGAAAACGAGCAGAGAGGGGGGTACTATAAAATAGTCCGTAAATGTGGAGTGCTACCAGATATTCTTCTTTCAGAATAAGAGAAAACCTCCAAGGTTAAGTCATATCAGACGATGAATGAAATGATGTTCAAATAAGTACAGGGTACATAGAGCCTAGAGTTACCAGATATTCATCATTCAGAATAAGACAAAACCTCCAACGTTAAGTCATATCGGACGATGAATGAAATGATGTTCAAATGAGTACAGGTTACATAGAGCTTAGAGTTACCAGACATTCATCATTCAGGATAAGACAAAACCTCCAACGTTAATTCATATCGGACGATGAATGAAATGATGTTCAAATAACTACAGGGTACATAGAGCTTAGAGTTACCAGACATTCATCTTTCAGGATAAGATAAAACCTCCTACGTTAGTTCAACTCGGAGGATGAATGAAATGATGTTCAAATAATTATAGGGTACATAGAGCTTAGAGTTACCAGACATTCATCTTTCAGAATAAGAGAAACTCAGAAAAAAAGCCTTATCCAGATATCTCAGCCTGACCTAAATTCGAACTGCAGCATAATGAACCGGAGACAGACGCTGTTCCATGTAAGCTACATTATTGGTTTGAATTTTCGAAAATATATTTTTTAAACCTGGAAGTCGCCACTCATCATTTTCTACTGGCGATGTAAATAATTTAGAATTTTATTAACGTTAACCTCCATTAATATGTACTACATTTAAAACTTCAGCTTTAGTCAGAATATTTGTCGATGAAGGGCAGGGAAAACTCTGTGAGTTTAGCACATTTTTTTCCTTCTCTACTTCTCGGGACGTTTGGAAGCAACAGGCATAGACGTTGACAGTTGACGAGACCTGACAGGTCAACACAAACTCGTAAAGAGGGGAAATTATATTTAGATGAACTTTAAAATGTCAGAGATTCTTCAACTCACGCCGACAAGATAAAGCAACTTCCGTCACTGGCACAAAAATTAATTTTAATGCTTTCTCTCATTTTGTTTCACAAGATTTTAATATCGCGGGAAAACAACTCTGTTTGGCATCAAAAGGTGCATTATTACAAATGTCATCGTTGTTGGCATTTGTTGACTCAAAGAGCAATGTAATTTTTACTTAAAACTAAATAAAGTTGGCATTACATCCGTATCAAATATTTCATACAGAGCCGGAAATGAACACTTTGAACTACAGAAGCATTTTTCTAAAGTTCCAAGTCCGTATGGGAATTTAATGTTCAGTTGGCATTTTGTTATGACTACTCAGTGGTCAGTAGGAGAACTTAATGCCGTGCTGACATGTTGCCATGGTAGCTGTGTAGTCAGTGGGGGGAATTTAGGGCCGTATTCATAGTCAGACTTAGTCCGGACCAACTTGCTACTTCCGGTAGACTAACGGTGGGCTATCAATTTTCTTCTTCATAAACCGGGATTAGCGATAGTCCGGGCACTTAATACGAGGCTGAGTCAAATGAAAACCTTAAATTTGTAATAACAATAGATAGAGTCAACATGAAAAATTCAATGCCATGGCCAGTATTTGAACCACAGATCTCCTGGTTTCCGTCCAGTCGCTCTAACCCATTGAGCTACCATGGCCAACGTGTCATCCTGACATTAAAGCGGTGTATCTCGGATGCGACAGCGTCTAGTGGTCTACATGGGAAATAAATGAGTCAAGTGGAGAATTTAATGTCAGGACGACACGTTGGCCATAGTAGCTCAATGGGTTAGAGCGACTGGACGGAAACCACGAGATCCGTGGTTCAAATTCCAGCCATGGCACGTTGACTCTATCTATAAAAGACCTTAGCCTATATACGTCTAGTATGAAGAAGTGATTAATCACCATCAATTAACTAAAATTGCAACAACAAATCGAAATTTCGAGCCGTTATGCTGTAAGTAGGTAAGCGTGCTACAAACAGCGTGCAGAATGGCCTGTAGGTGGCAGCATAGTACAGATGCACACATACGTCGCAGTACTAGTATAAATATGGCCGCCCCACTTGCGACTTGCCCCAGGGAAGACCAGCGCTCTGTTATTCGGCTTTTGCGTTGCGAAGGTGTGAAACCTATTGAAATTCATCGACGAATGAAGGTTCCGTACGGTGATGCATGTTTGTCACAGCAGCAAGTCTACGAATGCAGTAGAAGTTCTTCAGTGGAAGATGCTCTGCGTCCAGGTCAGACACAACGAGTTGTGACTACACAGAACATTACAGCAGTTGAAGCCATAGTGAAGGCAAACCACCGAGTGACACTGAATGGCATTGCAGCATGTTTACAGATCAGTCATAGGTCAGCACACCACATTGTGCATGATGTGCTCCAGTTTCGCAAAGTGTCTGCAGGATGGGTGCCACGACAGCTGACACCTGAAATGATAGAACGACGTGTTAATGCTTGTGAAGAGCTTCTTCGGCGCTTTGAATGGGACGCTGATGGCTTCCTTTCAAGAATCGTTACTGAGGACGAAACCTGGATTTACTTCCACCAACCGGAAACGAAGAGAGCGAGCAAGGAATGGCGCCCTCCCTCATCGCCAAAACCAAAGAAAGTTCGAACAGAACCATATGCTGCCTCTCTTTAGGGATGAAAAAGGCGTCATTTTGGACCATTAAATGCCTAGAGGGACAAATGTTAGCAGTGTATCATACAAAGACCTCCTAAAAAGTCATCTGAGGCCTGTAATCAAATCAAAGCGACGTAGATTGCTGTCAGCAGGTCTCGTTTTGCAACATGACTATGCAAGACCCCACACTGCCCGTACAACAGTTTCAACAATCACAGACCTGCATTTTGAGTGTCTTCCTCATCCACCATACTCACCAGACCTTGCTTCAAATGATTTCCATTTGTAAGGTCCACTCAAAGACGCAATGGGATGAAGTAAGTTCCATTCCGATGAAGAGGTACACCACCCGGTGCATGAGTGGTTGCACGCACTACCAAAGGCATTTTTTCTAAAGGAATTTATGCACTTTGTAGGCGCTGGTGGACTTGCATTGAGCGTGGGGGAGATTATGTTGAAAGGTGATACAGCTTTGTACCACTTCTGCACAAAGATTAATATTTAACAAATATTTAAGGTTTTCATTTGATTCACCATCAACATTGGTCCGGCTCAAATTTTGGTCCGCCTAGAAGGGATAGATTAAAGACGGACTATCTTTGCTACATGGACGACAATGAAGTGGAGAATGTAGCTGTGGTGCGTAGAATTCGGGAAATAAGACGACGTGGAAAACTTAACTACCAGAATAGAAATTATTGTGAAGTACGTCGACCTAAACTTCAAAAGCAGATACAGGTTTAGTAAAGCGAACGCCAGAAAGATGATAGAAATGATTCGTCCTAACCTGTAGGTCAGGGACGATAACCGAGGCCTGACACTCAAATCCTAACAGCACTTCGGTATTATACAAGAGGAGGATATCAAGACAACACTACTGACCTGCATCAGTAAGCCGCATTATCAACAAACTCCTTTCTCATATTTTTCATTCCTTGACACGGTTATTTTCTATTATGTTAATTCTTTAAGACTAAATAAAACATTGGTCTTCCTCTGACCATTGATACCACGCTTCTTCATATTATCCATATTTACAGCACACCAAACTTTGTTACCGAACCTCAAATAGCAGCAAAAACCGTAAGAATGATTAAGAAACGGCTGTGAAACTACCACAGAGATTTATAAACTTGTAGGTACAATGTGGTTTGTTTAGCGCTCTATGGGTCTCGCGCATGCGCAGAAGAACTTTCTATGTCGTGTTTCAATCCGGTTACGGTAGGTTATTTTGGTATTCGGTAGCATTTTGAAATGTCGAACACTGCATTACTCTGCCACAAAGGGCATGTATCTACATACATATTAGCACTCGATCTTTGTAAATATCGATCAGTCGCAGAAATTTGCTTTCAATCTGGTTGAAAATAAATGAAATTCCAACTGATTCACTAACGCTTCGTTAGGGTCAAATCGAGGACAGCATCAGTGAGAGGTTAAACTTAGCATGTTGTAAAAGAACATGTTCTTCAAAACAAGAAATTCCACACAGTGATGTGGCGTTACGGTAACTGACAAATTGAAGAAAGTATATCTAAATTTTAAATAATTTTTTGTTCAAAGAATAATGGAAAGTCCAAACGAATTGACTTTCAGATTTCAAAAGCGTTAATATGGGATGTCGTCAGGATATGGAGTTTTGTCATTGCCTAACGTCCTTAACGACCACGCCTTGTGCATTTCGACAGGTAGTAAAGGACTATCAGCATCTATTGCCCTTTATTACAACGGAGTCAGGATGTCTTAAGGCCAAACACTTGTACATCGAGTTGATAAAGGAGTATTTGTCTGTGCCAGCAATTGTTGCAAAATATCCAAATACTACATGGGATTGCATATGGAAAATTTTTCTAAACGCCTACGTTCCACTTGATTGGAAGGTGTCAGTGTACTTCTTTGTGAATGAACTAATCCCCACAGAACTAAATAAATATAAACATAATTTAGCAACGTCCCATGATGTAAACGTTGTGGAAAAGTGGACACGCAGATACACAGAATTACCACCTCCAAAAATGCATCTGAGATCTGGAAATTGACTAAAAATAAAATTGGCGTGCTGGTTGGAAGCAGGGCGGACCATGCGACAGTGTCAGTAATTCTCTGCTGGAATATTAAGAAAGGCAACACTGCCTGGACTCAAATGTGGTTGATAATGGCTATCTACCATTATTCCTGAATGCTGATTATCCTAATATATTTGCATTCAAAAAGTGGCTCAGAGCAGAGTGATACAAAATGCGCAGATTTCATGATGTGTGGACCGAGTTAACTGATCAATTGAATCTCACTTGCTAACTTTCGCGCGGGTGTGCACGCAGTTTCCTTCTAAAATCTTACAAAAAAGTAACCAAACATGAATACATCAAGTAAAACCAGCTCTCCTATTCTACCATTCTCCTTTGTAATCTTGACTGTTTATTTAAAAATTTAAAAAAGATAAACAAAAGGAAAAACAAAATTCTGATCAGAAAAAAATAAAAAAATTGGTGACCGAACCACTGGTACCGGACGGTGATAGATCCCCCTAGACCGGTCGTTTGACATCCCCCTGTTCAAAGTAGCCCGTTCTATTGCCAGTTGGGCTCAACTGCAAACTCGGACTGTACAGATTTGTGTGGACTGTCAGTGAATTGCCAAGTAGCCGAATTGTTAGTTATTTGTTTCTTGCACGATTGTTGTCAGTGTAGTGAAACGGCAAACCTTGCGTTTTAGAGTTAATTCTTTGATTTTAACAGTAATATGGTGAATGATTTAATTTTAAAAGAGCGGTATCACAAATTTCGGGTAAAAGTGACTGTGATTTTGTGATTGAAAACTTTTAACTTGGTCCTTGATTTCGCGTTCTTTTAGTGAAAATTTTCACTTAATTTCAACAGGAAGGCCAACTCTGAATCCTAAACACACGAACTGAGAGAAGGTTATTTCCAGCAAGATGGAGCAACGTATCATGTATCTAATGACACCATGGCACTTGTAACCAACTTCTTTGATAAACGAATAAATTTAAAAGGTCTGTGTCCCCCCAGATCCCCTGACCTAACCTCACCGGATTTTTTCTTGTGGCGGTATCTAAAAATAGAGTGTACAAGAATAGGCCACGGACAATTGATGTTCTCAAAGGATCCATTCGAACCGAAATAAGTAATATTGACGAGGATACTCTCCGTAAAACTTCAGAGAATATGGTGAGACGAGTGCAAACATGTATAGATGCAGGTGGAGGACACTTCCAACATTTTGTCTGAGATGTAAATAGTGTAATGTAATCTGCCAATTGTGTATTATGTTCTCCCAAAGTTACACGTTGTCCTAGTACTTGTTGGGATGTTATGGCCTATTGAAATGGTTCAGATTTATAAGGATCGCACTATAGTTTCACTACACTCAACATTTAGTTTTGCACTTTATTACATTTTACAAGCAAAACTTATTGAAAATTAGGCAAACATTTGCCAAGCATAACCTTTTCGTCTGTCACAAATAAAATAAACAATCCAAACAGCTGAAAATGGAAACGCTCATCGGGGTAACGTGTGCAAACAATATACAGTGCGATCCATATAAACCCGAACAACTTCAATAGGCCAAAACTTCTGAACCAATAATAGGACACGCGTGCAACTTTGGGAGAATATAATACACAATTGGAAGATTACAGCACACTATTTACATCTCAGAGAAAATTTTGGAAGTGTCCTCCCCCAGCATCTGTACATGTTTGTACTCGTCTCACCATATTCTCTGAAGTTTTACGGAGAGTATCGTGGCCAATGTTACTTATTTCGGTTCGAATGGATTCCTTGAGAACATCAATTGTGCGTGGCCTATTCTTGTAAACACTATTTTTAGACAGCCCTACAATAAAAAATTCCGGTGAGGTTAGGTCACGGGATCTGGGAGACCCCAGACATTTTGAGATTATTCGATTATCAAGAAACTGTTTACAAGTTCCGTGGTGTGATTAGATATGCGACACGTTGCTCCATCTTGCTGGAAATTACCTTGTCTCAATTCAATATCATCCAGCTGCTCCACAAATGTGTTGAAGATACCCATATAAACTTCAGTGTCAAAGAAAATGGGACCAACGATCCTGGAAGCTGACAGCATGCACCATACTGCAAACTTCTCTTCATGCAATATGGTTTCGTGGATCACTTGGGGCTTTGCAGCAGATCAATATCTAGTGTTTTGTTTGTTTATGTAACCTGACAGAAGAAACCATGCCTCATCTGTAAACCGCTTTATGGAGAGAATGTCTGGACGTGGAATATGGAGATGATAGAGAATCGAGAGAAGGCTATTTCCAGCAAGATGGAGCAACGTGGCATACATCTAATGACACCATGGAACTTGTAACCAGTTTCTTTGATAATCGAATAATCTCAAAATCTCTGTGGCCATCCAAATCCCCTCACCTAACCTCACAGGATTTTTCCTGTGGGGTCATCTAAATTAAAGTATACAAGAATTGATGTTCTCCGTAAAACTTCAGAGAATATGGTGAGACGAGTGCAAACATGTATAGATGCTGGTGGAGGACAATTCCAACATTTTCTCTGAGATGTAAATAGTGTAATGTAATCTCCCAATTGTGTATTATATTCTCCCAAAGTTGCCCGTGTTTTCTATTATTGGTTCAAACGTTATGGCCTATTGCAATGGTTCAGATTTATATGATTCGCACCATATAATGGAAGTTTCTTAAAAAATAGGAGTCATTATCGAATGTATGGAATTAAAATGCTCTCGTTATCTTTTATCGGACCTGGTACGTACTTCCTTAGCTTAGCGAAGGTTCAGTTAAATCGACGATACTTCTCGGTTCGTTCCTTTTTTAAGGGTTTAATCCGCTGATGTGTTTCTCTCCTTGCCAGCAATTCTCGGAAAGAAACATTCAGAGCTCTGTAGCTATTTAAGCCTCTCATAGCAGGGAATTATTATTATTTCGCTTAATCAACTCCTTCTACATTAGAGGATCAGCAACTTTGAAGTTTACCTTGTGTGCAAGTTTCACAAAGAGGAAGCTAGGATAAAGTTAAGCCACAGCCAAAACGCACACCTTTGTGCTGTTTATGAATTCCCTAAGTATCAATACTACCTCCTTTACTTACACGCTCTTCCTTTGTTACTTTTGTGTTAAAACAACTGCAACTATCATTCGTACTGCTAGTTAAACAGCCATTTTTATCGAAATTTAAATTGAATTTTTACGAAAGGGTGTCTTAAAGTTTTAATTATCACCCAGTAGTTTTTATGCTACAGTGATGAAAATTGTTCAGTGTCATCATTGATCTCTCGGGACATAATATTGGTAGCTTCAGTGATTTGAGTACTTTTTTACAGTAAGTGCCAGAATTGACTGAGGCATAAGATGGAGAAAATTAAGGCTCGTAGTGTGATCAGCTTCCTGCATTTGTATGCCAAAACTGTCCGGGAAATCCTTGATGGGATGACGGCTGTAAATAGAAATTATTGGCAATCGTATGACACTATTTTGAAGTGGAAAGGCAATTTTCAAACTGGTCCCATGTCCCTGACAGATGAGCCAAGAGCTGGTAGACCGTCAATGACAGACGACGCTGTCGCTGTGAAGAAAGTGGAGTGTTTAATACTGGAAGACAAACGAGCAACCATCCAAATGATCATGAATGATACACATCTTAGTTGTGGTAGTGTATGGAAAATTATTCATGATGAACTGCACTTGTCTAAGATGTCTGCACGTGAACCTTCAAGACAGATATTGATGCTGTTGGTACAGGATGAAGATGATTTGTTTTGATCGTCTGGTAGCTATGGATGAATTCTGTATCTATCAGTATGATCCAGAGACAAAAACTATGAGCTTGAAATGGAAACATGCCGATTCTCCCCTCCCAAAATGGCAAAGGTGCTAAAGTCAGCTGGGAAGGTCATGCTTTCAGGTTTCTGGGACTGTCGTGGAGTCATCCTTACAGGTTATCTTACCAAGGGTCAAATCATCACTGGCAGATACTACTGCAATCTTCTGGACAAGTTACGAGCAGCTCTGATTAAGAAACGACGTGATATGATATCCAAAGTTGTTCGTCTTCTGTCTTACAATGCACAAGCTCATTCATCTCAAGTTGCAGTTGACAAAACAAGCGAATGTGGCTTTGACACTTTACAGCATCACTCTTATTCCCCCGATCTCGCACCAAGTGACATTTTCGTGTTCTGGGAAATGAATCCGTTGTGTGGTCCCCGATTTGACAATACAGATGACGTAATTTATGAATTGTACGAGTGGTTTAAAGCGAATTCTGCAGACTTGTACAATCAAGGTATTCGGAAGGTCAAGAAACCCTGGGAAAAATGTACAAATCTGGATGGTGACTACACAGAGAAAAGTTAACAAACACATATCAACACAAACTATCACATTTTTAAAGGGTGTTAATTAAAACTTTACCACACCCCATCGTGAAGCTACGGTCCTCAACATCATACCGGATCTGAATCACCCAAAAATTTTGCTCAAAGGCCTCTGTATCTAATACATCTTAATCACCTGCTCCTTTAGACGATAAATATAGATCAAAGTAGGAAGTTATAGAGTACCTTTTACATTTATAAAAGTAACTTAACTGGTTTTATCGCCAAATCTTCTCGAGTTGTAACTAATTTTGAAGACCTGGCACTTGTAAAAAACTGCTTTTCACTTTGTTGGCATAAAAATGTATTTAAAGTGACCCGGAACAGCCTATCACACCAATGTTAAAACAAGAGATTTCTGGTGCGTTTAGCTCAAGAACAACTGAATGCAACAATTTGAAACTTTTACTTATTTTACAACACTTTAACAATTAATTAAAGATAATAGATCTTGTTTTGGAGTTTTAATAAAGGATATGTGATTTTTTCAAATAAATGTCTTGAATTTACTTCTAAAAATAATAAAGATTTATTTATTTTAACTTAACTTGTGATATATTTTTCTACAAGTACCTTTAAAAAACAGTTTAAGTATTGTGTTAATTCCAGAAAAAATGTAGACTTGTAGCTGCAGTAGTGTTATAGATAAGCACACCCAAAGTATAAAAAATATACAACAGAAAAAGAGCATTATAGTTTTGCTATGATGGTACTACACCTCAGAATTTCCCCAGATCCATATTCTGCATGTTTTTCATCATCAGCATCCTTCCTCTTTCGTTTTTCAGTCCTGCTCTTCCACCTAGATTCCATGGCCACTTGCTCTATTGTATTATTAATTATTTTGTTAAATTTGGCGTGGGACGGTCTGGTAAATAGAGAACAGCAGCCAATGTCTTATCTGCTTCAATTCTCTTACCAATGCTTCTCAAGCCATAAACAAACCTTACATTTACTTCTGCACCACTTTCAATTTTTCTGGATGTTTCAAATACATATTCTTTATTACACTTTTAGCAATTGAGTGATAATGTAGCTAATTAGCTACATATGATTATAATCATCCATATCTTTCCTTGGTATCATCTGATATGAGAAGAATTTTAATTTTCACAAAATTTACACTGTACAAAGTTTCTATATCTACTAACTGAAAACTTGTTGATCTAATATCATTAGTTACTTAGGTTAAATTGTCATCACTACCATTACACTATGAAGAAACCAATATTTTCCCTTGAAGAACTAATTTTCACTCCACATTCATCACCAATATTTGAGGTTGGGTTTGACGAAGTCAATATGATGATGTTGTTGTTTTCAAATGTTCTGGCAATGAAGCCATTAGCTTTCTTGCTCTCCAAGATTTCTGTGTAGTGGGTCCGACACGTAGGACTTCACAGGTTAGAAGATGTTCTTCAGTCATTTTCTCTTCTTTGTTGCACAGAGGGCAATTTGGACTTGTATAAATTCCTATACTGTGAAGGGTTTGGCCAAATAATAATGTTTGGTAAGTAATCTAAAATTTGCTACTGCAGCTTTAGTGGGATTTCTGTAATAATATCTGGATTTTTAAATTAAAATGTTCCATTTTTTTATCTTTGGCTTTGCTAGATTTTTTATCCATATTTACTGAACCCTATTTTACACAGTGGTATATTAGGGTTAGAGTTGATACATAAAAATATACAATTTTAACAAAAATATTTTAAATACTAGAAGGAAGAAATGAAGTTTTAATCTGATACATATTGATTTAAACTATTTCAGACGTTTAAACACTGAGTTTATAAACATCATGAAGTACTTATACTGTTGTGGCTTCATTAGCAAAGATGTGAGCGGAGCAGAAAATTCAGTTCCTAGAGAGTCTAGCTTGAATATTAATTCTTGTTTTCTCTCCAGAAAATGGGACAACAGAAAAGGAGATGAACCACAATTTGAAACTCTTCACCACACATGCACTTCATTGTCAGATATTGATTGGTTTTGTTTATTTTATATTTGTTTTAATTAATCTTTTCATGGATGTAAAGAGTAAGTTTTTACTGTTCTTCTGAATTAAATTTGCACCTTTTTGGCAAGAAAATCAGCTGATTCATTTCTAGCAATTCCATAATGTGCAGGTAATCACTGTAATATAATTCTTTTCTGTAGATTTTTTTAAGTTGTTGGATTATTTTGTGACGTTCTTTAACTTGGACTGACCTCATTTTATATGAGCTTATTGTATATAATGCTGCTTTAGAATCAGAAAAAATGACAGCATTTTTGAATTTATCTATTCTGTATAGAAGGTGTTGTGTGGTATCCTGCTGGTTGATAGAATGAGAACAGTGCACACTTTATTCCTGCTCCTGAGTTGTTGTCCAAGTTAGATCCATTTGTGTAGATATGTGGCCATTCTTCAAGTGGGTATCTATTGCTCACAGTTTCTAATGCTAATGCTTTAAGTACAGGTTTGCGAGTTTCAGATTTTGTAACTATTTGTTCTAAATCAAATTGAATATTAATTGGTTCAAAAGTCAGTGGGTTTTCTTTGATTAAAATGTTTTCTTTAGAATTATCAAGATTCAGGCATGTTTTTAATTCCATAACATTGTGTAGGAAACTTGTTTGTGTTTTCATCTTGATTGGTTGTAGCAATCTTTCTCCCGTTTTGATGTTTTTAACCGCAACCTTTTTTCATGTTGTATTAGTGTCTGCTCCTCTAAAGTTAGATGCATTGGCTTGTTCCGAGTTAAGGCTTGCATTGCCGTGATTGCAGTTGATTCCTAGTCCTAGCTCTCGTTGCTTCCACTAGAGTTCTATGCACTGTACAGTGCTACCATCTCTGTCACATATTCACAAAGAGTGCCTGCCTTGGTAGCGTGGTGGTAGCATGTCTACCTCACGTTCATGAGGTCCCGAGTTCGAATCTCGGTCAGGGTGAGTTACCTGCGTAAGGTTTTGTCCAGGGTTTTCCCTTATCCTGTGAGACGAATGTCGGGTACCTCTAAGCTCCATGGACCCCGGACTCATTTGAGCATCATTTCATCCATTCCATTCATCGTCCGATATGGCTTAACGATGGAGGACGGAAATTACAACAACAAAAAAATCACAAAGAGTCCATGTATATTTTAAAACACCACAAGTTCCTATCTGGTCCCAGTCCTAAAAAAATAGGTGTTATAACTTGAACACTTTTACGTCGGGTACTGAAAAGAAACTTGGTAACCCATAATACCCGACACGGCATCTTAGACAATGAACCTTTAAAGTAGTGGACCGCGCCGTGGCTCAATGGTTAGACCACTTGGCTCTCACCAAGGCGGCCCGGCTTCGATTCCAGGCGACCGCAAAGTGAGATTTGTGATGGACAACACGGCGCTGGTGCGGGTTTTCTCCGGGACCTCCGGTTCCCCCCACCATCTCATTCCACCGGTGCTCCATCTTCATATCATGTACCATCAGTGTCACCGACTGCGGTGCCGTATATAGTAAAAGCGGGCGTTAAACACTACACATTTCATTTTATTTAAAGTAGTGGATAAAAATTGCCAGCTGAAAACCAACCCCATTATATCAAACTGAAGAATTTTTGTGTCCTTTACTCTTAAGATCAATACTCAGGTCACATGGCTAACAGTGGGTTAAAATGCTTTAATATTTGCCTACAAACCTTTCGAATATGACAAAACACATTTTATTCTGTAGCGAGTGAAACAACCAAGCTGTCAGCTCTCACTGCAGTGCATCAGGGAATCTTTCTTTACTACATCATGTCACCACCACATGATAGCAGCAGTAAATAGAGCCGAAATCTTAGTATTCCATATTCCCCGACTATTCCATAATACCCTTCTCTCTTCTACGTTTTTTAATACACTGGCCAGATTCGAGTGTTAATACAGGAAACTAAACGGAGAAGAGAAGGCACTGTGCATGTCACGGCTTAAAGTTTAATATGTCATTATTTTTGCTGCAAAGAAATCCAAAACCTATACTAGAATTACAGGAACAACCGCGCTATTCTTTGTTTTCCTGTGAAAACAATTACATTGCCCCAAAACTCCAATTTCTTACAATTTTATTACAGTAATCATACCTTTGCTGCGTAAATATTTTATTTTGCTAATGAAATATTCTGAGCAAACTCCATATTTGATCTGTAAATGATATAGTTAAGTTAGTCTCGTCACTTTACGGCTTCAGAACTTATCGAGTCATGGAATTACTGCAGATAAACTGCCTTTGATACAGTTCGTTGTAAACTAAAGCAACATTCAGATGTTTTCACAGCCGGTTGCTAAGTGACTGTTTAAAAATTATGTTCTCTTTGTCAAACAAACGCACAGTGCATTAAGAATGCAAACCAGTAACAAAATATAATCTCGTAGACTTTTAACGCAATAGAAGTTTTTTGTTTTAGATAAATTTTGTGTTTTAAAGAGCTCTTCTTTTGTTTTGTAAAGTAAAATTTCCTCCAGCTTTGATTCTACAGCATATTAACTATTATATAGTATGCGGCATTCTAGAAACTATCAATTTTTTTAAGAGCAAACGTAATGAAATATTTGAAAGGGAAACCTTACTTCTGTAGGTTAACCCAACAATAACATCGCTGAAATTAAAATAAATGGCGTACCAATGAATATATTCAATTAATTAAATGTTAAAATTATTGCCAGTGTGGCAAATTGAACTGACCCAGGGCAATTCACAATTACTTTGTCACATTAACATAAAAATATATTATTTTGTGTTAATTTTTTATATACGAACTCCATCGGCAATACGTTCTTTGTATGAAACAATTGATAGTTAAAAGCACGAGAAATTTTTGTATTGGTGTAAAATAAATTTAAGTGATACTTACATTCACATGACTGTCTCTGCGGATTTTCAACAAACTTAAAAGACTAAAATATATTATTCTACCTATTTTACTGTATTAAGATGATAACAAAGAATGTTTCGGAAACGGTTAATTCAACGAAATAAGTATTCGACGTAAACTTTCCTGCTGTATCCTTGAAAAACGCTGCTAAACTTAAATTTTAAATTTTTCTATTCAAACATATAGATAGTTTTTACCTTCAATAGAGCCTCACGCTGTCGGAGTTCACGGGTATAAGTCACACGCTGTGCCGCGTGCTGTAGCTGTTTGTAAACATACCGATATACTCCGCAGTAGCTTGCTACTATTCAGAATTTCTTTGGCTTATGAAACCCTAATAAAGAAGCTATTGCTTAATTATTGCTTATGAGTGTTTAACGTGTTCCAGAATTACTTTATAGCAGTTCTCTTGGCAAATAAGCTGGTGGACATATGCAACTTATACCTTTTAGAGGGAAGTTAATGTTAGTGAGTTTGAAGATGGAAGCATTAAGTGATAAACAGAACATAAAACATCAAAGAATTGTAGATAACTTAAGCAAAAATAAATGGCTTATACAATGAAACAAGCATTTTATTTCACTTATTTGATATTACTAAATAAAGCATTTGTAACTTAAAAGGAAGCTGTTGATATTTACAGGAAGTGGTTGAAAGTATTGCACAACTCAGATCATAACAAAGCCCTCTGAAGTTAAACAAATAAACATTACATTGATGTAACTAATTTTACAATTCATATTTTTAACGAAACTAAATTAATCGTGCGTTCGTTGAACTCCCTTCAGCTCTTCCATCCATCAAAATCATATCCGTCATTTCGGCGTTCGTATAGCGCTCCATATTGCTTGGATTTTCTGTCTAAGTACACGTCAAATCCTCCCTGTTAGGACGGAATGTGTAGTTTTACACTGAAGAGCAACCTTGCCACTGTCCGAGTTATTAGTAGACTTTTTCACAAATAACTGCCCTTTGCCCCATTACCTGAAAGGGAGGCTAGGGTCACTAATAAAGAGCAAGGAGTACGGTTTTTGTTTTCGTGACCGGTGCGTCTCAATAACAACTTTTGAAGTTCACACACCAGTGGTTCCTGCGCTGTCTAATCACATAATCATGTAATATTTAATGCTGCATAAAATTATATCTAAGAGAACTTCGAAGCTGCGACACCGAAATTCGGACTAAATATTTTTTGGAAATTAATTGTCCTTTCATCCTAGCCGTTTGGAGGACGCACAAGGAAAGGGTAGAGACAGACTGAAAAATTCAATGTCATAGCTGGGATTTGAACCATGGATCTTCTAGTCTCCGTCTAGCCGCTCTAAACCATTGAGCTACTATGGCCAACCTGCCAACATCACATTAAATTCTCCAGCTGACTCTTGTTTTTCCCGGTAAACCACTAGAAGTTCTCATAAACACATGATAGAACTACCTTAATGGCGACATGTGGTATAGCAAAGCACACTACAAACAGTTGACGTGAATTCTTACTAGATTTGCATACGAATAACAGGGAAATACATATATGAGAGCAAAACTAATGAAATACCTTTTAGAATAAAGGTATTATTATATTGTGAAATTAAAATGAACAGAGAGGACTTACTCGGTTGGTTCGCTGAGCACAATTGACGATTAATGTGGTTTGGAAACCGCAGAACAAGATGTTAATCCAATGATAATTAATTTCAGAGTGAACGGTTTATGTATGATCTAATTAAAACAATCCTTTTGTTTCCGCGGATCACAGCTGGTACTACATTATCAGCAGTCAGCAGATTTTCGATAACCAGGCTGTAATTGGTTGCATTTTTCACTTCAACTACCCGAGCTGCATTATCGATTTAAACAGCACTGACATTCTGTCTCAGGGTTGCTAGGATTTACTCCTTACCCGCGCTTGACAACCGAGTACTACCCCTTCAATTGTTTAAACGACCGCCGCGTGACAATAGAGTACTAGCGTCTCTATAGTTACCCGAAAGTCTGTTCCGTTTGAATTGAAGACAAGTGCAGATTCTCTTATGTTATTCCGCGCTTAACGTGAACGACAAGTTGTAAAAGAGATGGAGGACAAACGAAAAGAAAACTTGTGTTGATATGAAAATGAAAAGTAAGTGAAAGGATTGATAACGAGTCTTACAGCGCCTTTTCAAATATGTGCAATGGCGTTCGACTTCCATTCTCTTTGCATGGCAGGGAGGAAAAAGAAAGAACACGACTTCTAGTTTGAGAAAATATAAACAGCAAGTATTTAACCCAAAACCAAGGTGGCCTTCAAAATGGTTATCTCCACAAATGAATGTTTGGCATGAATTGTGTGTGTTTCAGCAAGATTTAGATTTTCTCTTTGGTACATACGATTTTTCTCTATTTCTTACAGTTTATCGATCTATATGAAAGTTACGCAGAATAAAGAGACCTTCTAGGACATTGCAGAAAATTCAGGACATACATTTTATTTATCTTCAAAATATATCAAATATATGGAACCACTATTCACAAAACGATTTACAAGAACTACTAATCAAGGCTACGCTGAAGAAGGTCATGGAGTCAACAATGGCCAAGAGCTTGACCTTCATAAACCTGACATGGCTGATCACCCGCGAAGCCTTGATTACTAATGCTGGTTTTGAAAGCTTCAAGTCTCACCATTTTCAAGAACTTTACTATGTAAAATTTCTAACCATTTTCTGAACCCCATTTTTTAATTCAAAGTACCTCAAAAATGCATTCTTAATAAATATATCGGTAATATATGTTTGGATCTAATGCAATACATTATTGCTTAGTGACCGGGCATAAAGTTTTCGGGAGGTCACCTCTGTAAAGAGATAAGCAGCGCGCTATCCCAGCTAAAAGCCATTCACTTAATCAGAATGTTCTAGATACTTTACAGTCTCAAACTATGTGGACTGTGTTGTCTTGTCCGCAGAGATTAGAAAAGCCTTCGTCGCGCGTATTTTATATTGATGCAAATAATGTGAAAATAGAGGGAAAATAGAAGTAGTTAAGAGAAACGAAGTTACAGGTTGAAAAACCCGGAGTTACATCAATTCTATTACATTTTCTTCAGTAGAGTTTGTCTTTATTTTTATGTAATACTGTTAAGCTATAAACTATGCGATCCTACTTTGTTTCACGTGTAAAGGATCGCCTTTGCGCCAGGACGGTAGATTTTTTCTTTTATACCTTAAAATTATATATTCCAAAGCTAAGTCATGTCCGTTGATCAATGAAATTATGTCCAAATAAGTACAGATTCCATAGAACTTAGAGTTATCGGACATTCATCTTTCAGGATAAGAGAAAACCTCCAAAGTTAAGTCATAGTGGACGATGAATGAAATTATGTTTACATGAGTCCAGGGTAAATAGAGCTTAGAGTTACAAGATGTTCATTTTTCATGATAAGGGAAAACCTAAAACGTTAAGTCATATCGGACGATGCATGAAATGATGTTGAAAGAGTACAAGGTACATCGAGCTTAGAGTTACCAGACCTTCATCTATCACGATAAAGAAAAACCTTCAACGTTAAGTTATATCGGACGATGAATGAAATGATGTTCAAATGAGTACAGGGTACATAGAGATTAGAGCTACCAGACATGCATCTGTCACGATAAGAAAAATCTTTCAACGTTAAGTCATATCGGACGATGAATGAAATGATGTTCAAATGAGTACAGGGTACATAGAGCTTAGAGTTACCAGGATTATTCAGGACAAGGAGAAACCATGGATAGAAAGTTCAATCAAAATAGTCCTAACCGAGATTCGAAGTCGGAAGATATATACAAGGGCTGTACAATAAAGATTGATCACAATTTTTTTGGACAACGCACCTTCACTCATCCTCATAATTTTGATGGTCCTTCTCAAAATAGTCTCTGAATGCGATGCACTTGTTCCAGCGTTTCTGCCAGTCTTCAAAGACATGCTGGAAAACATTTTTTGAAACATTCTTCAAAATCGCCTCCGCAGCCTTCACCACTGCTTCTGATGATGGATAATGTCACCCACGAAGGAGTTTCTTCAAGTTAGGGAATAGAAAAAAGTCACATGGGGCTAAATCCGGACTATAGGGGGACTGAGGGATGCACTTTGCTTTGAGTTTTGCAAGATATTCAGTAACAACATTGGCAATATGCGGCCACGCATTATGTTTCTGTCACCAACGTGTGGGTGGCACCCAATGAAATGTTCAGTATTTCAGAAAGTTATCTTAAGATAATTCGTCAATCCTCTCTCACAATGGCAGTAGCAGTGTTGATGTTTTCTTCCGTAAGAGCAGTAACTGGATCACCGGGGCCACCTTCCTTTGAAATTGATTGTCTCCCTTCTTTAGACATTTTAAACGTCCTTCGAGCTATGCTGTAGGGAACAACAGACTCTCCATAGGACTCCTGTAACATTTTATAGGCCTCGACTGAATATTTGTTGAGAGGAAAGCAGAATTTCATCGCCGCATATTGTTCCTCACGTGCTACCTCCATTGCAGCGGTAGGCGATACTGAAAATGTCTGAACTTGCCTGGTTCTCACAAGCGGGAACCAGGATTACCAACAGTGAAACTACTAGGGCGTATTTGTTTCACATTAAGATAACAGAATATAATAAGGTTGAACGTTAGTGCGAAAAATTATGATAGTAAAAAGTTATGATCATTCTTTATTGCACAGCCCTTTAAATTATATATTATTTTAAAATTAGACTAGCCTCAACATCACCTGCACTGACTGGGGTAAACTTACCGCCAGTAGGAGTCGATTGTTACCTAACTTAAGCCTATCAGGAACATCTGAATATCTTCTTCACGCGTAGTAAACCACGTGGTAAGAGTTGGTTCCACATTGCTGTCACGGCCTGTTATTTCTGAGAGTTAAATGTTGCTCGTCTTTCTCGGAATAGTGTGACAATTGCCGGTTTAAAAGCCACTTTTACTAGAATGGGGTTTAAATTTGATCAATTACCAAGTCCGGATTTAATTTGCACTGTGACAATTCCATTTGAAAGGTCCAGCTGATTTGCATAGAAGTGACAAGTGCATCTAAAACATAGCAATTACAACCGAAGATAAAACACTGCCCTCCATTGTTTACTATTCTGGGCCGCATTTGATGGGAAAATAGATGTTTTTGTACCCACTGACGTCGGCACAGCAGAAAAACCTGACAGTGATGTTCAGATACTTACAAGACCTTAAAAAAAGAAAAGACTCCTCCCTACCAAATTACCTTTCTATGGAACACCCTGTTTTAACCATTTTTCTGCCTTAATTATTCTAAATTATCAACAACAAAGCATCTTAAATTTATAATTTCAAAGTCATTAAATTACAGAATAAGTTATAGAGAAGCATGTTAGATCCCATTAAGATATTTTTTCGTGGACCTAACCTTTCCGAGATATAACGTTTTATTGAATTGAAATTTCCATAAATTATAATTTTCTCTAATATTTGCTAAACAAAACTTCCGAAAGACATGTAATTTCAATACACCAGGTCTTTTAAGGAGAGCTTGGCCAAACAGAAAGAAACAAATTTCAAAGACATCGCCTAGACAACCAGTTTTAAAACATTTGATTATATCTTAAAGTCTATTGTATCCATATTCCCTTGTACCTTCACTTTTTTATCTCTTGCACATACAAAGGCAATTAAATTTAAAAGATGTCACTAGACAACCAGTTTTAAAACACTAAAAGTCTACTGTATTCCCGTTTTCCATTGTACCTTCACTTTCATCTATTGGGCATAAAATAGGACGTAATTTCAAAGACGTCACCTAGATATCCAGTTTTAAAACATTTGACTATCACTTAAGGTCTACTGTATTCCCGTTTTCCATTGTACCTTCACTTTCATCTATTGGGCATAAAATATGACGGAATTTCAAAGACGTCACCTAGATATCCAGTAATAAAACATTTGACTATCACTTAAAGTCTACTGTATTCCCGTATTCCTTTGTACCTTCACTTTTATCTATTGCACATACAAATAGGACGGCATTTCAGAGAGATCACCTAGATATCCAGTTTTAAAACATTTGACTATCACTTAAAGTCTACTGTATTCCCGTTTTCCATTGTACCTTCACTTTCATCTATTGGGCATAAAATAGGACGGAATTTCAAAGACGTCACCTAGATATCCAGTAATAAAACATTTGACTATCACTTAAAGTCTACTGTATTCCCGTATTCCTTTGTACCTTCACTTTTATCTATTGCACATACAAATAGGACGGCATTTCAGAGACATCACCTAGATATCCAGTTTTAAAACATTTGACTATCACTTAAAGTCTACTGTATTCCCGTTTTCCATTGTACCTTCACTTTCATCTATTGGGCATAAAATAGGACGGAATTTCAAAGACGTCACCTAGATATCCAGTAATAAAACATTTGACTATCACTAAAAGTCTACTGTATTCCCGTTTTCCATTGTACCTTCACTTTCATCTATTGGGCATAAAATAGGACGGAATTTCAAAGACGTCACCTAGATATCCAGTTTTAAAACATTTGACTATCACTTAAAGTCTACTGTATTCCCGTTTTCCATTGTACCTTCACTTTCATCTATTGGGCATAACATAGGACGGAATTTCAAAGACATCACCTAGATATCCAGTAATAAAACATTTGACTATCACTTAAAGTCTACTGTATTCCCGTATTCCTTTGTACCTTCACTTTTATCTATTGCACATACAAATAGGACGGCATTTCAGAGACATCACCTAGATATCCAGTTTTAAAACATTTGACTATCACTTAAAGTCTACTGTTTACCTATATTACCCTTTACCTTCATTTTTATCTCTTATACATACAAATAGAACGAAATTTCAAAAACGTCACCTAGACAACCAGTTTTAAAACATTTGACCGTCACTTAAATTCGAAAGAGTTAGCTTTCGGGAAGATATGAATACAGGGAGTAACAGAAAGCTCTCGCACGTGGCAATATTGTGGGTATGTGAGAAGGTTGCAAAGAGTCACGTTGCGGAAGGAATACGATTTTAAGTCGCCAGCAGGAGAGAGACGCAATATTTTCCTGCACGTAAACCAATTACAATTTGAATTTTATACGGAAAATAAGACCACGAAATTGGTTCAAGAATTTACTGTATTGGGAAAAGGGAGATCGGACGGGGTAAAAAGAGAATAGCAGGGAGAGAGTTGCACTCCACTGCTTTCGTATTAACATGAAACACAAATACGAATGTATATGGCTCCTAGGGGGGAACATCGACCACGTCTTGTATGTAGCAGGGGTGCCAACCCATTATCTGCTCGGCTTCCTCCAGGGAGCTATAATTTCCCTCTAATATTGTAAGCAGATTTCCATAGAGGAACCATGTGTTCTACTTTGGAAACAAAACAAGCGCGGTGTAATAAAGAACCTGTCGTAAAAATTGCAACTACAGAGAGTAATAAACCAAACTACGAACAGTCGGGAAAATTTAATGCTTTACATTCAAATGACTTTTGCTACCCAGCTTCATTCATTTTTATATCTGTTCCACCAACTATTTATGGAAAACTTTATTTTATGTAACAGGTAGGTAAGTAGAGAGAGCATTGTATTACACTAAAAATTAGACCCAAGTATTCGCTGGATATCAACAACTGCATTGAGGATTTGTTTCTTTTTCTTATTTTAAATAAAAAATTGGAACTACCAAATTAGTAATTAGTTTCTCAATCATAGTTTCCTTGGCCTCATAATAGATGTTCATAGCCTCTACTATCTCTCTCACTTTAATTCGGCGGCCGTCTAGCACCATTTGGTGAACTTTGGCGACGTTTTCGTAGGTAGTTGCAGTTTTTGGACGTCACGAAAGTTTATCATCTCCCAAGCTCTTACGGCCACGTTTAAATTCAACTGCCCAAAATTTCAGAGTGGTATATGATGGTACAGATTCCTCATACACAGAATCCAATTCATCTTTGATTTGCGTACGCGTATTGCCTTTAAAAAAAGACAGGTCGATACTCAATTTTGTCCATTTTGATAAAAACACTAACATCAGCTCACTCAAACTATTGTTACATAACAATTGAGCCTCCAAAAGGGCTGAAACTTTGTCGAGAGGCTGTCAACAGATGAACAACGAAACTCACTAGCTTATATTTACCAGTGCTGCCATCTTTATGTTGAGGTCGGGAATTTGTCAGACCACCCTCGTATTATATATACAATAAAGTTAAGACTTTATTTAAAGAATTAAAAATCTGAAAAATGTGACACGAATCTTAAACAAAAATACCCCCATTCAAGGTTACTCTTCACGTGACTCATTTTTTACAGAATGTCGTTTATTTCAAAACTTGATTAACATTGTCATTTTCATGACAAATGAAACTATACATTGAATTTTTGGGCATATTCTCAGAAATTCTCTTCAGTTTCGATAACTTTTCAAAGAGATAAACAAAACCATGTTTTACTAAAAATACGTATCTCGTTAAAACACAAAATTTCCATTCAGTTCAATTTTTGTACACCTAACCATTTCCGAGATATTCATTCCAAATATCTCAAATGAGTAGTCGTTATTCGTTTGTTTATATTTTCGCCAACGAATGATTAAAGAACTTCAAAGCCATCACCAGCAGTTAAAAACTTCGACTATCGCTTAAGCCTATTGAACAGTTTTGTTTTGGAATAGTAGTTCACATGGAGGTAACAGTGATAAATGTGTTAAAAAATTATAAACAATTTCTCTATCAGTGCTTTGTGGGGACTTTTTCTTTTCTAGAGACCGGAACTTACCTATCCAGTCATGTTAATATTTTATTTATGCAGACAAACCAATACGTAAAGACAATAAACATGGTCAACCGCCCTTGCAGTATGGAAATCTAAATAGCAAACGAAATCCGTAAAGTTATAGATACTCCAGCACATTTACCCATTCTGTTGCTAAGATACAGAAACGGTTGACCTCTACATCCTTAGACAGTTGACAACTCACTTCTAATAGCTCATTTGTTCGCCTCCATCAGTCAAGTTAACTGGTGTATATTCGCACAAGTACACAACTGTAAAGCCTGCTGCAGGTTTATTAAAGAAACAGATGTTCAGACGTTACCTTACATACCAACGTGGTCTTGTACATCCCTGTAACAGCAGCATCCTATACAACCGACTGTTCCTGTGGTTTCTGGAATTGCTCTCATCCCACAATCGATTCCCGAGTATTCTGGGAATAACGTTGAAATTCCTCCAATATTCCCCACTAGGCTGTACTTTAACAATCAGCGGGGAAGCCGACTTAGATCTGATTATTACCGCCTTTGTCGGTGTGACTGGCCAGTTTCATATCATTTACAGTGCAGGAGGAACTGCTAAAGGTTCCTGTCCCCTTTTCCAAAGTTAGGGACCTCCTGGTCGGTAAGGTATACTGCTTCTGAGTACTAGTTCTGATAGCTATAAAAGAAATGCCTTCCAGATACGCTGTCCTTAAGCTGTGAGGGGTAACAATGCAGCAGCCTACCATTTGCATACTTTGCACAACAAACAAGCGAACGCACACAAGCTGCAGGTTTCATTAACACAGTCGCACTTGCCGTCCATTTGGCTCCTCCATCTGTCAACAGAGAATTGCCTGCATCTGATTGAATATCTGACGAGCTTCTCTACCAAGAAAACACTCCTACAGTCAAATGTTTTAGGACGTACTGCTATGTGATGACATTATAATTAGGTTATTTACATAACAAGCACATAAAGATTACGAATTACCATTTGTAAAGGTATAAGCACAATTACAAATTAAAAAACTAATAAGAGATACGTCCAGAAACCTTACACGAAAAACTTGTGGCATTCAATTCCTTTTAAATATAACGTCCTCCAACATTAAGTATTTTAGGACGATGAAGTCCACGGTACACAGAGCTTAGAGTTACCAGATATTTAGGATAATGGAAAACCTACAACGTTAAGTCATATCGGACGATGAATGAAACGATGTTCAAAAGAGTACAGGGTACACTGAGCTTAGAGCTACCAGACATTCATATTTCAGGATAAGGGAAAACCTCCAATGTTAAGTCAATCAGACGATGAATGAAATGGTTCTCAAATAAGTACAGGATACATAGAGCTTAGAGTTACCAAAAATTCGTCTTTCAGGATAAGAAAAAACCTATAATGTTAAGTTATATTAGACGATGAATGGAATAATGTTCAAATGAGTACAGGTTACGTAGAGCTCAGAGGTCTCTAATATTTATCTTTCAATATAAGTGAAAATCTCTAACGTTAAGTCATATCGGACAATGAACGAAATGATATTCAAACGAGTCCAGAGTACATAAAGCTTAGGGTTACCAGACATCCAACTTTTAGGACAAGGGAAGACCTCCAACGTTAAGTCATATCAGACGATGAATGTAATGATGTTCAAATGAGTACAGGGTACATAGGGCTTAGAGTTACTAGACATTCATAGATCAGGATGAGAGAAAACCTCTTAAAGTTAAGTCATATCGGAAGATGAATGAAATGATGTTCAAATGAGTACAGGGTACATAGAGCTTAGAGTTACCAGACATTCATCTTTCGGGAGAAGGGAAAACCTCCATCGTTAAGTCATATAGGACGATGAATGAAATGACGTTCAAAAGAGTACAGGATGCGTAGAGCTTAGAGATAGCAGATATTCATCTTTCAGGATAAGGGAAAACATTCAACGTTAAGTCATATCGAACGATGAATGAAATGATGTTCAAATAAGTACAGGGTACATACAGCTTAGAGGTCTCTAATATTTATCTTTCAGAATAAGAGTAAACCGCGAAGAAATCGGATCATTCTGATTGAAATCAGAACGGTACCACGGAGACCGACAGACTGTCTCTTACGTTTTACTAGTTATATAGAACGAAGAGGAGTTCTGAGAGCGTTCTTATAGGAAATTGAAAATAGAATGCATTATAATTTAATAAAAACCGGTTTGGAAATGTTTAGTAAATCAAAATTATGGTGAGAATTTGGATATGAAGAGTTATTTGAAAATGCGAATGACGAAAAGTACTTTGTTGTAGTTTTGCATGGAGTGCAATGTCCTTCTTGCTGTGCGAGGCGGAGTTAGGTAAAGGTCTGGCTGTAAATAATTGCAGCTAATATTGTCACATTGATGTGCTAAACAATGATATGGGACGACGAGGAGGTTTACCTTGTAACACACTGCGGACAATAATGGCGCGTAATAAGCATCACAGCCATCTGGAGCAGAGTGTGTCATGTTTCACTTTGAGGGCCGTGGAATTGACAGCCATGATTGACACTCTAGTAGGCGTGACAAGCTGTAAACTGGGTCTTATGCCCCAGTTTCCTAATTCGAAAATTGCCAGCATGTTTATAGACGCGATTCATTTCTGCTTAACTTGCTACGCAAAGAGGATGCACCATAAATATTAACATGTTTACTTCTAATGTGGAGATTTATCAAGGGAACCAATACAAACACATTATACGTGTTGAAGCTGTAAAGAACTTTATAATAAGCCAGAAGTGTTGTCATGGAAATTAGATAATACATTAGTAGGCATTAAATGAGAGACAAAGCCTTTAAAGTTGTTTAAGGGAGTACATTCGCAGTGGGCATTCAACAAATATGATAATCTAACACCAGCGTTATGCTTTAACCAGATCTACATTTTTGTTACTAACATTTCTTTTATCTTTTAATATGTACGTGTTATACATGTAATAGAATGAAGGGGACCTCAAAGGGAATTCCCAGATAATTCATTATACAAATTTGGTTTGTAAGAAAAAATTATATATCAAATAAATATATTAATAAATATAATAAATATTATTAATTTTTTAATTTAAAGGCAAAATTCCACTGTTAACTAATATCGAACGATTGATGAAGTTATACTCAAATGAGTATAGGGTACATAGAGCTTAGGGTTACCAGACATTCATCTTTCAGGATAAGAGAAATGCTCCAATGTTAAGTCATATCAGACAATGAATGAAATTATGTTCAAATAAGTACAGGGTACATAGAGCTTAGAGTTATCAGACATTCATCTTTCAGGATAAGGGAAAACCGCCAACGTTAAGTCATATCAGACAATGAATGAAATTATGTTCAAATAAGTACAGGGTACATAGAGCTTAGAGTTATCAGATATTCATATTTCAGTTTAAGAGAAAACCTTAAACGTTAAGTCATATCGGATGATGAATCAATTGATATTCAAATAAGCACAGGGTACATAGAGCTTAAAGTTATCTGATATTCATCTTTCAGGACAGGGAAAACCCGCCAACGTTAAGTCATATCGGAGGATGAATGAAATGATTTTCAAATGAGTACAGAGTACATAGAGCTTAAAGTTATCAGACATTCATCTTTCAGGATAGGGAAAAACCGCCAACGTTAAGTCATATCGGACGATGAATGCAATGGTGTTCAAAAAAGTGCTGGGTACATAGAGCTTAAAGTTATCAGATATTCATATTTCAGGTTAAGAGTAAACCTTAAACGTTAAGTCACACTGGATGATGTATGAATTGATATTCAAATAAGTACAGGATACGTAGAGCTTAGAGTTACCAGACATTCATCTTTCAGGAAAAAGGAAAACCTTCAACGATAAGTCATATCGGACAATGAATGAAATGATGTTAAAATAAGTACAGGATACATAGAGCATGGAGCCCCCCAGGGGCCTACTTCGGTAGGTACGGGTTTGGCGCACCCGGGGTCCCGAGCCAACAGTCTCCCTCGTGTGGGCTCCTCTTCGTGGTTGAGGGAGACGGTCAACAGGCCCACCCACGTGTAGGCCGTGCGTGGAGATCCGTGGAGAAGGTCTTTAGATTCTTATCTAGTTTAGGATTTAGTGAACGAAATTTTTAGTAGGTTTTGATTGAAGTTTTTATGTACGTGTATTTTTAATAGGTTTTGTTACACTTGTACAGTTTTTAGAAAGTTTTATATCTGGCTTTTGCCATGACTAGTTTTTTTAAAGGGCTGAAAACCTTCAACGGTAAGTCATATTGGACTTTGAATGAAATGATGTTCAAGTGAGTACAGAGTACATAGAGCCTAGAGTTACCAGACATTTATCTTTCAGGATAAATGAAAACCTTCAACGGTAAATCATATTGGACTTTGAATGAAATGATGTTCAAGTGAGTACAGAGTACATAGAGCCTAGAGTTACCAGACATTTATCTTTCAGGATAAATGAAAACCTTCAACGGTAAGTCATATTGGCCTTTGAATGAAATGATGTTCAAGTGAGTACAGAGTACATAGAGCCTAGAGTTACCAGACATTTATCTTTCAGGATAAATGAAAACCTTCAACGGTAAGTCATATTGGCCTTTGAATGAAATGATGTTCAAGTGAGTACATAGTACATAGAGCTTAGAGTTACCAGACATTCAGCTTTCAGGATAAATGAAAACCTTCAACGGTAAGTCATATTGGACTTTGAATGAAATGATGTTTAAGTGAGTACAGAGTACATAGAGCTTAGAGTTACCAGACATTTATCTTTCAGGATAAATGAAAACCTTCAACGGTAAGTCACATTGGACTTTGAATGAAATGCTGTTCAAGTGAGTACAGAGTACATAGAGCTTAGAGTTACCAGACATTCAGCTTTCAGGATAAATGAAAACCTTCAACGGTAAGCCATATTGGACTTTGAATGAAATGATGTTCAAGTAAGTACAGAGTACATAGAGCTTAGAGTTACCAGACATTGGTCTTCCTGAATAAGAGGAGACGTCCAACGTTAAGTAATTTTGGAGGATGTACGAAATGATGATCCTGAGTACAGGATACGTAGAGTTTAGAGTTACCAGACATTCCTCTTTGATGATAAGGGAAATACCTTATCACTCTGATCAAGATTCGAACACGGAACGTCTTGAAGGTAAGACAACGCGCTACGCTACAGAGGCGGGTGTTTTGGATGTGGTACAGTAGTTTATCACTATTTCAGAAAACTATTAACAGAGAATACTTTAGGAACAGGTAGTGTTACACAGATTTTGTTTGACTTATATTTCTTGTAGTTTGAGTAGTGGTACTTTATCGGAACTTGGACGTGAAGTAAAGTGTAGAGAGAAGCTCTGTAATGGATCGCTTCAAGGGCGGTGCAGCTGTATGCAATCGATGACGATAAGATTCAGAGCCACCACAAACAGATTTTTTGCTCCAGTTGCCGCATCGTTTTCCGATCGCAGTGCAAACGGTACACTGAGCTTGTTGACGTAGGGCGTGACGTTATTTTTATGTCCATTCCATTTACCCGCTATGCTAACACATCTCGCTCCTTCAGCGTAAGAGCAGCATAAAACCACTTTACGTCTTCCTCCTTCTAGTCGAACCATTAGGTTGTCGAACAGGGTTGGTTAGGGAATTGAAAGAGTTATCTACGGATGCTGCTCAGCTAATGTGAAAGTCTGATTAATTTTGCTCAGAGGATTCTATTATATCAACGATACGTACCACCGGCTTTACGTCCCTTTACGTCCCCATCACTATGCTCATAACCGTATTCGCTCGAGGGTCTGATAAGATCATCTCTGCTGTATGTGGAGCTTGGATCTCTGTAGCAAATTTATGGTAAACATGGTTTATATACATCAGGCACTATACTACAACATTTTCAGGTGTGACTGCAGTGGTAGCTCCCTTGTTGATTACCCGAAGATAAAGAACGACATAAGTATGACGCCCAGAAGCACAGAGCATGATGGTTTTGACGCCACATCACGAAGAAGTAGGACACGGTCAATGCTTCGTTATTTTCTTGGTTTCCCAAAACATTATTCTCAAATGAAGCACTCAACGTTGCCCGCCTTAGTGGAGTAGCGCTGGCGTGTCAAGCGGTCTGCAGATCAAATGTAGGTCAGGGTGATAACGTTACTTTTTCGGGATTTGCCTTCTCCTGAAAGATTAATTTCTGGTAACTCTAAGCTCTATGTACCCTGTACTTATTTGAACATCGTTTCATTCGTCGTCCGATATGACAACGTTTGAGGTTTTCATTTATCCTGTAAGATGAATGTCTCGTAACTCTAAGCACTATCTACCCTGGACTCATTTAGACAACATCGTCCGATATAACTTAACGTCGGAGGTTTTCACTTATCCTCTAAGATGAATGTTTCGTAACTCTAAACTCTATGTACTCTGTACATATTTGAACATCATTTCATTCGTCGTCCGATATGACTCAACATTGGTGGGTTTCCTTATCTTGAAATACAAATGTCTGGCAAATCTAAGCTCTATGTACCCTGTACTTATTTTAACACCATTTTATTCATTGTCCGATATGACTTAACGTTGGAGGTTTTCGTTTATCCTGTAAGATGAATGTCTCGTAAATCTAAGCTCTAAGTAGCTTGGACTCATTAAACATAACCGTACGATATGACTTAACTTTGGACGTTTTCTCTTATCCTGAAGAATGCATGTCGCGTAAATCTAAGTTCTATGTACACTGTACTGTTTTGAAGAGCATTTCATTCATCGTTCGGAATGACTTAACGTTGCAGGTTTCTTCTTATACTGAAGGATGAATGTCTAGTAACTCTAAGCTCTATGTATCCTGTACTTATTTGAGCATAATTTCATTCATCGCTCGATATGACTTAACGTTGCAGGTTTGCTCTTATCGTGAAGGATGAATGTCTAGTAACTCTAAGCTCTATGTACCCCTGTACTCATGTCATCATCGGCGGATATTACTTAACGTTGAAGGTTTACCCGTATCCTGAAGGATGAATGTCTTGTAACTCTAAGGGCCATGTACCCTGAACTCATTAAACATCATCGTCCGATATAACTTAACTTGGAGCCTTTCTCTTACTTGAAAGATAAATGTCTGGTAGCTTTAAGCTCTATGTACCCTAAACTCATTAAACAGCATCGTCCGATATGAATTAACGCAGGAGATTTTCCCTTACTTGAAAGATGAATGTCTGGTAACTCTAAGCTCTATGTACCCTGTACTTATTTGAACATAATTTCATTCATGGCCCGATATGACTTAACGTTAAAGGTTTACCCTTATCCTGAAGGATGAATGTCTTGTAACTCTAAGCGCTATGTATCCTGCACTCATTAATCATCATCGTTCGATATGACTTAACGTTGGAGATTTTCTCTTACTTGAAAGATGAATGCCCGGTAGCTCTAAGCTCTATGTACCCTGGACTCATTAAACATCATCGTCCGATATGAATTAACGTTGGAGATTTTCCCTTAATTGAAAGATGAATGTCTGGTAACCCTAAGCTCTATGTACCCTGTACTCATTTGAACATCATTTCATTCATCGTCCGATATGACTTAACGTTGGAGGTTTTCTCTTATCCTGAAAGATGAATGTCTGGTAACTCTAAGCTCTATGTACCCTGTGCTTGTTTGCACATCATTTTATTCATCGTCCGATATGACATAATGTTGGAGGTTTTCTCTTATCCTGAAAGATGAATGTCTGGTTAACTGTAAGTTCTATATACCCAGGACTTATATGAACTTCATCGTCGAAGAAGATTTAACATTGTAGTACGTAAATTAAAAAAAATACAGCAAGCGTAAACGAATTTAATAGTGATCATGAAGAGGCAAGTTTCAGCAACAATGCATATCGGTCGGTGCCCTACAACAGAAAACCAAACAAAATACTAAAAATTACTGGAAAGCAATCTAGTGCTGTTCATTTTTGTTTGCATCAACAACGATGAAAGCCCTTAAAACTACTTAACGATGCTCATGTGATTTGTTCTACACTGTACCGTGTCTTTATAACATTCCACCTCACTCGATATCCCAGAAGTGTTCACTAATATGGAACAACATATAATCCCAGCAATGGCTGCGGTTTGCCCCGGGTAATTCATTATTCATCATGAAAACGGTAGGCCCAACTTAATCGCTGCTAATGATGTATAATTCTGCTATTTTCCATCATGAAGAGGCCACTTCACAAAGAAAATAAGCTTTTCGGCGCAGGATTATATGTCCCGGAATTATTAGCAACTAACGGAGAGAAAATCATACCTCTCTCGAAAACATAATACGATTAAAAACAAATTCCCCGCCTACTGCAGAGCCATCTATCTACCAAGTGCGTAGGTAGTGTAAGAGAGGATCGTAGTGCTGTGGAATATAGCAACATATTCATCAGTTATCGTTTTCTGATAATTCTATAACTAGTTGTTTATGATACAAGAGTTAGAAACGAGATTTTACTATCGGAGCTGAATAATTTTTTTTTTTTTTTTTTTTTTAGCGTCATTAATAGATAAAGTATAGATTACGGATTCAATATTCTTTTCCATCCCTCTACCCTTTTTCAAGAAACAATTTTAAAACGCTTATTCCTCTAACTACGAGGGCTGCTAAGTAAAGAAAAATCATAATTTTTTTACGGTCATACATTTTGCACTAAAATCACTGGGGAACAATGCAAATGTTTCGGGCTTCAAAATAGTGAATTTACGTGTATTTCCATCTGCTGAATTAAAAATCACCATAAAAATAATAGATTATCTTCTTGTTTTGAAGATAAAATGACATTTCATTTTTTAGAGTGAAAATTTTAAATTTGGCTGAATTTTCTTTGATTGTTGGCACACCTGTCAAATAACAAAAAAAAATCAGCGAGAAGTTTTGGAAATTAAGTGAGGCAAAAGTTAAGGAAGGCATTTTTGTTGGACCACAAATAAGAGAACCTGTAAAGGATCCTGCACTTGACCAAATTTTGGAAGGGGAAGAAAAGGAAGCTTGAGAAGCCTTCAAGGGTTTTGTTAACGGATTTTTAGGCAACAAAACAGATTACAACTACAAGCATTTGGTGACATTGCTCCTGCAAAAATACCGTAACCTTGTATGTAACATGATCCTTAAGATCCATTTCCTCCACTCCCCCCTAGACTCTTTCCCTCCTAGTTGTAGAGCTGTTAGTGATGAACATGGGGAGAGATTCCATCAGGACATTTCTGTTATATGACAAAGATATCAGGGCCGTTGGAATGAAGTAACGCTTGCGCATTACTGTTGGTCTTTGTATAAGGATTCTGTGGAACTCCATCACAAGAGGCAATCTAAACGACGACGAAGTCAATAGGCCACCACATGATTTTCTTCAGACATGACTATCTGCGAAGCATTTTTCCAGCAATTTAGAACTCCTAGCATGTAATTACCAGTTAAAACAATCAAATACACTTTCGTTGTTGTTAGCATGTATGCAATTAAAATGTATCCTTTTCTCTCAATCCATTAATATGTAATACTTCCACTTTGTGTATATCATGAAAAATAGAGCTAATAAAATTTTTTCACTATCACATTTCTTTTTTTCACCCCAAAATTAGTAGGAATTGCCTCATGAAATGCTTGAAACATTCAATTTTTTTCCAGTGAATTCAATCGTTTTATATTCTGTTAGCTTGTGCGGCATACCCGCATGTCAGATTTCAAATTGGTTGGCGTTTACTTTTGATTTGGGTTCTAATTGGAGCTATGAGATCTCTTGTCCTCAGGTGAATGGTTGTAGGAAATGGATTTGTTGTTTGTTGGCTGCTCAGTTGTCTCAATAATACACTGGTTCGTTGCAAAAATGATTTAATTTAATTCTCACTAAGTTCGTTGATTCAGATTGATTTGTAGCGGTGACCAGCTGTTACTAAACTTCCTAACAGAATTCTCTTAATTCTTTATACGGCGAATACTTTGCTATTATAAACTTCTTCTGCTGCTTCTCTACATTTCGGACTTAGAAATCTTTACGACCTCTTCTTCACGCGCACTAACACGTCTTTCCCCTCGTAGTATGACTGTTGAAGTGATTTACATTTCGGACTTAGAAATCTTTCCTACTTCTTCTTCACGCGCACTAACACATCCTTCCCCTCGTAGTATGACTGTAGAAGTGCATTTACATTTCGGACTTAGAAATCTTTCCTACTTCTTCTTCACGCGCACTAACACATCCTTCCCCTCGTAGTATGACTGTAGAAGTGATCTTTCGTCTACTCTGCGATTCCGTTCGTACTTTATTCTGATCCCTACTCTAACCCTTATCACATGACCAAAATAACTCACCCTTCTCCCCGTTTCTCAAATCTTACATTATTATTGGTTTCTCATTTTATTTCGATTTTTATTTATTGGTTAGCAAAACTCATCGAACTCATTGACGTTACATCCCACCGTGAGTTGGGTCACGCCTACCCTGGGCTCTTTGTAACGGTATACATCGTTATCGCCTCAGCAAAGTAAATCCTTTTAGGTCTTACGCTTGACCGCATCTAGAAAACCTTATTGTTCCTACACATTTTTGGTTATAGTTCTCAGACATTGAACCTTTCCTTAAACAAAGAGGCTAACGGTCACCTCTTCCTGTCTCCCCGACTTGTGTTCAGATTTTACAGAAATATTTTCTCTCCCTTACATGGATTTTAGCATGTTAGTTGTCTTAAATTATATTCTTCCCATCTTATTCTTAATTAAACCGCTATTTTAATCATTACTCTAATTTCATTCTAATTTCATATTAATATGACAATATTTTATATTAGTTTAGCAAAGCATTTTTATTAATTTATCTTCTTTTTTTAATTCTCGTGATTTCGATTAATTCGCCACCTCCTAATCGCTGTCTGATACTGCGGTTACATAATGCCCGTTTGACAAAAATGAAATACCCATTATTTAAATTTTGTCAAACTCCCGTCATGACATTTCCTCCTTATATATCTTATAATTTCTCATTCCCTACTCGAAACATTTTTCGGTGGTCACCGTTTCCCTCATCTTCATCGGTGTGTTACTTTATACACATAGAATGGTCAATATGGTACATCATATACATAGAATTATAGATATGATACATTACGTACATAGACAAGTACACTGTCGTATATGTGGTTATTACCCTATATACAAATAACATTCGTGATACCTCAACTATATATACACTTCACTGAATTATCCTTGTCTCACTTGACATCAACTTGATTTTACCTTATTACATTCCTTAAGTACTACATTAATGTTACTATATTACAGTTTACAATATTACATTTTATATTCAATGATTTTTTTTATTATTATATTAACTTATTGGGACGTTTCTTTATCTTTCAGTCCTTCACCGTAAGAACATTCGTCCTCACATTATTATAGTTTGCGTAATGATGTCCAAATATGGTTACCTCTACTTGCACTCAGTTGTCTACCTGTAATCAGGTGTTTCGTTTACCTGACAGTAAACATTGGCAGTTCATTGTCCTGTCTTTCCACTTCACTTTTCACTCTAAACTTTCTTTCACTTTGTCACGCCTAAGTCTGTGACCTTTACAATAACAATATAGCCTTTTGGCACATGAATACATCAGTACTTATACTATATTTACATTTCACAAATTATTTTTAAAGATCTTTCTAACATGTTCATTAGCTGTGGTTATTCTTATTACATTATCATTTTGTTTGTGCACAGGAATTTTGGAACTTGCAACTCCCACGCAGTGTTTGAATTTCAAAGGAAAACGTTACCCGTACTAATTATATAACTTTTACTTGGTATTCTTTACATCTTCGTATATATAATTTCAATCACATTCACACCGGTGATTCTTGGGTCTGCTCTGTACTGTTTACAACGTTTTTTGACGATATGGCCTTATTAGGGAGATGTTATACCTGCCTATCGGTTTACCATTTCTTGGGTGTATTAGAGCATACGCTCTGTCACCAAATATTTTCTCAATCCGGTATGGGCCTTTCCATAGCATATATAGCTTTTTAGTCTTCTTTCCTAACAAATCTGACTTGTCGAACGATTTCACTAGAACTAAGTCGCCGACCTTTGGTTCCCAATTCTTCTTATACCGCAGTTTCTTTGCGTTTCTTTTCTCTACTTTTTCCATTATTCTTTTAACAGCATTCTGGATCCGTTCTCGATCTGTCTCGGTCGTCACTTGTATACTTTCCGGAACACCCTCTATTAGTGGTTCCGGTGTTAAATTCCTATGCAATTGGATAGGAGCATATCCTGTGGTTAAATTGACTGAATTATTGAATATAAACTCAATATAGTTGATGTGGTCTGGCCAGTTAGTCTGTTTCAATGAACAAAGGACTCGGAGATGAACACCTAGGTCTTTCATTACGCGCTCGCTTGGATTAGAGCACGGATGGTACGACGTTGTATTATAGATGCGAATTCCGGCATCCTGAATGGTGTGCACTTATATTTGAATGGGGGAACATCATGTATCTCGAATTCATACTCAAAATCACTATAGGTCCCAGTGTGTTCCGAAAATACATTTCTATGTTTACATAAAATGTTATAAAAAATCTCTTTTTGGTGGTCGTCAAGTAGGTTCGAGTTTGCTACTGTTTCTCTTATTCTATAGGTCATGTTTATATTATTTTCGACTACCTGGAAATCATCTGGTAGGGTAATTATCTCCTGTTCACCTGCTTCTGCTTGCCCAAGTCCGTATGACGTCATCTCTAAAAGTCCTTTTTCTCCAGCTATATACTCATCCTTATCATAGTTTCTCATCTCTTCTGCTTCTAATGGATTCATCTTAACTAGCTCCATCCCTCCTATTCGTATAAATTCTACAAAAAATGTTTCTCCATCTATTTCTTTTTCTTCATCTGTCAATCTTATCTCATTTTCTGCTTCCCTTGAGCTAAACGGAACTTTAACTATGACGTCTTTAATTTTGATTTCCAAGGCTTCCATTTGATAATTCAACTTAGCTTGAAGCGCATACAACACGTCATTACCCATAATAATGTCTACAGATAGCCTATTAATAACAAAACATACAAATTCTATTGTATCCTCCCCAATGTTGACTTTCAAAAGCATTTGTGTATTAATCTTTTGTTTGGCGCGACCTACCGCCAGAGTAGAATATGCACTTTTCACGGGCAATGTTTGCAATTTCATTCCATTGTTTTTTAAGTGATAAAAGAATGCTTGACTTATAGCTGAAACTGAGGATCCTGAATCTATGGTAATGTGCCATTTTTCTTTGTTTATTATTGCAGCAATACGTGGAGCATCTCTCAGTTCTTGCAATTCTGTTAAGTGATTGTTTATTTGAGTACCGTTTACTATTTCTGTTTCTGTTTTATTCTGTACCACCCTACTCAGAGCTGTGTCCCTGTTCAAATTAAGAACTAGCGTGTTCATCCGGGTCCGATGCGGGACGTCTTCTATCGCACCCTGGAGTCGTTTCCCGTCTGCTGTGTCGTGTCTGGCCTTTCATCTACCTCGGGCGCCGCGTCCCTCGGTGTGGGTGGAGGAGAACGCACCCATTCTCTTGAGAGAAGTTGATTCCTCTGTCTTACTTCAGGTCTCTCTGTATGGTTCTCTCTACCAGCGTCACGTGATTGATACTGTCTATTAGCTTCTGGTAGTCGGAACGTCGGTCTTGCATTCCCTCTTCGAAGAAATGGGGGGTGACCCCTATTTCCATTCCTAGTTACATGTACATATCTTATAGGGAAATTATATGAATTTGAATTTGGTGGTCCCTGTCTCCCTCTATTGTTGTTAGGGAATTCCCTCGGGACGTGGGCATCGTATCTTTGACGAGTAGCCATATGGTTTGTGTTAAAATTTCGGGGATTGTGTGCCCTTTCCCCGTCATGATTATTATTATTCCACGGTCTTTGTGGATTTCTCACTGGCATTCGATTCTCATGTCTATTTTGTGAATTTTGCGTCCCAACGCTTTGTAAAGCTGTTAATAATGTAATTGCCTCTCTCAATGTCTGAGGTCTTGCTACCACCATGTGATTTCTAATGTTCTCAGGAAGGTGGGGCGTGAGAAGAGAAATCAGTTCGGCTTCCTGTAATGGAGGTTGTAGATATTTACTCATTTGCGAATATCTCAGGAAATAATCAGTAATAGACTCTCCATTATTACCTTGGTATCGGCCATTTGTTATCTGATTCCTTACTTGGTATTGGACATTGGCGTTCCAATACTTTTCTAGGAAAGCTGTTTTGAACAACTCGTAGCTGCATCCTTCTCCCACAGTTACTCGTAGCCAATTAAGTTCGGCAGATTCTAACGCCCTTTGAACTATTATCATCTTATATTGCTCGGGTACACCTCTGATGGCAAAATACTTTTCTAAGTCGGCCAAAAATTGTACTGCGTTGTCATTGCGACAATTAAATTTCGGGAGGGGCAATTCGCTTAGAAAATTCATGTGCACTGGTGGATACATATTTACGTTTTGCATATTTACTTCGCAATTATTGCTGTTTTGAGGAGAGACAGAAGGGGCGCTAACCTGTTCGTTCTGCCTCTCTCCATTGTGTGTATGTATAGAACAATTGGAACTCTCAGGTACCTGCCCTTGCTGTTCCAGCTGTAAGCCAGTTACAGTATCTCTGATTTGAGATATCTCGCTTACTGTTTCCCTCAACAATTGTGTATTCTCTGATTGAATATTTGTTACACGTGCTACCTTTTCTTTTAACTTCTCCATGTCGGCTGCTATACTATTGTTTACAGTGTCAAACCGGTCATTTATCTCTTGTACAAAAGTTACCTGTGTCGTGGTCAGTTCATCTAATCTTATTCTTTCCTTATTAATTTCCTCCCCTATTCTATTTTCTACTCCTGCAACGAGAGATTTGGTAGCTTCTAGGTCACTTTTTATAGTACCTACTTCTCGCTGCAGGGCCTCTTTTACAGACTGGATTTCCCCTGTTATTCCTTGAATTCTGACAGTGATTCTAGTTTCTGTTTCTTTCCCTTGGCTTGTAATTTGACTTACTAATTTAGCTTCTAGTGTTTGGTTCTGTCCTACTAATTTAGCTTCTAGTGTTTGGTTCTGTTCTACGAATTTAGCCTCTAGCGATTGGTTCTGTTCTACTAATTTAGTCTCTAGTGATTGGTTCTGTTCTACTAATTTAGCCTCTAGTGATTGGTTCTGTTCTACGAATTTAGCCTCTAGTGATTGACTCTGAATAGTAATTTGCGCCATGAGTTTCTGGAACATCTCTTGTAGATTTTCCATTACCCAAGGATTGTCACTTCTATTTACATTTAAGCTACTTACACCATTTACACCCTCATCTACTGATCCTATAACACTGCTTTCCATTATCTCTTCATTAACAACTTCCAACTCTTTCTCTGTCTCCATAATTATTTGTTCCCCAGAATTTTCCATTTTAAATTTATTCTGTACGATCTTCTTATTTCTCAAAAGCATTGAACTTCCCCTTTAAATTTTCTAATTTCCCTTCCAAAATACTTATTACTAAGACATTACATAGATATTGATCTCACTGAATGATATTACATTTACAAGAAATATAAATTGAGTATGTGTAACTCACAGTTCTGTTGTACGGCTGTGGTGTTTATGTGATGTCTTTACCAATTTTTGTCGTGCTGCTCGTCGTCTAGTAGGCTCAGTTGATGTCGAAAGAACTTGACCTTCTCTCTTGGTTGGGGGAAAATTCTATGTAGTTGTTTTTGCCGTCTTCTTCGTAGTCTCTGCTGTCCTCATCGTAGTTGTCGTCGTCGATCTTCTCACTTCTCCTCGTAGTCGTCCTTCGTCGTCGTTCTTCTCACTTCTCCTCGTCGTTGTCGTCGTTACATTTCACCCATTTCCTACAATTCGAAGCCCCACGTTGGGCGCCATTATGCGGCATACCCGCATGTCAGATTTCAAATTGGTTGGCGTTTACTTTTGATTTGGGTTCTAATTGGAGCTATGAGATCTCTTGTCCTCAGGTGAATGGTTGTAGGAAATGGATTTGTTGTTTGTTGGCTGCTCAGTTGTCTCAATAATACACTGGTTCGTTGCAAAAATGATTTAATTTAATTCTCACTAAGTTCGTTGATTCAGATTGATTTGTAGCGGTGACCAGCTGTTACTAAACTTCCTAACAGAATTCTCTTAATTCTTTATACGGCGAATACTTTGCTATTATAAACTTCTTCTGCTGCTTCTCTCACGCTGGTTGCGTTATTCTTGACTTCCCTACATTTCGGACTTAGAAATCTTTACGACCTCTTCTTCACGCGCACTAACACGTCTTTCCCCTCGTAGTATGACTGTTGAAGTGATTTACATTTCGGACTTAGAAATCTTTCCTACTTCTTCTTCACGCGCACTAACACATCCTTCCCCTCGTAGTATGACTGTAGAAGTGCATTTACATTTCGGACTTAGAAATCTTTCCTACTTCTTCTTCACGCGCACTAACACATCCTTCCCCTCGTAGTATGACTGTAGAAGTGATCTTTCGTCTACTCTGCGATTCCGTTCGTACTTTATTCTGATCCCTACTCTAACCCTTATCACATGACCAAAATAACTCACCCTTCTCCCCGTTTCTCAAATCTTACATTATTATTGGTTTCTCATTTTATTTCGATTTTTCTTTATTGGTTAGCAAAACTCATCGAACTCATTGACGTTACATCCCACCGTGAGTTGGGTCACGCCTACCCTGGGCTCTTTGTAACGGTATACATCGTTATCGCCTCAGCAAAGTAAATCCTTTTAGGTCTTACGCTTGACCGCATCTAGAAAACCTTATTGTTCCTACACATTTTTGGTTATAGTTCTCAGACATTGAACCTTTCCTTAAACAAAGAGGCTAACGGTCACCTCTTCATGTCTCCCCGACTTGTGTTCAGATTTTACAGAAATATTTTCTCTCCCTTACATGGATTTTAGCATGTTAGTTGTCTTAAATTATATTCTTCCCATCTTATTCTTAATTAAACCGCTATTTTAATCATTACTCTAATTTCATTCTAATTTCATATTAATATGACAATATTTTATATTAGTTTAGCAAAGCATTTTTATTAATTTATCTTCTTTTTTTAATTCTCGTGATTTCGATTAATTCGCCACCTCCTAATCGCTGTCTGATACTGCGGTTACACTTGATGTGAAACATACACACCGTAGAAGTTTCACGGTTAGTACTCCTGGTTCCCGTCTGTGAGAACCAGGCAAGTTCAGACATGTTCAGTATCGCCTACCGCTGCAGTGGAAGTAACGTCCGAGGAACAATATGCAGCTTTGAAATTATGCTTTCGTCCCAACAAATCTTCAGTTGAGGCCTGTAAAATGTTACAGTAGGCCTATGGAGAGTCTGTTCTTCCCTACAGCACAGCTCGAAGGTGGTTTAAAGATGGGAGACAATTTCAAAGGAAGGTGGACCCGGTGCTCCAGTAACTGCTCTTATGGAAGAAAACATCAAAACTGCTGCTACCATTGTAAGACAGGATCGACGAATTACCTTAAGATGACGTTCTGAAATACTGATCATTTCATTGGTGCCACCCACACGTTGGTGAGAGAAATATTACACATGAGACGTGTTTGTGTGCGATGGGTTCCAAGACTGTTGATGATTCCCGCACAAAAGGACATTCAGATGCAGGTCTGCATGCAGTTAAAGTTGATGTTAGAGGAAGATCCGGAGTTTCTTTCAAACGTAATCACTGCCGATGAAACTTAGCTACATCATTTTGATCCTGAGAGCAAACAGCAAAGCTGAGTGTGGACATCTTCTTCATCACCAACTCCCAAAAAGCAAAATTGGTTGCTTCTGCTGGAAAGTTATGGTCATCTCATTCTTTGATATTCAAGGAATGGCTTATCAGCATGTTGTACTTCCAGACGCATCAGTAACTGTACAATATTACAGGGATGAAAACATTGCAAGTTCATATCAGACACAAAAGACCACATTTCCGTGAAGCAGGCTGGATGCTGCACCACGATAATGCGCGGCCGCATATTGCCTATGTTGTTGCTGAATATCTTGCAAAAATCGACGTGAAGTGCATCCCTGACCTTCTCTACAGTCCAGATTTAGCCACATGTGACATTTGTATTCCCTAACTTGAAGAAACGCCTTCGTGGGAGGCATTATCCCTCAACAGAAGCAGTGGTGAAGGCTGCAGAGGCGATTTTGAAGGATGTCTCAAAAAATGGTTTCCAGCATATATTTTAAGACTGACAGAAGCGCTGGGACAAGAGCATCGCTTTCAGGGAAGACTATATTGAGAAAAATTATCAAAATTATGAGGATGAGTAAAGGTACGTTGTGACAAAGGTGCGATCATTCTTTATTGAAGAGCCCTCGTACTTCAAGATAAAAGTTATCTTATTGTTGACTTTAGTGCAGGAATATTGTAATACAGTAGACGTTAAGTGATAAAGTGACAGACTTTAAGGTTAAAATATTCACTGGGAGTTTTACGGTAGACCTCCAAAATTTTAACAGAAACATCGTTTCTTCGTTAATTTTTAATCAGGTGTGGCACTCATGTAGCACAGACGTTGCCAAAGCCCAAACCATTACTTAAAATGTTACCTGCACGTTCTTTTGATATATTTACAGCCTCTACTATCTCAAACAGCTTTAATTTCTGGTCTTCCAGTACTAAACGATGAATTTCTTCAATGATCTCTGGAGTTGGGTCTTCCACAGGACGTCCAGAGCGAGGCTCATCACTAGTGCTCGTACGTCCCATTTTAAACTCTGCGACCCATAGTTTAATTATTGTATATGAAGTGACAGAGTACTTCAATGTACTGTCCATTTCCTCTTTGATTTCTTTAAGCCTTTCAATTGAAGTATTGAATGACTGCTCGTTCTTGCAAATCCTCTATTTTCGTGAACCTCTACACTTGTCTTGTATAAAATGCTTTCATTCAAAAAGTAAACAAGGTATTGGCCTGTAACTATGATACTAGCCAGTCTAGAATTAAACTATATGATGATATCGGTCAAAGTGGCCAAGTGGCGCCATCTCTATGTGAGTCCTGGAATTTATCATCCAAAATGTGTAGTGTTTAACGCCCGCTTTTACTACATACGGCACCGCAGGCGATGACACTGATGGTACTTGAAATGAAGATGGAGCACTGGTGGAATGAAGTGGCGGGGGGAACCGGAGATCCCGGAGAAAGCCCGCCTCAGCGCCGTGTTGTCCACCACAAATCTCACTTTGCGGTCGCCTGGGATCGAACCTGTTTATCAGCCAAGCCTAGTAAAATAAACTCACATAATATTATCGCAAAAGCGAAGGTATACGACTCAAAATTCGATGAATAGCATTATGTTTATTGCACAGTAGTACCGCTTATTTGAATGTAGTTTTCTTTTATTGTTTCCGTTTTACTTTATATGCCTTTATGGTATACAATATCAGCATTACAACGAATTAAAATATATTATAGTGTAAATCTCTGAAATTCAGTATGTTCTTAAATCCAACATGAATGTTTCCTTACTAATAACGTGAATAACGCTCAATATGCCTGAGTCCTACATCGGCCACTAGGCCCTAATAGTCACACTTCCACTGTAAACGAACTCGAGGTACTTGATCGTCCATTATCAAAGAAACTATTTAAAATATTATATGAACTTTTAAGAGTATCTTCAGCTGTGAACAATAAAGCCACAAATATATGAAAGGTCAAAAAATCTCCATTTAGAGCCAAAACGTCCACAAAAGTAGTATTGTTAAATGGTAAAGCCCCAACAATTGCGGTTCCGACGCCAGCTGAATTGTTGGAACAATCTGGTATTTATTTTGTGTATTGTAAAGGACTGTCACAGTACTCTCCGTTGCTAAGGAACAAACAAGTGACTTATTAAATAAGACATGCTTCTTACCGAAGTGCTTGAAAACGGCTGGATCATTGGGGGCTAGTTGAGTAGCCCTTCTGAACCACTGTTCTGCCTCCTCCGTCCGGCTTTTCTGAAAAAAAAAAATAAACGAGCACTCATCGTATTAACAGCTCCAAATAAACGGTAAAAATAGAATGAGAATGTATATTACATCACAGACCACAGAAAAAGATTGGTTGATAAAAATACCTAGAGAGATCAATAAAAATGGAAGTTGGCAGTAAAAGTCATGCTTGCACTCGCAAAACCTTTCCTCCCTTGCAGAAACACTTATTCCTCTGTCTACTTCAAGATAAACATCAAATTATTGTAGTTACATGGGAATGCAATAGACTTTAAGTGATACTCAAATGTTTTAAGGCGGGATGTCTAGGTGACCTCTTTGAAATTCCGTTCGGTTTGTATGTCCAAAAGATAAAAAATGAAGATACAAGGGAATATAGAAATACAGAAGACTTTAAGTAATAGTCAAATGTTTTAAAACTGGTTGTCTAGGTGACGTCTTTGAAATTCCATTTGCTTTGTATGTCGAAGAGATAAAATATGAAGATATAAAGGAATATGGGAATACAGTAGACATTAAGTGATAGTGAAATGTTTTAAAACTGGTTGTCTAGGTGACGCCTTTGAAATTCCATTTTCTTTGTATGTCCAAGAGATAAAAGATGAAGGTACAAGGGAATATAGCAATACAGTAGACTTAGAGTGATAGTCAAATGTTTTAAAACTGATTGTCTAGGTGTTGTCTTTGAAATTCCGTTCCCTTTGTATTTCCAAGGGATAAAAATTTACCAGCGATTTTCCATTTCAAACAAATCAAAGAAATGATTTTGAAATAGTTAAAAAATAGTTATCAAGTAAATTGTATATTTTAGCAAGATCTAGTTTTTTCGTATATCTCTTACAGTTTACAAGTTATATAAAAGTCATTCAGAACGAAGAAGGCTTCTGAGTACATTAGCAGGAAATTCGAGATATACAGTTTATTAAATTATTTAGGGCTGTTGTTGAAAGTCTAAACATTATAAAAGAAATCCAAGTATAGTGTGGTTTGGGATAGGATAATCTTGGATTATTTTGCTGCTCAACTGGAATATCAAGGTTGGTCACTTCTTTTAAGCAATCCTAGCATTAAATCGCTCGAAATCACCATCTTTCTGTCTCCAATGTCAGTTGAATGAGTAATAACCATGGCAGCAAGACTGCAATGACATCCTCACTGCAGATATATATAAACGGTGTTCATTTTTATTCGTTATTTCCCGCCCTCCAACTGAGCAAGAATGGCGTCATAGTAGACTGGTGTGTCTATCTTGAAATCATGGTGCCCTCTACGGAGAAGAAACGGTAACTTTTGCGGAACAGTAAGCAAATTAGAGCGCTCTGAGTGTGTTTGCGCTAATAACTAATACACCCAGCTTCCCCTGGATATAAGCACAGAGCACCGCGTCTTCATGTTTGAATGCTACTTCCGTACCTGCATTAAAATTGGTGCGACATCTGAATATAATTTAAATCGGTGCATAGAGGAGCTTATGCAACGCTATCCAGTATTTAGAGAAGTCCCTCGGAGCGTAAAGTTGTCAAGTGTCCAGGTAACGTCAAATTGACATCCATTTGTTTGTAACATAAACGTCTTACGTCTTATCAGTATACTATATAAATGTTTTGTCATTCTCACGCATAATTAAAATATCTATTAATGTTGGTATCCTTATGTCTTTTAAAACCAATAAGTGATCCAAGATACAGGATCAGTTTCTCGCAAAAAGAGAGACAATGGACGCTATAAAGTAACTGGTCCCAATCTAGAAGCAATAAATAATGTTATGACAGAAAGGCCTCAAGCATACCTTCTTGCAATACAGTCAGTGTTTAAGGGGAAGAGAGGAAGAAAATATAAGAAAATATACACATAAGACTATGTACAAGCGATATTTTCTTGTTTAGACTTGGATAAAAGCTTTGTAAATATTGTAACACTCATTTCTTTCTCATTCCTAGAACATGTTCTGCTAATTTTCTGGTTTGTAATGAAGTTACATTGTGAGGAAACTGTGGGTGATAGAAAAGATTTGAGATCAAATTGAAATATTTCTATTTTATGTGACAGGTTTACAATATGCATATATGTCTACTATAACTTATCATTACTATGACTTATCATTTCGTATATTCTTTATGGTATACTCTTATGGCTGCATAATTAGCTTTGTAGTGCATTCCATTTCAGTATATGGTCTTTTTAAAAACAGTTATCGTGTCTACGCACCAGGCGAAATTACGCACCTTTATATTATGCGGGCAGTGTCACCTATCTACCTGCCAGTAGAGGGAGGCTTCAAAGCTGCTGTCAGCATAGCAAATACCATCGCAAGTCGCTAGGGGAATCCTATATAAAGTCACTCCTATCAGCGACGCTAATGATGACGTCAAATTTTGCGCGGTAAAACCAAGAATAAAAATGAACACCGTGGAGTTCTATATAATATAATTATCCCAAATCTATTAAAGATTTTTGTAAATATATTCAAATTTTTCTGGAGTGAATACACTCTGGGCAGTGGACTTTGCTCAGAATGTCAATCGGAATATAATCCACGTCTATCAATACCTAAACCATAACCTTCCATTGTTAAACAAATGAAAATAACCCTCTTTAGCAAACGTATTTCTTTTGTCATTCATGACCTTCCATTTTGGAACAATTGAGACAACATCTCCTTAGCAACCATATCCCTTACTTACATTCCGTGCCAGCATGGAGCCGTACGTGAGGTGAGCTGCAACATGACCCGGCTCAGCTCGTAGCGCCGCTCTGTACCATCTCTCTGCTTGATCGTGTTGCTGGAGCCTTGAGTGCGCTTCACCAAGCAACGTGTACACTGCCTGCAAAACAAACCCACTTTCATCAATCGGCAATGTCTAGATAAGTAAAACATTATATTATATCAAATGTATTGTCACTGTAAAATGTTTTCAACAGTCAAAGTAAACACCATTAAATTCTGTAGTACTAAACAAAATATCAGTGAGATTTACTATTTCAAAACGGTACCAGTTTTTGGTTTACGGTGCTAAAAATTATTTAATACACTTTTTAGTTGTTTCAAAATTTATTCTACGTACGTAATGAGCCATGGATCCAAATTTCATGGACCAGGATCAGGGCTGTATCCTGGATGTGGCAGCAGCTCGATTCCTTTCCCTTCCTGAATCTTTTCTATTGGTATTCAAGCTGTATAACCTCTCAGATTATCAGGCTACAAGAGATATCCTATTTCTTTTAACTAATACCGGGTAATTTGCCTCAGAGCTTGGTCAGCTCATGCCAGCCATAGAGAATAAAGATCCGCATCTACTGCATGTCCATTTGGAACAATTCCCTCAAAATTCCACTACACACATTGGAGACCTCTGCAGACTGAGGGGTAACGAAACATTGTTTGTAGGTGTCAGAATTGTACCAATACATTCACCTTGGAGTCATATACTGTCCAATTAAAAACCATAAATTTGAGGTGCGGGTGCGATGAGAGATGTGGGAGAGAGACGGAGTGAGGAAAGAGTGGGAGGTGAGAGGGAAAGGGAAGCAGTAGAAAAGAGAGAGGCACCGTAGATGTAACAGCATGGAATAAGAACATATTAGCCTAGTGAATATACAGTGCGGACGATGGTTCTGTGCCGGTGAGACCCTGTGTGCAGTCGTTTAGAATCCAGTTGCCAAACCTACACTCTCGGTCATGCGCAGTACACTGAAATGGCCAGTATCGTGGAGAGGTTTGACCGGGTAACTTCTAACGCTTGGGTGTCGTCACGTTAAGGTTTTAAAGTTTTAGAAATTGTGATTATTAATCGCAATGGTGATAAGCATTTTGTCTTTGTGTATGTGTGTGTTTTTATATTTTTTCTGATTTAGATTAAAATGCCTGCAATTCAAAGCAAACTTGGTGGAAAAACACTTCACAGCCAAACCGCGAATGTCAATGTATTCTGAAACGGGAAGCAGTTTGTGACGATAAGCTAATAAAATGCAAGGGAGGGTGAGTGCAGCAACAAAAGTATCTGAGAGAAAATTTCGTAAAATAATTGAAGGGGAAAAATGTGAGGCACAAGTGACCTCCTTTGAAATATCTGGAAAATACATCGTGTACCAGAAAAAATAACTTTTATTGATGACTCTGATAGGTGTGTAATTCGCCAAACAATTCATAATTTGTATATTCAGGAGAAAACTGTACCCACTGTCAAAATTTGGGGCTTCTGAAACATCAAGATTCCATTAATTTTAACGGAGGAGCACTAGACTTCTTATGTTGCATAGGTTTCAAGTGGAAGAAAACAAGGAACAACAAGATCTTGTTATAGGAAAGCTATATGAGAATTTGGCACGTGTCATATTTACGTGTCATAAAAAGTCTTAGAAACGAAGGAAGGTCGGTTATCTATGAAAATGAAGCATATTTTCATACAAGAATCGGCTAACTCACTTCTATTCGCTACAACCCACAAAGGCATCACCTTAGATTTTTATTTTCCTGTAAATTAAAACATTTGTGAAAGCAAAGAAGTAAACCAGTAAAGAAGATCTGTTGTTTCTCAGTGGCTAAGATGAGCAAATGCTCATATATCCTAAGACGTAAGTTTTAGTAAATACGAGTCTGTCAAATATGGCCGTGCTGAATTGTCTTCCATCTTCTAGCGCTAGCAGAAGATGCAAGTGACGCTTGGGCATAGACTCTCTCCAGCGCGCGAAGAAAGTAGGTCACCGGCACAGAACTATCGTCGCTACTGTAACTGAAAGCTACTAGCCGCAAAAATGTGAGACAGAGACGGAGGAGTAGGAGATAGGGAGATGGAGGGAAGGGGATTAGGAGAAATGGGGGAGAGAGGGAGAGGGGAAGAGAGTGCAGGGAGGAGATATAGTAGAGGAGAGAGAGGGGTTGAGAGGAGAGAGAAGAAGAAAGAGTGGGAGAGAGGGAAAGGGAAGGGGAGAGGATGAGTTGAGAGAAAGGGTACTGTGAGAGTGAGGGAGAGAGGGACGGTGACGGGAAGGAAGGGGAGGCGAGAGAGGAAGGAAAATGAAATGTGTAGTGTTTAACGCCCGCTTTTACTACATACGGCACCGCAAGCGATGACACTGATGGTACATGAGATGAACATGGAGCACCGGTGTAATGAGATGGCGGGGGAAACCGGAGATCCCGGAGAAAACCCGCCCAAGCTCCGTGTTGTCCACCACAAATCTCACTTTGCGGTCACCTGGGATCGAACCCGAGCCGCCTTGGTGAGAGCCAAGCGGTCTAACCACTTAGCTACGGCGCGGCCGAGAGAGAAAGGGTGGCAGTAGAAAGGAGAGGGACGCGGTAGGTGCAGCACATCACGAAACAGGGTCAGAGTAGCCGAATGAAGGAAATGAAGAGGAGAGGTAGGAAGGGCGAGGAGTGGAGAGAGTCGAGATAGAGGGGAAAATCGTTCACAGTTGAAGCTAGTAGTAAATAAGACAACTTTAACGTCTGTTAATGGTTGTATCCTCGTGATTTTCGCTGAATTATTCAGCATATGTCTTGGTTTATGTGACCGTTTGAGCTATGAAATGCGTTATCAGACTCCATTTGCCGCTCCTCGTGGTCTAAATAATGGTTGACATTAACCGCCACGTCATACCCGCTCGTTCAGTAATACACGTCCTCGTTAACTCCTATTTATGTTAGCTGCGGTATCTAATTATTGAGACTGCACACAAAAACAATTGAAAACATACAGTGGCTGCTTCAACAAACAGAAGACGGAGTTTAAAAAAACGTGACAATCGATCCTGTTCTTGCGTTTGTTTCATTTCCATTTATCAAACACTACAATGAGAGCAATGAACTGGCAGTTTTAAGGAGCAAATTGCTTCCCTCACTGAGATATATAGCAGCCCAGAAACAATTAAGAGCTCAAGAGCGTGTGTATTATACTGGCTTTCTTTCAATACGTAATTTAATTCCACTTTTATTACTCTTGGCACTTTCTGAAGCGCGCCTTTCTTTCCTAACTGGTACATTCTCTTAAATAAATAACGTTTTAACGCGAGTACAGCTACGAATGGATAATTTACGTATTATTTTCTGTAAGAGTTCCATTTGTATTGTTAATTGAGAACTTTGAACTCAGAAATAATACGTCATTTTTAATTTCTATACTATCTATTGGGAGAGTAAAAATTATGAAAAAATGCCTGTAACCCCGCTATTGCGGCTCCTCAAAGTGATATTTTTTAGACAAGCTGTAAGATATTAACATGCCCTCATATTACTATGATCACAAATAAAAGGTGAGGTTTTTTTAATGGAAATTCGAGTCGAATTTATTAGGAGCTTATTGCATGTGTACTGAGCAAAGGAAACGCACATTAGGGTAGGGCGGGGCTATGCCGCCCGAAATAAGCAAATTGGTTTACTGCCCAACAATCATAGGCAGCAATGACTTGCCTGGCAGTTCATTGTCAATCTTGGTATTTGTCTGACGTTTCTATGAATTTACTTGAGGTTTCAGGCTACTGTTTTGATAGTATTAACAGCAGAAGGTAACAAGTTAAGTAACTTACGTTGCGTTTTTGCCTTGAAATATAAATACCGTTTGTAACTTAGGGTCTAGTGTCAGCAGACAGAGAGATTTTTTAATGAAAAACAGTGTCAGTTTAGGTTGTAGCGCATAGCAGATGGCGTCTTTCTTTTATCATAGTTTTCACATGGTACGCACTTTCAAAAGTTCAACATTTGGGGCTATTCCGCCCAAGCAAGGAGGGGTTATTTCCGCCCAGTTGTAATATAGGGCTTTTGTAAGCTTTTAACCTAATTATTTTTATAAAACTATTACTGAATTTTATTTGATCGTTTCAGACGCTATACACATATCAACAAAGGAAGCTGGAAGGAAACTGGACGAGGACGACATTGCTCGTGCTGTTACGAGCGTATTAAATGGCGATATATAGTACAATTATCTTGAGGTGGCAGCTGAGTAAAGATGCACGCTAAATGAATTAGCCGATTGCCGCACCTGGAAACAAAGTTAGGTTGATTTCTACATATGGAGCAGTTGATGAATGCACTGTCTATGTCTCCACATGTAGAAATGATTCGCACTCTCCTTCCAGGTGTGGAAATAGACTAATTCATTTTGTGTGCATCTTTACTCAGCAGCCACCTCTAGATAATTCGACTGTAAGTATGAGAGCAGCAGCGGGCCTTTTCAGAGTGCCTTACTCCACACTCAAGGATCGTGTTCATGCACATCAACGTCAAGAAGTATTAGGAGGAGGTGGAGGAGGAGGAGGAGGAGGAGGAGGAGGAGGAGGAGGAGGAGGAGGAGAGTACAAATCAGTTGGTCATCCTACATTCTTTATTATCGATTTGAATTATCAGATGTTTATATTCTTTCTCAAACAGAAAGGCATTACACGTTATTCATTTTTTATCTCTTGGATACACAAAGCGAATGTAATTTCAAAGTCGTCAACTAGACAACTAGTTTTAAAATATTTGCCTACCATTTAAAGTCTACTGTATTCCCATATTCCTTTGTACCTTCATTTTTTTATCTCTTGGACATACAAAAAGAACGTATTTTCAAAGACGTTATCTAGACAACCAGTTTTAAAACATTTGACTATCACTTAAAGTCTACTGTATTCCCATATTCCCTTGCACCTTCATATTTTATCTCTTGGGCATACAAAGAGAAAGGAATTTTAAAATACCTCACGTAAACAAGAAGTTTTGAAACATTTGACTATCACGCAAAGTCTACTGTATTCCCATATTGCATTGCACCTTCATATTTTATCTCTTGGGCATACAAAGAGAAAGGAATTTTAAAATATCTCACCTAAACAACCAGTTTTGAAACATCTGACTATCACCCATATTCCCTTGCACCTTCATATTTTATCTCTTAGGCATACAAAGAGAAAGGAATTTTAAAATATCTCACGTAAACAACAAGTTTTGAAACATCTGACTATCACTTAAAGTCTACTGTATTCCCATATTCCCTTGCACCTTCATATTTTATCTCTTAGGCATGCAAAGGGAAAGGAATTTTAAAATATCTCACGTAAACAACAAGTTTTGAAACATTTGACTATCACCCATATTCCCTTGCACCTTTATATTTTATCTCTTAGGCATACAAAGAGAAAGGAATTTTAAAATATCTCACGTAAACAACAAGTTTTGAAACATCTGACTATCACTTAAAGTCTACTGTATTCCCATATTCCCTTGCACCTTCATATTTTATCTCTTAGGCATGCAAAGGGAAAGGAATTTTAAAATATCTCACGTAAACAACAAGTTTTGAAACATTTGACTATCACCCATATTCCCTTGCACCTTCATATTTTATCTCTTAGGCATACAAAGAGAATGGAATTTTAAAATATCTCACGTAAACAACAAGTTTTGGAACATTTGACTATCACTCAAAGTCTACTGTATTCCCATATTGCCGTGCACCTTCATATTTTATCTCTTGGGTATACAAAGAGAAAGGAATTTTAAAATATCTCACCTAAACAACAGGTTTTGAAACATTTGACTATCACTTAAAATCTACTGTATTCCCATATTCCTTTGTACCTTCACTTTTTATCTCTTGGAGATGCAAAGAACGGAATTACAAAGACGTCACCTAGACAACCAGTTTTAAAACATTTGACTGTCATATAGTCAACTGTATTCCTTTTACTGCAATAAGACAATGTTTATTCTAAAGATGAAGAGAAATAAATATTTGTAAGAATAGTTTCTATAAGTTTAGAGAAAATTCGATGAGTTCATATCACGGTTTACTAATAAACACGTGCATTGGGGCTCTGTCATTTATAAACAAATAAGCCTGTCATTTAAGCTCTGGAGATATGGGACGAATATGTCCAAGAAACTCCGTTCTTACCTAGTTTCTTGGAAAATTAAGTGAGTTAAATATTCTAAGAATGTTTTCAGAAGTTCCCTTCATTGTGAATGAGTTGCATCATTGGTAAACCGGAAGAGATAAAAATAAGACTGTTGGTCTTGCTAAAACAATTTGCGCGAAACAAATGCTAGTTTCATATTTAGCTATTTTTACTAAAAACGCTCTCTTGTTTTTAGAAGAGTTTAAACATGGTATTTGATGCCTTACAGATCAGGGGTACACTATTATCTTGGGCGGGCGAGAAGCTGAACCATGGAATCTCTGGAACGTAAAGTGAAAACAGAGACAAGCCTATCGGAAGAATCAGAGGGGGAGGGGAGAGAGAGATAGTGAAAGTGTTGAGGGAATAGGAAGAAAGTTTGTTGGGGCATATAGCTCCCTCAGAAGATCCCTATTTGAATATCTTCGGTAAATAAGTTGGGTAAAGTTGTCTTTGGGAAGCCATTCGACTCTGCTGTGCCTTTAAGCCACGTCCGCGGTGAAAACTATTGCAAGTTCGGTCGATTATGAAAGCAAATAGTCTTTGAAACCTGTCATTTGATACGTTTGCCCCTTTTAAATACCTTGAAAAATCCTTCGAAAGAAAAACGGTATCTGCAAGAAAAATTTCTAAAGGTTTTAATGAAAACTATCATATGGAGTACCGAGTGGGATGACTCAGCGGGTTTGGTCTGTGGCCCGCACTCGGGAGGCCCAGGTTCGATTCCCGTGGCCGAACAACCTGACCCATAGGTTTTTCGGGACTTTTCCCGGGTCGCTAGGCGAATAATGAGTAGGTTAAATACATACCCCAAGTTTCCTTCCCTCCATTTCATCTTCATTATCATTTAATATCGCCTCTCATCTGGTGGTCTCTTTCAGGGTAGAAGTGTCGGCGGGTGTCTCGGCGGTGCATGGCAGGATGATATGCTCTAAGGAAAACTACTTGCTGCTCCAGTAGGTCGGTTGCCGGTCTCCGCTCCTCTGCTGGGACCATTTCAGGACCGCCAGCCAGGGATGTTTGTGGCTCGGATCGCCTGCCTTGGTACCATTAGGGCTCGGCTACTGGGTTCGTTGCTGTCCCGCTGTAGTGGAGCGAGTTCGTTGTCCTGGCCTGTCGGGGGAAGTCACTATCCAAGTAAACTGTAGGGAACCTGCTCTCTGTACTGTCGTGGCTCCTTGGGTCGGCCACCCTCTGTCTCCTTCGATTAATCCTTCCTCCCGGGGTTGCCCCACTTGGGGACATAGGAACAATGGGCCCAGGCATGGTGGTCTCCGTACCGAATACTCTCCGTAATGAAATCCCAATCCCCAATCCCAATAACCTGGATCATTTTAAAAATTTGAAGATGGCGAAAAGTTACTTTTCAGAAACATCAAAATTTCGCTACGGCGAAAATTTTCATTCCACAAATATAGTGAAAACTATATTTTATAACATAAGCTGTTAAGAGGTATCAAACTATATTTGGGAACAAAAAGGAATCTCGGGGCGATTTGGTGATTGCTGCAACATTTCTGACAGTTTGTCGGCGACATCAGACGTATGTGCAGCTGCGTTGTCGTGGTAAAACAAAACACTTTTCTCTTTTGTCAAATGGAGCCATGTTTTATTTTATCGCAACCAATAACACATTGTAGTATTTTACAGTAATCTTTTTTCCATTTTCCCTTGGCATCACTTTTACGGCCAATTGGAACGACCCTGGAGCAGATTCAGCTGAATAACCCACTGTTTTGATTTTTGCTTGGTTTTGGGTCTATAATAATGAAACAGTCTCTTAGAAGGTGAAAACTCGACGAGAAACGTCCTTTCCCATTTGATTTAAATAAATCCAAACAGAGCTCTGAATTGCAAAGGTACATCTTCCTTGTATCTAATATGATAAAATGCACACCCATCAAGCCGCATACAAAATACGAACTGCCGTTCTGATTCACACACCTATGACCACCATCACATCGTGAACGTTTGTTTGGTGGGCAGTTAGAATCATACTGTGGAGTATTTTAATGAATTCCTCAGTAAACACACACATATGCTAGGTTTTCTGGTTGCTTCTCATCAAAAATAAAGTTACACCATTTTTAATGTTGTTGAAAGAGTATTTAATTATTTACTTAGAGGGTGTGGCCGCATCATGGCTGAGTGGTTAGACCGCTTGGCTCTCACCTAGGCAGCCCGGGTTCGATCCCAGGCGACCGCAAAATAAGATTTGTGGTGGAAAACATGGCGTCAAGGTGGGTTTTCTCCGGGCCCTCCGGTTTTTACCGCCAGAATTCCACCGATTGCTGTAACATCATCTTTCCCATCACGCCATCTCTCTCATACTTTCACTTCCGACATCGAGCAGATAACTTATCCCGCAATATCTCTGATCAGGAAACCTCCGATCCTCAACCCGTTGTTTACGAGCCTCGAGATTGCGTGGTTCAGGATATACAGGTTATACACGAATTCATTCATTCATCATAGATGATAATAACAACATATTGCTTTTACACTCTCACAAGTTTTTCCACCCAAAAGTAAAAGGCGGAACTCCGAAACACACTCCGCTTTTCCCGTTTTAGGCAAAACAGTTGAACCGCTCTCTGATATGCCTGTCAAATTCAAACTTACCTATAAATCTCTACCAAATTCGGTTTGCATACTCTAACAAATGACGCTATACAAGGTAACAACAAATGGCTTTAGCTGCCCCATAAATTTTGAAGAAGCGGTGTTTTGTATATTATTTCTGAAGGTTCCCTTTCTATTGAGGAAGAAACGTGGGTTTCTAAGAACTTTATAGTTTGACTACTCCTACAAGCATGGAAGACACGTTATATCGTACCTCTGAGTTTTTGAAATGTGAGTTCTCTCAATCTTCATTGGAGGAACGCGCAGCCTATCTGTTGACATTCCGACTGCCCTGGTCGTCGTCACTTTTGGGCTCCAATGTTCTATCTTGCTATAGTAATATACGTACCTGAGGTGGGTAGTTCTCGGGCATGCTGTCCGCCGCCTCTTGATACACCGCCAAAGCCCGATGAGGCTTCCCTTGCTCTGCGTACAGCCGCCCGAGATGTAGCAGCGCTGTGATCTTGGTAGCCTCGTGCGTGCGTGGATCCTTGAGACCCGCGCCGTTGAGGCGCGAACATCGGCGATACACCGAGACGGCCTCGTCCAGCCGTCCTCGTCTCTCTAGCAACTGCGCTAGATTCAAGTGAGCCACTGAAACACAAACGAGTTTCTTATGTCACCAAACAGTCAGATACTGCCAACTCCCTGAAACTATAACACGTGCAATTAATCTAGAAAAATGTTACCATCTTCCGATGACTAATGCAGTACATAATTCGTAAAGAGTTCAAAGCAGTAAATATACAAAATCGTAATCTGTTGTACTCACTCCTTTTTTTAAATTAACCTTCTCCAACGTTAAGTCATATCGGACGATAAATTAAATGATGTTCAAATAAGTACAGGGTACATGGAGCTTAAAGTTACCAGACATTCACGTTTCAGGATAAGAGAAAACCTCCAACGTTAAGTCATATCGGACGATAAATAAAATTATGTTCAAATGAGTACAGGGTACACAGGGCTTAGAGTTACCAGACATTCATCTCTCAGGATAAGGAAAAACCTCCAACGTTAAGTCATATAGGACAATGAATGAGTACAGGTTCAAATGTTCAAATGCGTTCAAATGTATTTGTTAAAATGAGTACAGGTTACATAGAGGTTTGAGTTACCAGACATTCATCTTTCAGGATAAGGGAAAACACCCACGTTAAGTCATACCGGGCGATGAATAAAATGATGTTCAAATGAGTACAGGATACATAGAGCTTAGAGTTACCAGGCATTCAGCCTTCAGGGTAAGGGAAAACCTTTAACGTTAAGTCATAACGTTCGACGATGTTAAAACGTGTACGGGGTACAAAGATCTTAGAGCTACCTGTCATTCATCTTTTAGGATAAGGTAAAGCCGTGGGGGAAAAAAACTTTATCAGGTAACTCACCCTGACCGAGACTCAAGCTCCTTGATCTCTTGATCGTGAGGCAGACATGCTACCACCACACCACAGAGATGGGTCTTGAATCTTCTGCAAACTGCTGTTACAAAGGTCAGTTTCTTTTATGTAATTCGTATCAATGAAGTTAGACTTCTGTAAATAAACTTTTAAGACATGATTTCTAATAGAAACAACGAAAATAAGAGCATACAATATTTTTAAGGGATTTTCAGAAGTTTAAGAGTTGATTGGTATGTGGTGGGTATGAAATTTCGTTTTATTTACGAGACTAGAAAAGCGGAACAAAGATTTTCTATTTGAGGAAAGCATGGACAATTAAAATCATTAAGAAAGAATTGGTGATAAGAGGTTTTTGTTAAAAGTATACATTTTGAAAATTTTAATGTAAAAGTTTTTTATTTTTTTTATTTTGGAGTTGGAGAATGCTCGTTATTTTTCTGGTACACCTGGATTGGGCGAACCGACTGTCCTATTCAGGGAGGTCATAGACAGCTTGAAGTTGTTGAGAGACCGCCTTATTAGGTTTTGTTTCTGACATCAATGAAGACACACACCCTGTACATGAACGACCTTGCTGTAATCTGTGTTGGTAACGAAGTTAATTCCTGGCGAACTTTGGTGCAGTGCCCCAAACAAGGCCGATCAGGGCCGCGGGGTGACAGACCGACAACGAGAATGTCACGCTTTTGAGATGTCTACCGCTGTAATTCGCTGGGAAAAATGTCGGTAAAGCCTCTCACCCTTCGTTGGATATGGCAAAATACCTGAAACATAATTTAAACTTCAAGCTGTTACAATGAACGGATACTGACGTGTTTTGTTTGTCTCTCCTTTAGCAACCGAAATCTGGTAAAACATATTTTTGTAAAGAGAGAATAAAATTGTGTTTAAAATATGAACTATTATTTGGAAACGTATGCTTTAGGATATTTGATGTTTAAATATGAAGTAGGTGGCAATTCCTAGCACCTAAAGACCACGAACTTGACGATAGGCTCTAGGCGACACTCCGATTAACATTTCATCGAGTCATAGGTTCTTATTCTTGCTACAGAAATTTATCTGTTAAGAGTTATTGTTTACTCAGCAGGTATAATACTTTATGGCAACGCTACACAGAAAATTCCAACTTCTAAAATAATAAACCTGTCATTAAGAAAATTTAGCCACATAATTAGAGTATCCTTTTAAACTTGCTTGTAAATTTTTATGTTGCTACACCAAATAGTTTATTAATTATTAAATATTTTTTGAGAAAATATTGTAAAAATTAAAATGTTCTACGTATAAAAGATTTGACATTTTAAGTTCAGTTTTTGTTTTCGGCTAGCACAAAGCAATTTTAAAAGAGCTACATTCTTAATTTTTGGAATATTCTTTTAGCATTTGTTCTAAAATATTTTCCATGTGTTACCTCTCAAATTTTTGAAAATATTAACATTTTTTATTCATTAACACTATATAATTTCCAAAAAATAAGCATTAACAAAAAAGGGGAATGTGAAGTTGCTTATTTACATATTTCGGACCTATCCTAAAAGTTTCACCGAATTAAATGAAAAAATTTGACGCGTGAGGCATTTTGTATACTGAAAAGTGCTAGAAAAAACTTTCTCAGAAAATTAACTTTAAAGTACTGATTGTTACTTTCAACGATTGTTAAATGTCTCTTTAAATTGTCACGTGATGGCCTTAAATGGTGCTAATGACAAAAATTTTTAGCTATGTGCAGACGTAAATGAAAACAAAATCGCATTTCAGTACGTCCATAAAATAATACGACTCATCCATAGTTGTAATATCTACAAATTTCTTGGCGTGAACACGTGTTTGTTAACATTTTCAGAAAACAGGTTCGTGAAATGCAAGAAATTTAACAGTTTTGTTAGGGCTGTCACAATTGTTACGTTGAATTTGTTAACGTCGATTTTAGTATCTGTTGGTGAAATCGGACATTAATGATTTGGGAAAAGATATTTATTTAAAAAAAAACATCGCGTAATGAATTTTGAAATACCGCAGTCGATTCTGTTTCTAAATTTGTTTTATTTTCAGATTTTGGTAGTACTAACAAGAACATATGAGCATCTAGCGTTCGTAACAATGACGACAGCTTTGTTGTTTCCGGCTGAAGAAGTGTAAACGTTATACAGGAAATCGCGATGCTGAAGAATTTATCAGAAAAGTATCAACATTTCTTATAAGTCAAGTTTTAAGTTACAAATTATTATATTTGTATACATTTTGTACTTTACTGTTCATAGCTTAATATCTTACGCATTTAAACTCAACTGATATCTGTTTTCAAACTCAAATACCACTGTAGAAGCCGGAAGCTGTTATTAGTTACCTAGCGCTCATTTACTAATGCTTAGAACCTTCAGATGTTTCTTGATCATTGATTCAACTGTCTTAAGACAAACTTCTGCAGTCAAGGTGAAGTTTGTTCTAATTGTTGAGACGTAGGATGTCATGCACAGATTTCTGGAACGTAAAGGTTAAGAAAACACATTTAACATCAGAGGAGAATATTAAATTAACTGTTACCTGCAGTCTCTCGTTGCCCTACCAGTAATTAAGAAAATGGACGCAAACATGGACCGAGGAGGTAAACATCGTTGACGTTCAGGAGAAAAAGTTGTCAAGTGCAGAAGTTGAGGCTCTCTGGGGACAACAAACAAACATTCCTTCTAATTAACGGTAATATAAGAGTTTTGGAACAGTCATTTCCATTCTGGTTCTTCACGAGCGGAGAATTATCGACGTCACTTGCTGGAATAATTGCAAAACGCATTACATTTCTGTCCGTTCAACTGTTTCCCCCTTCCACATAATCCGATATATCGCAAATTAACAGAAGTGAGAAGTAGATACGGCTGAAAGGATGAGATAGACGCTCTGAAAGTAAACAGAATGTGCCCTGGCTGGGGTCTTGAAAAACTAAACGAGATAAAGGTACTTAAAACGTCTACATAGGGATTCTTAGGAGAATATGTTTTGAGATACAATTTAAAACGTGCCCGCTCCTGTGTTGTAGTGGTAGCGTGTCAAAAGGTCCCGAGTTCTATTCTCGATTAGGTTCATACGACTTTATTCGAGGTTTCCCCATCCTGAAGGCTAAATATCCTATAAATCTAAGCCCTATCTACCCTGTAACCATTGGAACATCATTTCATTCATTGTCCTGTATGACTTTAACTTGGAGGTTTCCCCTTATCCTGAAAGATAAATGTCTGGCAACTCTAAGCTCTATGTACCCTGTACTTATTCGAACATTTCATTCGTCCTCCAATATGACAACATTAGAGGTCTTCCCTTATATTGAAAGATGAATGTCTGATAACTCCAAGCTCTATGTACCCTGTACTTATTCGAACATCATTTCATTCATCCTCCCATATAACATTACAGGTCTTCCTTTATATTGAAAGACGAAGGTCTCATAACTCTAAGCTCTACGTACGCTGTACTCACTTGAACATTTCTTTCATCGTCCGATATGACTAAACATTGGAGGTTTTACTTAATCCTGGAGATGAAGGTCTGGTAACTCTAAGCTCTATGTATCCTGTACTCAGTTGAGCATCATTTCATTCATCTTCTAATATGACTTAACATTGCAGATTTTCTCTTATCCCGAAAGATGAATGTCTGGTAACTCTAAGCTCTATGTACTCTGTACTCATTTGAACATCATTTCATGCATCGTCCTATATGGCTTAACGTTGTAGGTTTTCCCTTATCCTGAAAGATGAATGTCTGGTAAATATAAGCTCTGTGTATCCTGTACTGATTCGAACATCATGTCATTCGTCCTCCCATATGTCAACAATAAAGGTTCTCCCTTATATTGAAAGATGAAGGTCTGACAACTCTAAGCTCTATGTACCCTGTACTGATTTGAACATCGTTTCATTCATCGTCCGATATAACTTAACGTTGGAGGTTTTCTCTTATTCTGAAAGATGAATTCCCGGCAACTGTAAGCTCTATGTACCCTGTACTCTGTTCTGAGTCGGATAGAAACACACAAGAAGTGTTTACTAAATATGTAAGTAATGCATTCAAATGTTTTTTCCTGTAACATTTGGGTACGGAGCTTTTGAGTCACAGATTGGTGCGATGGCCTGTTTGACGGTATTTCCTAACATGGACGTGAAAGGTTCATGGAGAGATATTTATTGGCTGAGCAGAATTGGGTGGTGAAGTCTTGCGATCGACGAGGTGTACGTTTCTGAATTCGAAGCACAGTCAGTCGTAACTTCGAAAAAAGCGAGCGCTGCAGGCCATCACATGAACTTCCTGCTACCGGTAATTCGTGTACGGGATGTTCCGAATTTCATTTCCTACAAAAATCACAGGATGAACCTCAACACATCGAATGTACTGCATTCACGCCACACTCAATAACGCTAATTCCTCGGTCTATTGGAGTACAATAGGCTGAAGAGATAGTCAAATGTTTTAGAAACGTTATCGTGACTATAACGAAAGGCAAGGGGGGGAAAGAAAAGAAAAACGAATTTCCACTGTGCAGTTTAACTCTTGCTTGGTGTCTGGAGTCTTTGTAGACCCCAAGGCTGCTTTAAATATTTAGAAACTGTTTTGCTATAGAAATGGTCAAAATATTTAGGGTAATATGACGATCAGCAGCACAGAATTTAAATTACTTGTAACAGGTTCAGAAAATACCCTAGGTATACAACATATGATATTCCATGTTATACTGCAAATTTAATATAAGAATTAAAACTTGGAAACAATGCACCTTCTGAACCTTCATTTGTATGTTCATTGTTGTTACAAATTCGTAGACAATACATACGAGGAGATATCTTAAAGTTTTAATTATCACCCGGGAGTTTTTATGCTGAAGTGATGAAGCTTTTTCATTGTCATCACTGATCCCTGAGGACATAATATTGGTAGTTTCAGTGATTTGAGTCCTTTTGTTTTTTACAGTGAATGTCAGAAGTGACTGAGGTGTAAGATGCAGAAGATTGAGGCTCGTAGTGTGATCAAATACCTGCATTTGAAGGGCAAAACTGTCCGGGAAATCCACGATGAGATAACGGCTGTTTGTGGAAATGATTGCCCATCCAATGACACTATTGTGAGGTGGAAAAGGAATTTTCAAACTGGTCCCATGTCCCTGACAGATGAGCCAAGAGCTGGTAGACCGTCAATGACAGACGATGCTGTCACAGTGAAGAAAGTGGAGTGTTTAATACTGGAAGACAGACGAGCAACCATTCAAATGATCATGAATGAGACACATCTTAGTTATGGTAGTGTGTGGAAAATTATTGCACATGTCTAAGGTGTCTGCACGGTGGGCTCCACGTTTGCTCACCCCTTTCCTAAAGCAAACACGGCATGACCTTTTAAGACAGATGTTGATGCTGTTGAAACAAGATCGTGTGGTAGCCATGGATGAATCCTGGATCTATCTGTGACCCAAGACCAAAATCGTGAGCGTGAAATGGAAATATGCTGATTCTCCCCTCCCAAGAAGGCAAAGTCACAAAATATAATGAAATATAATGAGTCAACTGGAGAATTTAATGTCAGGAAGACACGTTGGCCATGGTAGCTCAAGGGGTTAGAGCGACTGGACGGAAACCAGTAGATCCGTGGTTCAAATCCCGGCCATGGCATTGAATTTTTCAGTTGGCCCTAATTAATTAAAAATCGCTCATATACCTGAATAATGTATTTAATAGGATTAATTCTTCTCAATATAAATTTACATTAAAAATAATCTACGATAAAAATCCTGGAAATTAAGTACTTTTAAAATAGTAAGTCGCCACAAGTGGTTGTCTCAAATATGAGAACCCTAAGTGGTCTACCGGGAAATATAATGAGTCAATTGGAGAATTTAATGTCAGGAAGGCACGTTGGCAATGCCAGCTCAAGGGGTTAGAGCGACTGGACGGAAACCAGTAGATCCTTGGTTCAAATCCCGGCCATGGCATTGAATTTTTCAGTTGGCTCTAATTAATTACAAAAGTAAGCTGGGAAAGTCATGCTTTCAGTTTTCTTGAACTGTCGTGGAGTCATCCTTACAGATTATCTTGCCAAGGGTCAAAGTATCACTGGCAGACACTACTGCAACCTTCTGGAAAAGTTACAAAAAGCTCTGATTAAGAAACGACGTGGTATGCTCTTCAAAGGTTTTCGTCTTCTGGCTGACAATGCACCAGCTCATTCATCTCAAGTTGCAGTTGACAAAACAAGAGACCTTACAGCATCCGCCTTATTCGCCCGATCTCGTACCAAGTGACTTTTTCTTGTTCCCGGAAATGAAGAATCCGTTGCGTGATCGCCGATTTGACAACACAAATGACGTCATTAATTAAGTGTAAGAGTGGTTTAAAGCAAATTCTGCAGACTTCTACAATCAAGTTATTCGGAAGCTCAGGAAAAACTCGGAAAATGTATAAATCTGGATGGTGACTCCGTAGAGAAGAGCTAACAAATACATATCAACACAAACTCTCTTCACATGTTTTAAAGTGTGATAATTAAAACTTTACGACACCCCCTCGTACACATCCACTGTTGTACAAAATTATTATAAAATACAAACACAGTTAGCAATTGCATTTTTTGAAAGTTAGACGTGAAAAACGTGAAAAAATAAAAATCCTGTAGTGATAATGTTTTACAACTCAACAGTCAGGTGTTGATACTGTTGATAGGATGGCTAGGCACTATTCAGTGAAACGTGGTACAAGAAGATGACCACTTATGCTATTTCTTGATATATTTGACTTAGCATGCCTCAGTGCTTACGTCCTGTACTGTAAAATTTTACATTATATGAGAGATAAAAATGCTAGAAGAGAATTCCTATCAGAACTGAGAAAAGGGCTAGTGAGACCTCGAATTGAGAGACGAACTCTTTCCCCGAGTGCACAACACAACATATTCATTCAGCCGTAACTCAAGCTGGTTTCAAAGACCTTTTAAATAGCAACCAACAAGGTCAAGATGCAGATGTGCTAAATCTGAAACGAGAAAGATGTAATTCCTGCCCAAGGTCAAAGAACAAGAAAGTGAAGACACAATGTGATGAATGCCACAAATGGATCAGCAAAGATCATACAAGGGTAAAAGTGTTCTGTAATTGAGTGTGGAGAATAAGTAGAAGTTTATTCATAACAGGATTCTTATAAAGTGATAATGCACATCATAATAAAAATTACAGTATTATATAGTATGAGGTAAATAAATTTTTTTATTAAAATAGTATATACAGAGTGTATATAAATGGATATCGGGGTTTTAGCTCCTTATAATATTTATTACATTCAACTTACTGTTATAAATAATACGTCAAATGAAAAAGGAACTCTGTTTTACCAAGAAAATTATATATGTTCAATATGACTACCCTTTGTCACATGGCACACATCAAGTCTATAGCCGAGTTCTTCCCAAACTTTGATAAGTGTGTATTCAGTAATTGTAGCAACAGCTGCTTCAATCCGGTTTCTTAATTCAGGGAGGTCAGCTGGTAGCGGAGGCACGTACACACGATCCTTGATGAAGCCCCAAAGGTAAAAATCGCATGGCGTTAGGTCAGGAGAACGTGGAGGCTATGCATAGCAAGCCCTATCATTGGGGCCCTTGCGACCTAACCAGCGCTCGGGTACAGTGACGTTCAACCAATCACGTACTTTGTTATACCAGTTAGTTGGCGCACCATCTTGCTGTAAAATGAAGTTCTATGGCTCATTTACTTCCAACTGAGAGAAGAGCCATTGCTCTAGTTTATCAAGGTAAGAAGTGCCAGTTACAGTAGGTACACCAAAAAAAGGCCCATAAACCTTTTGCCGGGATACGGCACTAAAACATTCACTTCTTTTTACATTCACTGCAACATCTCCTGAGGGTTCTCTGAGTCCCAGATGCGCACATTATGAGTGTTAACATATCCGCTAAGGTGAAAGGTCAATTCACCACTGAAGACAACACGATCCATAAAGTCTTCACCGTCATGATACAAAATGTCGTTTGCGAAGTGGCACGTAATCCCTGGTCTGTCGGCTTTAGAGCCTGTAATAACTGTAAACAGTAAATACGTAGCCGTAAGAGTTTTCTTACAACTCTACAAACAGTCGACACTGGAACGTGTAATTCACGACTAGCCTTCCGGACTGATTTCTTTGGGCTACGAGTGAAGGACTCTCTCACTTGCTCAACAGTCTCTTCACTTACTCTTGGTCGTCCCGTGCTCTTCTCTTTACAAAGGTAGCCAGTATCTTCAAACTGATGACACCATCTACGAATGTTGTTATCACTAGAAGGATCACAACCGTGCTTAATGCGGAACGCACGTTGCACAGTAACTACAGATTCGGTCTTTGTCAATTGCAAAACACAAAACGCTTTCTGTTTACTAGTTGCCATCTTTGCTATTACTGTTGTCTATTGGATTGCGGCAGAAACATTGCACGCACATGCGCACTGGTGCCAACAAACCCAACTGTTTGAATTGCTTTTTCATTTGACATAGCATTTATAACTATAACTTTAGTTTAATAAATATTATAAATAGTTAAAACCCCGATATTGATTTATATACAACTGTATAATTTTTTGAACTGAAACATTTATGTTTTCATATTTCATACATGGTTAGTAGATAGCTTATATAGATTGCAACAATGGAGTTTTAATTTAAAAGATGTGCTCTACCGTCTAAATAAAGTCATTATTATTTTTGTGGAAATATTTTACACTTCAGCGCCATGTACGAGGGCTGTTCAATAAAGAATGATCACAATCTTTTTGACAACCTATCTTTACCCACCTTCATAATTTTGATGGTCCTTCTCAAAATAGTCTCCCATGAATGCGATGCACTTGTCCCAGCCTTTCGGCCAGTCTTCAAAGGTATGCTGGAAACCATTTTTTCAAGGATCCTTCAAAATCGCCTACGCAGGCTTCACCACTGCTTGTGATGATGGATAATATCTCTCATGAAGGCATTAACGTAACGTAATAGCAAAAAGTTACATGAGTCTAAATTCGGACTATAGAGAGGGTGAGGGATGCAATTCATGTTGATTTTTGCAAGATATTCAGCAACATTGGCAATATGTGGCCGCCAATTATCGTGGTGCAGCCTGCTTCATGGAAATGTGGTCTTTTGCGCCTGATATGGACTTGCAATGTTTTCAGGACATCCCTGTAGTATTGTCCAGTTACTGATATGTGTGCAGGTACAACATGCTGATAACCCACTCCATCATTATCAAGGAATGAAATGACCATAACTGTACCAGCAGGAGTAACCACTTTTGCTTTTTGGGGGGTTGGTAATTAAGGAGATTTCCTCGCTGAGATTTGCCGTTTGCTCTCAGGATCAAAATAGTGTACCCATGTTTCATCAGCAGTGATTACGTTTGAAAGGAACTCCGGATCTTCCTCTAACATCAACTTTAACTGTATGCAGCTCTGCATGAGACTGTCCTTTCGTTCGGCAATCTTGGAACCCATCACGCACAAACACGTCTCATGTGTAATGTTTCTCTCACCAAGGTGTGGGTGGCACCCAATGAAATGTTCAGTAATTCAGAAAATGATCTTAAGGTAATTCGTCGATCCTCTCTCACAATGGCAGCAGCAGTGTTGATGTTTTCTTCCGTAAGAGCAGTAACCGGAGCTCCGGGTTCACCTTCCTTTGAAATTGACTGTCTCCCCTCTTTATACATTTTAAACCACTTCCAAGCTGTGCTGTAGGGAAGAACAGACTCTCCATAGGCCTCCTGTAATATTGTGTAGGCCTCAACGGAAATTTTTTGAGACGAAAGCAGAATATCGAAGCCGCCTGAAACCTCCATTGCAGCGGTAGGCGATACTGAACACGTCTGAACATGCCTGGTTCTCACAGGCAGAAACCAGGAGTACCAACAATGAAACTACTACGCCGTGTTTTTTTTTTTTCACATTAAGCTAACACTATGTAATAATTTTGAAGTTTAGGGCAAAAAATTATGACCGTAAAAAATTATGATCATTCTTTATTGAACAGCCCCCTTACTTGTAGAATCACTTTGGGGTGAAAAAGAACCCCACACATAAAATATGTTTTTCCAGAACTGATACCATGCGATGGTTAAAAAAGTATAATGTGTTTCATAATTAACACCTCTAATAACCGAGCTGAATGGCTCAGTCGATTTCGTCTATGGCCGCATTAGAGACATCCGGGTTTGATTCCCGTGGGCGGCCTATCTGACCCATAAGTTTTTTCGGGGTTTCCCGGGTCGCCAGGTGAATGATGGATAGGTTAAGTACAACCTCAGAATTTCGTCCCTGCAGTAAAAGGCAATTCAGGCGGGATAAAGAGACCTTTGACCTAAACTGCCTTCATTTCCAATTTGGAATGGAACTATGAGAACCATATCGGTTAAAGACTGTCCATTGACATTCATTGTTGATTGTGAAAGGTCTACAGCTACTTTGGCACTTAATACAGTTTAAACAAAATTGTTTCAGAATTAGGGATACGCAACGAAATTCATGCTGGACCAAAAATGGCAATGGTAACCATTCACGTACCAGCCAAGTAAAACAGCAAAAAATTCGAAACTGATGCTTTTCTGTCGACCCGCCCAGCAATAGTGCTCATTAGTACATCTTCTTTAATGTAATCAATTGAATGTTCATTAGCCCTCGGTGTGTACCAAGTTTACGAGAGCAAATCTTGCTCTCTGTGTTTACCTCCGACCACAGGTCTAAAGTAAATACGGAAATTAATTCTACGTTATCAAAGATAAAAGAAGACTTACGTGCAAGCGTCGGCCTGTATTGAATAGCCAGCTGGTAACTCTGTATCGCCTCCTCATACTGCTCACGGCCCTGCAGCAGGATGCCTCTGCAACAATAAAAACAACGTCACATTAGTTAATGTATTTGGTAGCAATTTTATATAAGCGATAAATGAAAACCTATTACACATATGTTTAAAATACGCTATTTAATTCAAATATTTTTTCTGCTTTAATCCATATGCCAGATATACGTTCTTAATGGTCCTGTTTGCTAAATGGTTACATAAAAAAATTTAGTACGTTTTATAAATTTGAGAGTTTAAGTATTAAAAATTCTTTTTAATTTGTTAAAAAATTGACAATGTTGTATTAACTAAAACTGACAAACTTGTTTCTTTTTATGCAACTGCTTTATTTCCCAGTGTTCCTAGAGAAAAACTTTTAATTTATTTACAAATTAATTGAATTCAATAACTTTACATGAGGACTTAATAGTTGATTTTGTTAAACTTACTGAATTTTGTTTAGATCAAATTTTTTCACTTTTAATGATGAATTTTTTCAACAAACTTCTGGCTTAGCAATGGGCAATCCTCTTTGACATTTTTTTGCTCATCTTTTTAAGAGAATGCAAGTCACTAAAGCATTTCCTTTAATTTTTAAAGTTTGGTATAGATGAGTTGATGATAATTTTGCAATTGTTCCTGATAAACTCATAAACCGTGCATTAAAATTACTAAATTTGCAAGATAAAGCTATAAAATTTACATTAGAGACTGAAAGTAATGGATTTCTTCCTTTTCTAGGTCCAAAGATAATAAGAAATAATAATAAATTAAACTTTGTTATTTATAGGATGTCTACTCATACTGATAGTTACATTAAAATAATATTTTAACCCTTCTTCACATCGATTGCCTGTTTTCAATAGTTTGATTTATAGATTAATAAATATACCCCTGAATAAAGATGAATTAAATAAAGAATATAAGCATATTATTAATACTGCTTTAATTAATGGTTTTAATAAAGACTTTATGAATAAAAAATTAAAAAATTCAAATATCAAAAACTGTTTGATATTTCTACCCTTTAAAAATTAAAGACGATTATAAATTAAAAAAATACTTAACATCCTTGGGTTAATGTACATTTTCAAAATTTTCAAAGAATTCGGTATATCTCTAGTTCCTCAAAATAAATATAGTATTGAAATATTTTGCATTTTTCTAAAATGATAAAATTCCTAATAATAAAAAAATCTGGTATTTATCAGTTTAATCGTTTCGTTTGTGATAAAGTTTATATTGGAAAGACAAAACGTCATTTGGAAACCAGAACGAAAGGACATTTTCGTAATATTAAGTATAAAAAACTGATAAATTGGCCGTAGCAGATCATTTTTGGTCCTTTAACCATGAAATAAATCCTGAAGTTAAATTATTGAAACAATTAAATGGCCCGATAGATGTAACGGTTTGGGAAAGGATATTTACTTTAAAAAACAAACATCGCGTATGAATTTTGAAATACCGGCAGGCGATTCAATTTTTAATTTTTTTTATTTTCATATTTTGGTAGTACTGACAAGAACATATTAACATCTAGCGTTCTTAACGATGACGACAGCTTTGCTGTTTCCGGCAGAGGATGTTTAAAAGTTTTACATGAAATCGCGATCCCGGACACTTTATAAGAAAACCATCATCATTTCTTATAAGATAAGTGAAGTTACCAATTGTTATATTTGTATATATTTGTTTGCTTCACTGTTAATAGCTTCATATCTTACGTATTTATTTGTAATTTTTGTAGTTTATTACTCATCTTTCCTTTTACAACAACAAATGGAAATACAAAATCAAGATTACAATTATAAAATCCATACTGAAAAATGCCATATCTTCCTAAATCCTGAAAATCCTATCATGTTGCCCACCACTGAATAAAAATTCGGTCCCCATACACCTAACCCTAGGTTTTTGTGTATTGGAGGCCCTCTACTCCGTTTTACAGATTTCGCTATTTCACTTATCCCACTTTAGATTTTTTCTTAATTTTTCTTAGCCATCTCTCTTTTACTTTCACTAAAAAATTCTCTATATCTCTCCTATTCTTTTCCCCTTTCACTGACATAATTTACGTATTTATTGGTTTGTCACTTGTTTAAGGCCAATTGACTTTCAGTTGTTTATGATCAACCTTTAAGGCAGGTAGCATTTAAACAGCTGAATATCGCCTTTCTATAAGAAAAAGTGTCAAAGTTTTATCTCTACTAAAACGTGGTGCAAAGGAAAATGAGGTATAAAAACCATATTTTGCTCACCACTTTTAAACGATAAAATTTGGGATTTAAGTTCAGTAGCTTTCAAGGATACAGGAGGAACGTTTTAAAGAAAATCCTTCACTGTACACAACATCTTTTAAATCTTTGGTTTCCTCACCAACGGCCACATCAACTTTAAAAAAAGAGACCATTTTTGAAGTCGTATTAATGATTCAAAGTACGAGGTGCGTTCAAGTATAACGCCTAATTTCCCCCCAAAAAAGTAATCAAAGGGAAATGTGAAACAAATGTCACTTCTCCCTCTAGCCGTACACATTTTTCACAACGTCGACGCTATGATTCCATGGCCGCTGCGAACGCTTCTTTAGGAGTGTGTTCTGACCACTAGAAAATCGCTGAGGCCATAGCGGCATGGAGAGCGTCTTTCATCGTGAGAAACAGCCAAAAGTCGCTAGGAGCCAGGACTATGAGCAATCACTTCAACGTTGTTATCACAAAGAAACTCCTGCGACGCGTTCGTCCAATGTGCTGGTGCGTTGCCTTGATGAAAGAGCACACGTCCAACCTGTTCCGCCCGTTTTTCACGCAATGCTGGGAGGAGTTTATTCTTCAAAACATTTTGGTAGGATGCAGCTGTCACCGTAGTGTCCTTTGGAATACAATGAGTAAGGATTACACAGCTGCTGTCCCAAAAAATGGCCACCATCATTTTGTCAGAACTAGCGCTCACTCGAAATTGTTGGTGGCGGCGAATCTGTGTGCTTCCATCAAGCTGACTGGCGCTTCGTTTCAGGGTTGGAGAAGGGCATCCACGTTTCATCCATTGGCACAATCGATTGAAAGAAAGTTTCATTCATGCCGCCATCACGCGTCAAAATTGCCTGACAATTTGCCACTCGCGGAACCTTGTGATCATCCGTCAGCATACGTGGCACCCACCTGGAAGACACTTTTCACATTTTGACAGCTTCATGTAGGAACGTGTGCACAGATCCCACGGAAATGCCAATTTTGGAGGCGATGTCTGCAACGCTCTATCGGCGATCCTTCAAAACAACGTTCTCCAATCGCTGGATGATGACCTCAGACCAGCAGGTGCGAGGCCGTGACTGTCTTGGTTAATCATACGATGTTCTACCTTCATTGAACTGTCGCACGTTAGGCACATCCATGGTACTATCACCACATGCATCACTCAACTGGCGATGAATTTCAATAGGTGTCACATCACGAAAATGGAGAAAACGAAAGATTACACGCTGTTCTTGCAATGAAAATGTTGCCATTTTAAGTATCAAAAACAGACCTAGCTCTCGTCGCTACAACTAGAGTTCTGTGCACTGTACAGTGCTGCCATCTCTGTCATGCATTCACAAAGAGTTCACGTGTATTTAAAAGAATTTAAGTTACTATCTGGTCTCTGAAAAAAAAACTAGAAGGTGTTATAACTTGAACACACCTATTTCCTTGAATTTCATCGAAATAGTTTTGTCCATAGGGATAACATTTCCGAGATGTTCCTTGTTATCTGTTAAATTTTAAAATATTTACTCTTTTCTAAAATGAGAATTTACTTTTCATTTTGCCTCTCTTTCTCTTGGCCAAAAAACGGCAACAGTGAAATTTCAAAGTCGCCGCATAGATTTCAAAACATTTGACTCTATACATGTGTGTGTGTCTGTGTGTGTGTGTGTGTGTGTGTGTGTGTGTGTGTGTGTGTGTGTGTGTGTGTGTGTGTGTGTGTGTGTGTATTAAGACCGCTGGAATAGACGTATTCTCATAGAAGGTAAACAATTGCCAACAAACAATCAAGTGAAAAGACACTTGTCAGCGAAATATTGCTACATTGTTACTTCTCTAATTGTTGTGACCGCAGCCTCTGTAGCTAACTGTGCATTTGAAACAACACTGCTGCGGTAAAGCTGACGTGAAACAGAGAGAAAAAAATCATGCACCGTTGAGCAAATGAAGTGACGTCACACTTGGTTAGTGTGAAGCGATCCACAGGTTGTATTCTCCCACTGGAGGGGGAAAGGCAGTGGACAAATATGTAAAGCTCATAGGGGTAGCAAAAGTAAATTGAAACAGAAGAAGGAAGCTGGAGCGTTTTTTTGAATAGCCGCTCTGCGCCTGATGGAGTCAAATCTTTTAAAATTCAATCCTGCAGCAAGCAAACAGAGGTGGTAATGAATCACTGTTGACACAGCGTGGGCCGAGCAAGCAGATCTGGAGCTCGACCAACTCGATTTCCTGGACGAAAAGTAAAACGATTTTTGTGGTGGACAAATCTCTCTCTCTGGAATATGAAAACTGGTCTTTGCGGTCGACATGAAGACGGTCCGGGTCCATACGTCACCAAAACAAACACCGCTCCTCAAAAGGGCGACCCATAACTCTTTTGATGACATAACATCGCGCTGGAAGCTAATAAAAAAAATGGCTGTCTACATTTATACGACTTTCTCTACTCTTGTACATACACATACTCATCTATCTACTATAAAATAAAGATTATCTTATTGTAGTTACAAGGAAATTCAGTGGAGTTTAACTGATAGTCAAATGTTTTCCAGATAGTTGTCTAGGTGACGTCTTTCAAATTCTGTTCTCTTTGTATGTCCAAGAGATAAAAGATGAAGGTACAATGGGATATGGGAATACAGTAGACTTCAAGGGGATGTAGCTCCGAAAACCGCAAATCCAGAAACTTTCAACCAATCTTACTGAAATTTTTACCACTTAGTTCTGATGCAAAGTGGACACAATTCAAAATTAGGTTTTTACTTCTTCAATAGTTTTTGAGTAATTAATTTGTGAAGTTCAAAATTCAAACCGCTCAACGTGATGAAAACTTTCAAAAATGTAATTTTTTCTATTTCTAAAAATATTCAGATGGTTATGAAGAAAAGATCTATCATATGAATTTCTTATACTGCTTTTTGTTACAGAGAAAAAACATTTGGTATGGAGCAATCAAAAAAGCCAAAAGATGATTAAATCTTTGACTTTTTATATCAATAAATTTAAAAATATAATGAATATTAAAAATTCATATGATAGAAACCTTTGTTTGCTTCCTAAGAACATGTGTTGACTATTTTAGAGGGACTGCATCAAAACTGCATCGTGTGGAACACTTTGAATGACAAAAAATGTTGAAAAAACTATAACTGAGTAAATCAAATTTTAAAATCCAAAACATTTTCCTTCTCAGCTACAGGCCTTGAAGTAGACTAAAACCCTCTAGATAGATAAGTTGGACCCTCTTTCCTCTTCCTTCTCTCTTCTGCAGCAGTGTTCTTGAATTTCAGTTTCCTTCTGGATGTTTTAGGAGTTACTTTCGCGAAAATTACTGAATGAAGTAAGCGTAATTGGTCCTTCCCTTGGATAATTTTTAGAGCTGCTGGTGAAATCTGTGTCCATTACGTCTGACTGCAGCTTGAGTGAGGCAGAACAACCAAAATTGTATTCACTGATGGTTGATGTCACAGCAACCTGAAGTCTCTTCTTTGACGCAAATATTTCTTTTGGGCAATTAGGCCATGTCATGTCATGTAAACTTTCATTTGCATTTTGTGTCTTACCCAATGTACATCTCCTTATGATTTCATCTGATGCCAGCCTTTGGTACACAGCCATTAGTTTTCTTACCACATCAGGCCTCAAGTATGTTCCAATTGTTGTGTTATGTTTAGGTGTTTCATCCCATGCATCGTTTAGCCTATTCATGATCCTAACTATGTACACAGTCAACAGGTCAGTTGTTTCAAAGAATGTTTTACCTATAACCTATATAACAGTTTTATGCACGTTTTGATGTATAAAACACCTTTATAAATGTTAAATGGCACACTAAAGCTCATCAGTTATATATAAACAGTACGTAGTTTAACGAGAAACACAAGAAAATCCCGACCGATAGAAATTTACACAAAAGCTAAAATATAAACATTATTATTTCCTTTCAATGTTTGTAGCCAGTGTTTTTTTTTTCCATGGTGCCACCTATTGTAAGAAATAACCATCATACCAACACACAAAATTCCACCAGAAACTTTGCCCGTTAATTTTAAATGTATTAATTTAGTACATCCAATCAAACTGAAATGACAGGATTCTGTGAATCCAAGGGCCGGGATGCACGTGCGCACGGGCATTTAAAATGTCATATGAGGGTATTTAAATGCCTGAAACTTATAAATTTAGTTGGATTATGATACTATAAGGTTCGAAGTATTTTATCAGCTCAAAAAATATTTTTCCCATATTTTTAGCCAATTTCGGTGCTGTATTCAATTAAGTGATAGCCAAATGTTTTAAAACTGGTTGTCTAGGTGAAGTCTTTGGATTTCCGTTCTCTTCATATGGCTAAGATATAAAAAAAATGAATATCGAGTTCCTAGTTGATAAAAGTTTTAGTGCTGGAAAATTCAAACAAGTAACAGGGCATATCTCAAAAACCTATCTCCACATACACAGAAATTTTATTAAAAAATGTTTAGATACAGTGGATATCAAAACATGTTATTTCCGGTGTCAAGTTTTTAATGGCTAATAGACATTTCAGAGAAGGTAAATATACACTTGATATTTATATCAAGTATGGCTTAATGGCTGTTTCATAATCACAGTCTGAACTTTGGTCGGTTTCACAGACATGTAGCAGGCGGTTTACCTTAGCAGTGCAGTAAATGTACGAAGGTAAGGTACATACGCTCACGATGATGATGTTGGCCGTCGCCTACTCGCTACAGAGCTAACATATAACGGTCACAATATCTAGGAATACAGAACACTCTGGTGATTCAGCCTGCGTTCATGTTATACACGTTAATGACGTCACAATAGATTACGATCGCGCAGTCGGTTTTGTTGCATTGTTGGAATTTGAACAATGCGTTGCTAACGCTTGGCAACAGAAGACTGAGGCGATTCCACCTGCAGATCGAAGACGACAGGGGCGTGTTAGATTACGTCATAAAATTCTTGAGCTCAGTTTTATGATCACTCCAAGTGATCGATAGAGGTCACTCTTCCTAATTACTTCGCAGTTAAAACAAACGGCGCCTCCCTTTGTACTAGAATCTTCTTAGGCTATACAGGTCTACACGGTGTTTATTTTTATTCGTTATTTTCCGCCCTCCGACTGAGCAAGAATGACGTCATAGTTGACTGGTGAGTCTATCTTGAAATCACAGTGCCCTCTATGCCGAAGAAGCGGTAATTTTTGCGGAACAGTAAGCAAATTACAGCGCTCTTAGTATGGTTGCCCTGTTAACTAATACAACCAGCTGCCCTTGGATATGAACACAGAGCACCGCGTCTTCATGGTTGAATGGTACTTGGTTGGCATACGTATAACTTAAATCGCTGCATAGAGGAGTTTATGCAACGCTATCCAGCATTCAGACAAGTCCCTTGGAGCATAATGTTGTCAAAAGTGTCCACGTAACGTCAAATTGACATACTTTTGTTTGCAACATAAACGTCTTACGTTTTATCAGTATGCGATACAATTTTTTGTCCTTCTCACGCTTAATTAAAATGTCTATTAATGTTGGTATCCTTATGTCCTTTAAAACCAATAGATGCATAAAAAACTTCCAAGATACAGGATCAGTTATTCGCAAAAAGAGAGACACTGGACACTATAAAGTCACTGGTCCTAATCAAGAAGCAATAAATAATGTTATGACAGAAAGCCTCAAGCACACCTCGCAATACAGACAGTGTTTAAGGGGAAGAGAGAAAGGATATATAAGAAAATGGACACATAAGACAATGTGTTAGAGATATTTTCTTGTTTAGACTTGGATAAAAGCTTTGTACATACTGTAGCACTAATTTATTTTTCATTCCTAGAACATGTTCTGCTAATTTTCTGGTTTGTAATGAAGTTACATTGTGAGGAAACTGTGAGTGATAGAAAAGAATTGACATCAAGGCAGGTTTACAATATGCATATATGTCTACTATAACAAGAAAAACAGATGTTCATTGTGAAATAAGTGTTCATTAACTTATCATTTTGTATATTCTTCATGGTATACCTTTATGGCTGCATAATTAGCTTTTCAGTGCATTGTATTGCAGTACATAGGTTTTTTAAAACAGTAATCGTATCTACACACCTGGCGAAATTACGCACCTTTATATTACGCGGGCAGACCCACCTCTCAAATAGTATATTTACCTGCCGGTAGAGGAAGCCTCAAAGCTGCTCTCAACACATCTAATACGCTCGCAAGCCGCTAGGAGAATCATATATAAACTAGCGCCATCACCGATGCTATTGATGATGTCAAATTTTGCGCGGTAAAATCACAGATAAAAGTGAACACCGTGTACATGGAGTGGTCGCCAAATTGTCTAGCTTTGGTGTTTCGAGACGCTGGGAGTTGGTCTCAATCTACAGCTATGTATCATGTTAAAATGGAAACATTTCAAAGTACCACTTCAAATTGGTTTCCAATATCGTTATTGATCATTAGATGTCCTGATTGCACGTTCTTGCTGAGGCCCATGTTTCATTTGTTTCACGTTTCCCGTCTTTACCGCGAGGGCGCGTGGTTGTTGCCTTGCCTTGCCTCCCGGGATACCTCCGGTAGGCGAGAAAAGAGTGGTCGTGGCTCAACTTTCGAGGCCGCACACGGTGAGTAATTCTGGTTTTGATCTTAAGCTTTCAGATATAGTACTTCTGAATACTCATCTGCCTGGGTTGTGCTTCCATTAAATTTCAGGATGGTAATTCTCGGAGGTACTGCATTATATTCGGAGCAATTTGAGCTTTCAAATAGACTGCGACATCGAATAATTGCTCTGTATGATTGAAGTCATATAGGTATTGTTATGTTAAAGAAGGCAATTGTTAATATGTAATGCCTGAAAGGCCATAGCTGTAACTTCTCCTTTTGCAATTAAAAATATTTATCCAAATGTTCTGTATAGTTCACGAAGATATTGGAGGGCAAACCGTTATCACATTTGGTTAAATTAATGTTAAAATCGGTTAAAATAATGGACTTTATTTGATTTCCCATGCCTTTCCATAATTGTACCTAAGCCCCCACGGTGCAGAGTCATTGATTTATTGTGGGAAGATAGAGTCAGACTGAAAAATTCAATGCCATAGCCGGGATTTGAACCACCGATCTTCTGGTTGCCGTCCAGCCGCTCTAACCCTTGAGCTACTATGGCCAACGTGCCGACATGACATTAAATTCTCCCTGACTCATGTTTTTCCCGGTAAACCACTTAGGTGTTCTCATAAACACATGAGACAACTACCTTAATGGCGACTTACTATGCTGAAAGTACCTTAAGGCCCGGGCTTTATAGTTAACCACCATTAGGTCAATTATTGGAAATTAATTGTTCTTTCACACTGGCCGTGTGTAGGCTAAAGAATGTAAAGATAGAGTCAGACTGAAAAATTCTATTCCATAGCCAGGATTTGAACAACGGATTTTCTGGTTGCCGTCCAGCGGCTCTAACGCTTGAGCTACTATGGCCAACGTGCCGAAATGGCATTAAATTCTCCAACTGATTCGAATTTTTCCCGGTAAATCACTTAGGAGTTCTCAGAAACACATGTGACAACTACCTTAATGGCGACTTAGTATGCTGTAAGTACTTTAAGGCCTGGGCTTTATAGATTAATTAATTAGACAACTAATGTCCATTAATTAACCTAATAGTGGTCCGAACTATAAGGCCCGTGCCTTAAAGTACTTGCAGCATAGTGAGTCCCCATTAAGATAGTTGTCACATGTGTTTATGAGAACTCCTAAGTAGTTTACCGGAAAAAAGGCGAGTCAATTGGAGAATTTAATGTCATGTCGGCACGTTGGCCATAGTAGCTCAAGGGTTAGAGCGGCTGGACGGCAAGCAGAAGATTCGTGGTTAAAATCCTGGCTATGGCATGGAATTTTTCAGTCTGACTCTATCTTTCCATACTTTAGCCTACACACGGCCAGTGTGAAAGAACAATTAATTTCCACTGATTTATTGTTACGATTCTGAACGGAAAACCTAATAGTCTCAATGATGCTATCGAACAGAAGGAAAGTGTACAAAAGTGTGACGAATTGGTAAGAACACTGATAGTTTATCGTCGTTAATAGCAAACGTTCGAAAAGCTTCCTAGGCAAACGTCTAAAAGCAACAATAACTTGATACCATGACAACGCATTGCCGCTTGCAACAAAACAACTGAATCTCTGGATGTCCTGAAGGTTCAAAATGAATAGTTTTGATTTAGCACCTTAAAACGCACAACTGAGTGTCCTCAACTATTATGTGTTTTTAATGGGAAGGTGTTTGTCCTTGAACGCTACTAGATGAACAACCAATCAGAGTACTGCAGTGTTGTCGTATTGCACTTCCCCTAAGTGCTGTGTGACGAGTGTCAAACTAATCAATCTATAATACATACTATTCTTGCAAAGACAAAATTCAGATTTTGCCAAAACTAATCCATGTGGAAGGAGAAAGTAATGTATTTAACATAACCATGAAAACCCCATTTTTAAGATCAAATAGTTTTCCTAATACAAATAAATAAAGTAGATACCTTTATATTATTTCAGTGCATTGCGACGTAAGCACTGTAATGAATATCATTATTGATTGGCATGTATGCGTGAACGTATATCTGAAATTACTCAGAACTGAAACGTAAACATTTGAAATGACGGGATAAAAGAAATATGTATTTTGAATAAGGCAAGGTGTTTGTTAAATTCCATGAGAGGAAACGATACACTTCTTGCTAGTCTAAGAAAACGTTTCTGGTCACATTATATCCTTGTTTATGAATGGTTCGTAATCTGTATTTACTCTAGAGAGTTCAATTCAGCCTTATTCAGTTACTCTTCCTTGTAAAAGTGTATCAGCTGGATCAATGAGACACGATCCACCTTCCCCCCTTACTACTGCTAGAACAATTCAATAGAGCTAATGTGGGCCCAAATTACGTTGCAAATAGAAATAATATTTTTAAGCTGACTGACTTTGAATGAATTATTCACGAACAAATTGACAAGGAACACAATACTGGGAAAACTGCATGAGACATCAGATAAACTACAAGAAGACGACTTTTGGAAAGAAATAACACGTAACGAGATTTTGGAACCTATCGTCATAAATTTGTAGTACTCAGACGTTGAAGACTATGACAATGAAGAATTATCTCTTAACGTAAGTAACATTCACAGCTACACGAATGTACCGCTGGTATTTTCGTTGGATTAAAAAAATAAGTAATTCATAAACTATAATTGATTTTAAACTAAATATTTAAAACATTTTCGTAATATACGAATATCCACGTTCTAATTGTGATTTTAACAACTGCATTATTATAAAACTTTGGAAAATTCAGTTTGCGTTCCCCTACGTCTAGCGCCACGATCACTCGCAAGTGTGCGAGAGAGAGGGAAATATAAAAAGAGTGGGCATAACGAGGTGGCAACGGTGAAGCCTCTAACGCGTCTGATTCGCTACAGGCGAGAACTCTTCCCATTTGAAACACATAACAGCACTTTAAGATTAACAACCGAGTATCTGGTTATACTAAAGGTAATTAACATGGATACAGGCCTGTCCTAGCACCTTAAGGCCAACAACTGAGTATCTGGATGCACTAAAGGTCATTACCATGAATACAGTCCTGACCTAGCACCTTAAGACTAACAACTGAGTATCTGAATGTCCAATAGGTCATCACCATTGATACAGTCCTGTCCTAGCACCTCAAGACTAACAACTGAGTATCTGGATGTACTAAAGGTCATCACCATAAGTACAGCCCTGACCTAGCACCTTAAGACTAACAACTGAGTATCTGAATGTCCAATAGATCATCACCATTGATACAGTCCTGTCCTAGCACCTTAAGACTAACAACTGACTATCTGGATGTAGTAAAGGTCCTTACCATGAATACAGTCCTGACCTAGCACCTTAACAACTGAGTATTTGAATGCCCAATAGGTCATCACCATTGATACAGTCCTGTCCGGGCACCTCAAGACTAACAATGAGTATCTGGATGTAGTAAAGGTCCTTACCAAGAATACAGTCCTGAACTAGCACCTTAAAACTAGCAACTGAGTATCTGGATGCACTAAAGGTCATTACCATGCATATAATCCTGATCTAGCACCTTAAGAGTAACAAATGAGTATCTGCTTGCACTTAAGGTCATTACCATGAATACAGTCCTGACCTAGCACCTTAAGACTAACAACTGAATATCTGGATGTACTAAAGGTCATTACCAAGAATACAGTCCTTACCTAGCACCTTCAGACTAACAACTGAGCATCTGAATGTCCAATTGGTCATCACTATTTATACAGTCGCGCCATGGTTCATCCGAAACCAACAACTACATCATGAGTTTGGTCTTCTACCCGTTCACCAATACATCCGACGCCTGGCACGTCCATTATTTTACCATCTTCAGGAGGTCCCTGGAGCTGTTACCTACAATCTCGGTGCTCGCACTCGCCAACCAGCTCGCCTGAAGCGCAGACTGCCCCAAGATCTTCTCCTGAGTGACTTCTCCAGCACAGATGCCTCAGACACGTGATTACTACTATCAGACTTTAAGTTCTCAATTTGTGTTACAGTTATCCTTCATATTTAGTTAGAGGAGTCGTTCACGGCTACCTCCATTGTTCTGTGTCCTGTTCCTATGTATCTTATAACAAACATCGGTAAAGCATAATTGCTGATCGCTGGATAATAAATTAACAAAAAAAAAAAACTATTGATACAGTCCTGACCTAGCACCTCAAGACTAACAACTGAGTATGTGGATATACTAAAACTCATCACCATGGATATAAGCATATCCTAGCACTTTAAGACTCTTTTGTTACCAATAATTAAAGAAAAAGTGCAGAGATTGTGCTTTTCATCAACAAATGAAGCAGTGGAAACAGTTTAAAACTAAGTATATCTGTAAGATAAGATTATTGTGTTAACAACTGCCGATGTTCAATTATTTGAACACCGTATTTGGTTCTTCTAAACAAAATGAGGTAAACTGCTCTCGAAGTAATAATTTTTTCCAGAATCTAGACTGTCAGCCCCAAAAGTAGCTATGGTGTTGGTAACAGTTGGCACTCAGCCGCGCTCCTTGTGGGACCTCACTTAAATAGCGCACTTGATCATGATGCGCCTCTCAAGGTGGGGTACGTAAAATCTTAAATAAGACTGAAGTAAAGGCCCTGGTGTGGCAATAAAGAGACCAGCAGGACAATTAGATGGCACGAACCGCCATTTGGCCACCTTCCAGGGCGGCGGCATCTAATTGGTTCTTCTCGCCCGAGCTGCGCGTGATTGGCCGACATTCAGAAACTAGAAAATGAATTTTCATTATCATCATTATGCCCGAGGTACTCCTTGCCAAAAATAGGGGAAAAAAGGGAGAATTCTAATTGAGAGTGATTAGAGAGTAGCAGGACTCTTTTGTCTTCCTAGGAAAGTTTCCAGGAAAGAGTTGATTCATATCGCCACCTTTCTGGAACTGGTCCACCAGGAGTCGCTGTATTTCCTTGATCCTGGAGGCTAAGTGATGTAGGCAAAGTCTAAGGCATTCCTTACAGAGGGAGGTATAGTTACGGCCAGATAATTTGGTATGTGGAAAAATGCTTGAAACTAGTTGACGAGACTATAGGTATAACCTTTAAATTAGACTTTATGGCAAATGTAGACCGACAGAATATCTGCGTCCTTAACTACCGTATTATAGTATACTATTACCGTATTGTATACCTTTGAACCTTCATTTATTATCTCTTGGACATACAAAGATAAAGGAATTTCAAATACGTCACCTAGACAACCAATTTTAAAACATTTGACTATCACCTAAAGTCTACCGTATTCGCATATTCCCTTGTACCTTCATTTTTTATCTCTTGGACATACAAAGAGAACGGAATTTCAAATACGTCACCTAGACAACCAGTTATAAAACATTTGACTATCACTTAAAGAATACTGTATTCCCATATTCCCTTGAACCTTCATTTTTTATCTCTTGGACATACAAAGAGAGCGGAATCTCAAAGACGTTACCTAGACAACCAGTTTTAAAACATTAAACTATCACTTAAAGTCTACCGTATTCCCATATTCCCTTGTACCTTCATTTTTTATCTCTTGGACATAAAATGAGAACGGAATTAAAAAGAGGTCACCTAGACAACCAGTTATAAAGCATTTGACTATCAGCTAGTCTACTGTTTTCCCTTGTAACTACAATAAGGTAATGATGTTTATCTTGAAGTAGATAGAGTACAGGAGTAGAGAAGTTGGAAGTACCTTGCTGAGCTGGCAAGATCTGGAAACACAATATTTTTGCGTTGGGAGTTTATCATCACAAGAGCTATGTTATCTGGCAGCCACAAATTTATCGTATGAAGCAGCAAGCGGGTTGGTTGTTTTTACGATCCACGACCTCATCAATTTTATGGCCGATTGGCTTGCAGGCTAAACTGATTTATCGCTCGCCACCCACTGGATAATGGGAATAGGGCAAAACATTCATGACTGCCGAATTAAAATGACAAGCAATTTTCATTATGGACGCGTTCGTAACTTAATAAATCAAAGCACCGAGCGAATACTTTTAATAAAAGTTTACGATTACAGAAAACTTCGCTTCAGACATGTTTATTTGAGCCAATAACTCTTTATAGCTACTTTCCTCATCTATATATCGAAATAGACGCTGGTTATTTTGTGGTTTTCTTACGGATAAACATACCGTAAAATGCGTTATTCATTTATTATAAACATAAGAGCACTATTCAATAAAAAATAATCATATACTTTTTTACGGTCATAATTTTTCGCCCTAAAATTTAGTTTTATTATATTCTGTTAGCTTAATGTGAAACAAACCCGTTGTAGTAGTTTCATTGTTGGTACTTCTGGTTCCCGTCTGTGAGAACCAGACAAGTTCAGACATGTTCAGTATCGTCTACCGCTGCAATGGAGGTAACACGCGAGAAACGATATGCGGCTTTAATTCTGCATAATCTCAACAAAGTTTCAGTTGAGGTCCATAAAATGTTACAGGAGGACTATGGAGAGTCTGCTCTTCCCTACAGCACAGCTCGAATGTGATTTAAAACGTTTGCAGAGGGGAGACAATCAATTTCAAAGGAAGGTGGACCCGGTGCTCTAGTTAGTCCTCTTAAGTAAGAAAATATCAGCACTACTGCTGCCATTGTGAGAGACGATCGACAAATGACCTTAAGATCACTTTATGAAATACCAAATATTTCATTGGGTGCCACCCACACGTTGGTGATACAAACATTACGCATGAGACATGTTTGTGCGCGATGGGTTCCAAGACTGTTGATTCTCGAGCAAAAGGACATTCGCATGCAGGTCTGCATGCAGTTAAGGTAGATGTTAGAGGATGATCCGAAGTTTCATTCAAACGTAAACACTGCTGATGAAACTTGGCTATGCCATTTTGATACTGAGAGCAAACAAAAAAGCTCAGTGTGGAAATCTCCCTCATCACCAACTCCCAAAAAAGCAAAAGTGGTTTCTTCTGCTGGGAAAGTTATGGTCATCATTTTCTTTGATATTCATGGAATGGTTTATCAGCATGTTGTACCTGCACACACATCAGTAACTAGACAATACCACAGGGATGTCCTGAAACATTGCAAGTTCATATCGGGCGCAAAAGACCACATTTCGGCGAAGCAAGCTGGATGTTGTACTACGATAATGCGCAGCCGCATATTGCCAAAGTTTTTGCTGAGTGTCTTACAAAAATCAACATCAAGTGCATCCCTCAGCCTCCCTATAGTCCGGGTTTAGCCCCATGTGACTTTTTTCTATTCCCTAACTTGAAGAAACGCCTTCGTGGAAGGCATTATCCATCATCATAAGCATTTGTGAAGGCTGCGGAGGCGATTATGAAGGATCTATCAAAAAATGGTTTCCAGCATGTCTTTGAAGACTGGCAGAAACGCTGGGACAAGTTCATCGCATTTAGGGGGGACTATTTTGAAATGGACCATCAAAATTATGAGGATGAGTAAAGGTACGTTGTCAAAAGAAGTTATGATCTCTCTTTCTTTCGCGTATACAAGTTTTTCTTCGGTTTGTCCTCTTGGTTAACTTGCACCTTAATTCTATAGACGCCCATGACTAGGATATCGTCTTTAGTGATTCCTGCCAATTTTAAGTCATTCCTTACTTCACCAATCCATTTGATAGTGTCTATTTGTGTTTCACTTCTATTTTCATCACGTTCCATAATTTGTCCTGTGAGCCTATTTGAAGTTAATCCTTTAATATCTCCATAGAATTTTAACCTTCATTTCCTAATATCATTAGGGATGTCTGTCTATTACTTTTTCTTTTTTACATCTAAGTCTGTATTCCCCACCTCCGACTTGTGGACATAAATTTTTTCTAATAATTTTACGTTCATTCTTTATAGGTCGATATGATGATGATGATGATCATGATCATGATGATGATCATCATTATTATTATTATTATTATTATTATTATTATTATTATTATTATTATTATTATTATTATTATTATTATTATTATTATTATTATTATTATTATTATTATTATTATTATTACTATTATTATTACTATTATTATTATTATTATTATTATTATTATTATTATTATTATTATTATTATTATTATTATTATTATTATTATTATTATTATTATTATTATTATTATTATTATTATTATTATTATTATTATTATTATTATTATTATTATTATTATTATTATTATTATTATTATTATTATTATTATTATTATTATTATTATTATTATTATTATTATTATTATTATTATTATTATTATTATTATTATTATTATTATTATTATTATTATTATTATTATTATTATTATTATTATTATTATTATTATTATTATTATTATTATTATTATTATTATTATTATTATTATTATTATTATTATTATTATTATTATTATTATTATTATTATTATTATTATTATTATTATTATTATTATTATTATTATTATTATTATTATTATTATTATTATTATTATTATTATTATTATTATTATTATTATTATTATTATTATTATTATTATTATTCACATAAGGGTAATATTTAAATGCCTATTGAATTCTAAAAAATAATGCTTTCTATTCTTTGCCGGAATGCATTCTTATTTTAAGTAATGGAATAAAAAATTTTTACCAAAAATCTCGGGAAAACATTTTGTTTTTCAGAACTTTTCCCACACACACATTGCTCGACGATCCAATTTTTCAGTAATTTGTTTCCAAAATTCTGTATTGTCTTGAAAACCCCATGATAGAAAATGGCAAAATACTACTATGATTAGATTGCTATCTGAATATTATTCTTACCCTTATATTTTATACTTATATAACAGGAATAAAATATTTTTGTACATAAACCTTCAAGAATATCTCCATTTTAGGTCCTTCTTGTGCTCGTGTAAGTTTTTATAGTAATTTTTATAATAAAAACTTACCTCTACAATCTTCGGGCCCTGGTTATCACTACAAACCGTAAGAGGTAGAAAAAAACTTCACCAGAGAAGGTGTGTTTTACATTAAAATAAGTAAATTGTAATCATTTTAATTACTTTTATGTACAAGGGCTGATCATCAGAGACTGAGACTGATTTTTTCCTGCAGCTTCTGTGATAGTTTCGTATCTGTAACATAATTGTTTGAAAAGATCGGGGTTTTATGTATAATATCGGTAGGCGGTAGCACTCTCGTATTGGTAGGTTGGCAGTAATGCTCTGTTTTTACACCCTACATGCATTTCGCATACCAGACAATGGAGGTGACGCGAGAGGAGTAATACAGCGCAATCAAATTCTGTTTTCGTTTAAACCATACAGCCACCGAAACTTATGAAAAGCTGAAGTAAGCGTGCAGTGAAGTGTTTACAGTGCAACAGTGTTTAGGTAGTTCAAGGGCTTCAAAGAAGGCCGACTTGTCAGTGTTAAGCAAGGTGGGCCTGGTGTTTCGGCTTCTGCTTTGACTGAGGTCAACATCAACACAGCTGCTGTGATTGTCCGAAAGAATCGGCGAATAACTTTATGTAACTTCAGTGAAGTGTTGAGAATTTCATATGGTAGTGTGTTTACAATTATGCACGACCATCTCCATGTGACCCGAGTTTGTGCTCGTTGAGTGCCACGTCTGTTGACTCCCGAACAAAAGGCTGTGCGAATGGAGACAAGCCATGAGGTGCTGCGTCTCCTTGCTGATGGAGGAAATGCACTTTTAAAATCCATTATTTCCGGTGTTGAGTCATGGCTGCATCACCATGATCCTGAAGGAAAACAAGCCAGCACAATATGGAAATCGCCAGAATTTTCCGACACCAAAAAAAGCAAAAGTTCCATGTGCAGGGAAAGTGATGTTGATCACATTTTTTGACTGTAATGGAATGATTTACCAGCATGCAGTTCCCCCTCACACTACTGATACAGCAGCATACTACACGTCAGTATTGAGTACACTGAGGAAGCACATTGCAAAGAAACGAGTAGAGCTTTCTCGGACCGGGTGGCGACTTCATCATGACAATGCACGGCCTCACGTCGCAAATCAATTCATGCAGTTTCTATCTCGATTCAGCATTACCTGTGTACCACATCCACCTTGTAGCCCCGATCTTGCACTCTGTGACTTTTGTTTATTCCCATCACTAAAGGCAAAGCTTAGGGGTATTCGATTTGAGAACTCTGAAGCAGTGCTCAAGAAAAGTGAGGCGATTCTCAATTTGCAGCACGTGTTCAAGGAAAGTGTATTGAAGTAGGAGAGGACTACTTTGAGAAAATATCATGAAGACAATGAAATGCAGTAATAAACATCCGTGAAGAAAAAAATCAATCTCAAACTTTGTTGATCAGCCTTCACATTTCCGAAATATTTCATTTTGTAAGTTTGCTTCAGCACCTCATCCAAGGGACATGCTTCAAATTGTGGGTTTCTTTGTTCTTTTCGCTACAAGAGCTCGTCACCGTAAATAAACATTTGAAAAATATAACTAAGCTTAATCTGAAAGTATTCCTAATCAAACATACCGCCAGGAGCGAAGCGCGGATGGAAGAAATCACCTTTGTATGCATTTGTAATGCGAATGTATCGCGTTAGATTTTTCGCTCGTCATTTGTTCCTGACCTTGTTGATTTAACATCAGAAGATCACCAACAGCTTCCGGCATCAATGTGCTAGAGGAAACAGGGCGTGTTTTCATGCGTTAATATATAATTTTTAATATAATTCTTTAGACTTTTCTACAACTGGTGATATAAACAAAGAGCTGTTTTATAGTTTTGAAACGTGGAAATTTAAACAGGCATTCTTTTGCTACAGATTGCTTTGTTATTAAAACAAAAGATTTAAAAGCGTTAAAGGAGTGAAAAAAATGAAAAGCGGACAACCTGCTGAATGATGGACACATAAGGTTTCCATAGTAACCTGCTCTGTTTTAACCAAGTGGCAAAGCCCTTTGAATTAATCCCCGTAAAATTTGTTGACATTTTTGTTAAAAATTTTTAAATATATTTTTGTGTTTCACATTCTCATGTTTATGCTACATAGAACACAGGTGCTACATAGAGGCATTGCATTTCAGAATGTGACGTAGGCAGTCTATAGAGACACGGTAACCAGAAAATTGTCTCTAGCGGTTTATTGCAACTGTAGATTTATGAATTGTGTTGTTGTTTTCAAGTAATTAACTGTTACAAACAGGCACTCATTGAATCACGACCCCTGTATTTGCCAAGCACGCGGTAAAAGTTTTCCACAGTGGAAAATCTCATTAGATCGGTCGCAAAATGTGTTTTCTATTAAACATTTGCACATCCACTGGCTGGAATCGAGTAAATGTTGTTAGTGCAGTTAGTGTACAGAGAGAGAGAGAGAGAGAGAGAGAGAGAGAGAGAGAGAGAGAGAGAGAGAGAGAGAGAGAGAGATGGTGCACCACTAACATTATCATCAGTAGTGGGTGCCAGAATCTGTGGCGTGCAGTTAGCGCGGCAAGAGTTCCTGAGTTCGAACCTCAGTCAGTGTGATAGGATGTTTTTCACATTTTTCCTTAACCTGAGAATGCATATCAGATAACTCTAAGGTCCATATCTCGTGGATTCATCTGCACATCATTTGATTCATCGTCCGATATAACAAAATTATGTCAAAACCAAAGTTTGTATTAGGTTAGCCTTTGCTACTGTTGAGGTAGAAAAAACCTTCAAAAAATTTGTATTTCTCCTTAAAGCATACGCTTGTGGCAAATACATGTCTTTATGTAGTTAACAATTTCTGAGATATTCCTTGTTTTGGTCTGCAAAGCTAAAACATACTTTTCTCAAATAGAAAAAGCTTTTCGTTTTCTGTTCTGTTTCATTGTCAAAGAAATAGCATTGAATTTCAAACCAAGTAATGCCTGTTAAAGCATTTGACTATCACTTAAAGTCCTCTGTATTCCCAATTGCCCTTGCTCCTTCACTTTTTTATCCCTTGGACATAAAAAGAGAATGTAATTCCAAAGACGTCACCTTGACCTTCAGTTTCAAAACATTTGACTATCATTTAAAATCTACTGTATTCCCATTTTCACTTGTAACTCCACTTTTTATCTCTTGGACATGCAAAGAACACGGAATTTCAAATGCATCACTTAGACAACCAGTTTTAAAACATTTGACTATCACTTAATGTGAAGTTGATTTATAAAGGGGCGGTTGAACCTATGACTCTCTATTGTGCAGGAGCATTGCAAAGTATTTTTCAGAAGAGATGGGCCCAAACTAAATTATTACAGATACCGCGTGGATACATCTTAAGAATCATCCGAGGATACCGCACCATCTCCACTCCAGCAGCGCTCATTATTGCTAGTATTGAACCCATCTTTCTTACTGGTGTATATAAGGCAAATATCAACAACAATATAAATGGCCGAGCCTTGCCACTACATATTTCACAACTACAACTTGAACAACCAGTTAAATAAGCTTCTCTTTCAGCCACCTGTGTCTCTAGTCTCCTTGAAGATTGTGCAGCAGAATAACACCAGTACTCCATTTACACAGATGGTTCTTGGATAGCTGAAGGGCTTAGTAAAAATGCTAAAGTATGATGTGCGTTTCTGGTATTCTCTCGCTCTATAGAATGCCATTCTTACATGTTCAGACTTGCCAAGGAGTGTTCAGTTTTTCAAGCTGCATTATTAGCAAGCCGTGAGGCAGTGAAATGGTGCAACAACTTACAATGTACCGCTCGCCTTTACAGTGACTCACAAGCAACAATTGCAGCTTTGAAAGATACGACAAACAGCAGTCCTATTGCAGCTGGAATAAGAAGTCAATTATTATGTAGTTATCATCTGTGTATTAAATGGGTCAGAGGACACGTAGGGATTGCCGGAAATGAACGTGCAGATGAGCTTGCAAAGAGAGCTGCGACTTTAGATCTTCCAGAGACATACACTCTATGCCCCATTTCTTATGTGAGACAAACATTAAAGGAGATTATCATCAACGACTGGAATGAATACTGGTTAAAAAGTGCTTGTGGTGCTTTGACTAAGGATTTATATTTCCCAACAGTTTCTGACAGACATAAATGTAAATTCGTTAATCCTAACTATGTTCTCACTCAATTCTTAACTGGACATGGCAAATTTTCAGCTTACTTATTTCGATTCAAAATCAAATCCACATGTGACTGTATTTGTGGAAGTCATCTTCAAGATGTCCCTCACATTTTATTTGAATGCCCGTTTTTCTGTTTTGAAAGATATGAACTTGAATTATTGCTTCAATCCCTAGGTTACACTTTCTCAAACCCACTTACACATATTCTGATTAATTACAAAACTTATCAATATTTCATGGCTTTCTGAAACAAAATATTTCTTAAGCTAAATGATCCATCTTGATGTTTACTGTTTGTCAGCTTGATATTGAATTTGTTATGTTTTTGTAAATTGTATTGTATTCATAAGTTTGTAAACATTATTCCTAATATACATTTGGGAAAAATAGGAATCTAAACTTGGATAATAAATAAATAAATAAATAAATAAAAGTAAATATCACTTAAAGCCTACTGTAATCCCATATTCCCTTGTTCCTTCACTTTTTATCTCTTGGACGTACAAAAAGAACGTAACTCCACAGACGTCACCTAGACAATCAGTTTTAAAACATTTGACTATCATTTACAAACTACTGTATTCCCATTTTCACTGGTAACTCCAAATTTTATCTCTTGGATATGCAAAGAACACGTAATTTCAAATGCGTCACTTAGAAAACCAGTTTTAAAATATTTGACTATCTCTTAAAGTCTACTGTATTCCCATATTCCCTCGTACCTTTATTTTTTATCTGTTCGACTTAAAAAGAGAACGGAATTTCAAATACGTCACCTAGACAACCAGTTTTAAAACATTTAACTATCACTTAAAGTCTACTGTATTCCCATATTCCCTTGTACCTTCATTTTTTCTCTTGGAGATATAAAGGCCACGGAATTTCAAAGAAGGCACTATCACTTAAAGTTGTATTACCCTGTACCTACGATAAAATTAACAATATTTTTTTATCTTGAAGTAGATAGAGGAACAAGTATTTGTAGCAATAGTTTATAAAAGAAAGATAAAGAGATGGGAATGTGTCATCAGAACGATAGACAAAAGGGCAGGGAAATAAAATTGAGAGATCTGTAATTTCAGCAATGGAAAAAAAACTAATGAAAACATGAAATCCACGCATCATTCGATGTGAAAGCCGATATATGTCTCCATTGTATCCTGTGCAGTTGAAATGCTTCAATTTGCAAAATTTCCTCTCGAAAAGCAATGAATGCATCAAAACGCAAATTGCCCTCTTGAAATTACTGGACCGTAATTAGTTGGAAGTTCTCTGTTGAATCGTTGTGAACGAGTTAATTTGCTGTCAAAATACGAGCGTGTGGGAAAAGCTAAGACAAAACGGATATCATTCAGCGTACTTTTTGGAATTCCAAACCAGTTTGTTCTCTATGTCATGAAGCTATTTTTATGGATGTTTATCTGGGGAAAAAATGAAGCAGATAGGAAAATAACGGGCTTTTGTACTATTTTGCGAGTAGAGGAAGTCTGTGAGGGCAAACATCATATTTGTCTCATATAAGTTAGTGTGTTAGTTTTGTTTTTTTCCTAAATATTCTCCTGCTTTGCAAAGAAAGACATGAAGTTAACTTTAACTCACTTTACTCTCACTAAGGTCCTTAGCCCTGTACTAACTTTACAGTCATCTTACCTTCTTTACAAATAACACAGATAGTAATTCTTCTGACGTTCACACAATGCTTCCCGTTTACAATGTCCTGTTCGCTCACTTTGACAGTACTCCGATATTCGCTAGTAAAATGATAAACTGTTACATTCAACATCCAACACAGATAAGCCGGAAAAACAACACCATTCTTTCCTCATAGCATTTAATTCCAGCATACATAAATAATGCACATACTATTGGAACAGGTGTGATGCAGCTTGAAACAGAGTTAGTTTTCAGTTCATTTTCAGAGTAGAGATGTCGTTTTGTTAAAGTGAATGACATCGTTAAGTCGGGTGTTGAACTCCAGCTGAAATACTGTATGTATTATTATGATTATGATTATGATGATATTATGATGATTATTATGATTATGATGATTATGATTATTATTATGATTATCATTATGATTATCATTATGATTATCATTATGATTATTATTATTATTATTATTATTATTATTATTATTATTATTATTATTATTATTATTATTATTATTATTATCATTATTATTATTATCATTATTATTATTATTATTATTATTATTATTATTATTATTATTATTATTATTATTATTATTATTATTATTATTATTATTATTATTATTATTATTATTATTATTATTATTATTATTATTATTATTATTATTATTATTATTATTATTATTATTATTATTATTATTATTATTATTATTATTATTATTATTATTATTATTATTATTATTATTATTATTATTATTATTATTATTATTATTATTATTATTATTATTATTATTATTATTATTATTATTATTATTATTATTATTATTATTATTATTATTATTATTATTATTATTATTATTATTATTATTATTATTATTATTATTATTATTATTATTATTATTATTATTATTATTATTATTATTATTATTATTATTATTATTATTATTATTATTATTATTATTATTATTATTATTATTATTATTATTATTATTATTATTATTATTATTATTATTATTATTATTATTATTATTATTATTATTATTATTATTATTATTATTATTATTACGATTATTATTATTATTATTATTATTATTATTATTATTATTATTATTATTATTATTATTATTATTATTATTATTATTATTATTATTATTATTATTATTATTATTATTATTATTATATTATTATTATTATTATTATTATTATTATTATTATTATTATTATTATTATTATTATTATTATTATTATTATTATTATTATTATTATTATTATTATTATTATTATTATTATTATTATTATTATTATTATTATTATTATTATTATTATTATTATTATTATTATTATTATTATTATTATTATTATTATTATTATTATTATTATTGCAATTTCTTATAGCCCCAACTTTTCCTAACAATCGATGAAGTAATGTAAAACATCTGTGGAACGTAAACATTTTAAAACCTAAGCATCGTCGGTTTGACGTAGTAGTTTAGTATTTAATGGCATTAAAGGTGCTTAGTCCTCTCATAATACAGACAGACAACTTAATATATACAACGAAATAGATCCGTGCTTTTATAACCCCAGATTAATTATTTTAGATGAGACATAATATTTGACGATCTAGCTGAAACAATTCTGTGAGTTATTAATTAAAGTACGATATAAACTGGCTAAAACATTGAATTAGCTGTCTAGGGAACGACTTTAAAATTCCGTTCTCTTTGTATGTCTAAGATATAAAAAATTAGAGTACAAAAATTATGGGAATAACATAGACCTTAAGTGATAGTCAAATGTTTTAAAACTAGTTGTCAAGGTTTGGACGAGTAGAGCCAGACTGAAAAATTCAATACAATAGCCGGGATTTGAACCACGAATCTTCCGCTCTCCGTGCGGTTGCTCTAAACCACTGAGCTACTATGGCCAACATGCCGACATGACATTAAATTCTCCAACTGACTCGTATGCTTCTCGGTAGACCACTAGGAGTTCTCATATGCTATGGGATAATCACCTTTTGTGGCGACTTATTATGCTGTAAGTACTCAAGTCCCAGGTTCTCCCGCTCTACGTGCGGTTGCTCTAAACCACTGAGCTACTATGCCAACGTGCCGACATGACATTAAATTCTCTCCAACTGACTCGTATGCTTGCCGGTAGACCACTAGGGGTTCTCATATGCTATGAGACACGCGCCTTTTGTGGCGACTTACTGTGCTGTATGTACTTAAGTCCTAGGCTTCATCAGAGTAAAATGATGAAACCTGAGATCCAAGTACTTACAGCATAGTAAGTCGCCACAAACGGTGTATCTGGAATGCGAGAGCCCCTATTGGTCTACCGGGGAAATATACGAGTCAAATGGAGAATTTAATGTCAGCACGGCAAGTTGGCCATGGTAGCTCAATGGGTTAGAGCTACTGGACGGAAACCAGGGGATCCGTGGTTCAAATCCCGGTCGTGGCATTGAATTTTTCATTTTGACTCTATCAAAGACCTTAGCCTGCATACGGCTACTGTGCAGAAATGATTAATTTCTATGAATTAACTAAAAAAGGAAATAACTTTTCCCTCTTTCAGGTATTCAAAGAAATAGCAAGCAATAAGTGTAAATGGTAAACAGAAATCAGTTTTATTATAGATTTCCTCAGCTTTTGTGTACAATAATGCATCAAGAACGTGATATTAGATGCGAGTTTGTTTCAAACACAAGTGAATACAATGACAATGCAGTACAATGGCTTCATTGCTAAAAAAAAGGAGGACCATTGTTCCGATGTTGCTTTGTTTTGCAACTTATATTGTGACAATGGAAGCTTACTGATATCTTGATGAAAACATTGTAAGTTTTGGTTTAAACACCGGATATTCATCTGACAGACAATGTAATTTTGCGGCTGAAAAGGCGTCTGCAAACAGTATCGGGAATTGTGACAATTAGTGATAACAGCTTTAAACAAGCGACAAACAGTTGGCTCCGGGACACTCGGCTTCGATTACCGCGGTTTTTCACGGATTTTCATGGTCGTTTGGTCAATGTTCTGTGTTGCCTTTACATTGTAACGTTATCTTATTATAAAACTCGGGTGCTCCTCTTGGAAATCACAAGAGATTCACCACGCTATGAGTCGAACTTAAATAAAGAGGAAAATCCGTTTTCTTTAAGAAGGGCGAAACAAAAAACAACCAAATAAGCTAAAAACAAAATTTTCCTACAGCAAAGTGAGTATTAAACGCATTAATTTTCGTGGCATTAAAGTTTTCCGAGATTTTATTTGTTATATGTTACAATTTTTAAATTCTTTAGAATGTTTGGTTTTGATGAAGTGCTAGGTCTTAGACTCTTTATTATCTGTTAATGGTTATAAAGCTATACTTCTGTGCCTTTATTTTTCTCTTTAATAATTTACATAAAGATAAAATTCAGAGACACAGAGGCACTACACCCTTTGCTATGCATAGACATTCCGATAGGCAAGTGTTTAACAAATGAAAGTAGTATGCTGGCCCTAAAATTACATACGGTTTCCACTTATACGCGACGAACAAAAATGTCGAATGTGCTTATAAAAACGACGAACTAAACTTAAATAAACCATTTATTTAAATATATCTAAATATTTTGAGGATTACTTACGTTTTCGACTTATTTCTATTTAATAGGTATACAAAAGTTTAACTTATAAATAAAAACGACTTTACAGGCTGTTTATGCAAACGATGATTTTGGCATAGCTGAACAACTAAAAAATTTAAAATCTTCCACCCAAAGACGTAAAGGTCTTCAACCATCCAATTTATGTCTTATTTAGATACTTCTTCGAGAAACTCCCAGTTATTGCTTTTAATGATGAAACAGTTATATATATACTCTTGCAAAAGAGGACATTGTTGCCCATTATTGTATCTCTTGATCATTCAAAGATAACACAGATGCGTCACCTAGACAACCAGTTTTAAAACATTTGACCATCACGTAATGTTTACTGTATTCCCATATTCCCTTGTACCTTCATTTCTTATCTCCTGGACGTACTAAGAGAGTAACGGACTGTCAAAGACGTCACCTAGACAACCATTATTAAAACATTAGACTATCACTTACAGTCTACTGTATTCCCATATTCCTTTGTATCTTCATTTTTTATCTCTTGGACATACAAAGATAATGGCATTTCAATGTCATCTACTAGACAAAAACTTTAAAACATTTAACTATCACCTAAAGTCTACAGTATTCCCTTCTACCTTCATTTTTATCTCTTGGACAAACAAGAGAACGGAATTTCAAAGTCGTCACTTAGACAACTCGTTTTAGAACATTTGACTATCACTTAAAGTTTACTGTATTCCCATATTCACTTGTACCTTCATTTTTTATCTCTTGGACATACAAGGGGAACGTAATTTCAAAGGCTTTACCTAAACAACCAGTTTTGAAACATTTGACTATCACTTAAAGTCTACTGTATTCCCATTTTCCCTTGCAGCTTCAGTTTTTATCTCTTGGGTATACAAAGAGAACGGAATTTCGAAGACGTCACCTAGACAACCAGTTTTAGAACATTTGAATATCCCTTATAGGCTACTGTGTGCCCAGATTCCCTTGTACCTTCATTTTTAATAGTGCTTTGTTTAGATATTTCAGCAAAAACAAGAAGTTATATAGAATACGTTTAACCAAATATATATTAATTTAGAAGAATTACAGTGCACGAACACATTATCTTGAGATACAAAGTAGCATAATAGTTTTATCTACTGTGATAAAATACTAAAGAACATAATTTTAAACTCAGGATATAGTATTTGTGTTTAAATAACTACAAAATTTTAATGAAACAGAAACAACGTGTTGGCAACAAAGTTTACTGCGGCCATTTATCTATAACGTAAATGAAATTTTTGAAAAATAAGTTTAGAAATACTGAAATCAATCTTTACAGAGAATTACACCCGCGTTTGTCTATTTTCTTGCCACACTGTGACTTCATATGCATGTGACTCGAAAACGCGACAGTAGATGTAATGAAGCTCATGGTATTTGTGCAGATATTGTTAAAACAGATTTTGTACTCCACTATGTCCATAAATATGTGTGTGACATCTTGATATTTTTATATGTGTGTGTATTGATTGTAAACCCTTTTCTACTGAGCAGGCAGATTTGGCTTGGGTGTTTAAAAGTCAGAAATACAATTTTCTTATATCGATTCTGTATGTTATAAAAAACATTTCCAAAAGAATCACCGAGTCTTTGGATATTAATGGAAGCTGAATGAGGAGCCAGAATGGCATTGTGCGTTGAAATTTCGTAAAAGAAGTTATTGCCAAATTAATCTTCCCTGTGTTTGTAGAAGCGAATAACGATATTTATTTTCCTGTCCTGTAGTTCTAAAAGTCCTAAATAGACTCATTTTGAGAAGGCTGCACAGTGTGCCACGCCCCCTATTAGCCATTTGTAAATATGTCTCTCCTAGGTTGTAACCTTATTAAAGCTATACTCCAGAGCACAACCTTATTAGGAAAGGAAGTCTTTGTTTTTATATTAATATTAATCTGTGCATCTGATGTTAATTCTTCCATGCTTTGTTTAGTATGTTTTGAACTACTAATGCTGTTTTCAAGATGGGAAGAAGTAATAACTTCGTGTAAGAAATCGCCAAGGGAACCAGTATAAACAGTTTAAATAATTCCGATTACATAATAAAATAGTTACAATCCCTAAAATGGAAAAAGTGTAGTAACACATGACAATATACTGACTTCGTCAAACCGAACCTCTAACATTGGCGATGAATGTTAAGTGAAAATTAGTTCTTCAAGGAAAAAGTTGATTCCTTCATTGTATAATGGCAGTGATAAGAATTTAACTAAAGTAAATAATGATGTTATATCAACAAGTTTTCAGTTAGTAGACATAGAGACCTTGTACAAAGTAATTTTTTTTGAAAATGAAAAATATTTTCATATCAGGTGACACCAAGAAAAGATATGGATTATTAGCTACATTATCACTCAATTGGCAAAAGTGTGATAAACAATATATGTTTGAAACATTCAGAACAATTGAAAGTGGCGCAGAAGTAAATGTAAGGTTTGCTTATGGCTTGAGAAGCATTGACAAGGGAATTGAGGCAGATAAGACATTGGCTGCTCTTCTCAATTTACCAGCCGCCCCCCCCCCCCTCGCCAAATTTAACAAAATAAACAATAATACCATAAAGCAAGTGACCATTGAGTCTAGGAAGAAGAAAAGGATTAAAAAACGAAAGAGGAAGGACGCTGATGATGAAAAAGATGCATAATATGGATCTGGGGAAATTCATAGTTGTTTTTTTTTTTTTTTTTTTTTGTCACTTTACGTCCTCCAACGTTAATTCATATCGGACGATGAATGGAATGGCTAAAATGATGCTCAAATGAGTCCAGGGCCAAAGTGGGACCTCTTGAACGTGAGGCAGACTCGCTACCACCACGCTACCGAGGCGGGCATTCTGAGGTGTAGTTCCAACATAAAACTTTAATGCTGTTTTTCTCTGTATTATTTTCTTTATTAAAATTTGGGTGCGTTCATTTATAAAATTACCGCGGCTACGAGTCTACATTTTTTCTCTGGAATTGAAGCAATACTTAAACTGTTTAAAGGTATATGTAGAAAGATATGTGAAAATTTGAACTTTTTTTTAAAAAAATGAATCTAGATTACTTTTAGAAGTAAATTCAGGACATTTATTTAACAAATCACATATCCTTTATTAAAACTCCAAAATAAGAGCTATTATATTTAATGAATTTTGAAAGTGTTGTGAAATAACAAGTAAGAGTTTCAAACTTATGCGTTCAGTTGCTCATGAGATAGGAGTGCCAGAAAAATTTTAATTTTAACATTGCTCAGATAGGCTGTTCCGACTTCCCTTAATAAAGTAATTTAAGGTAAGCTTTTTACATACGTCCATAATAGAACATTTAATTGTACTCGCAGGCCTTTTTATTAGTAGTGAGATATATTTTCTTTCTCAAAAGCTTCAGTTTGGCAAAACAGACATAGTTTAAGTACAGGTTTAGGACGGTATAAATTCTTGTCCAGTGTACTTAAATATTTGAACATTTTCCCTGCGAACGCTTGAACCCAGAAACAACTTTGATCCGGTTTTGTTCGTCAGGGAAAGTTGTGGGAAGCACTAATAGCAGTACAGGTAACGTTGTAACACAAATCCAGGGTGAGCCTGCAACTAAACCCCGATGCTGCAATTTTCCCCCTAAGTATAAAGTTTCCGCCGTAGAAGGAAATAGAGCAATGTGGAAGCCGGCGAAGTCGTCGGCAATAAATAAGTGAAACCATTAGAGAAGTTGTTATTTCTTTCGTCTTTCCTTGGGGCCGGGTTATGAGAAGAAAGTGTGATTTGTATTGGCAGCACCCCTCATCGACAATTAGAGGAAAGAGCCTTGGCTTTCGTTCCCCCTTTATTGCAATTTGATAGCACAGATAGGCGTATCCGCTTTCTCTCTTTGTTTACCTATCGGTTTAACGCTCAAATATCATCCAACAAACAAATAACATTGTCACTAATTCCATATATTAAATATAAACAAAAAATAAAATCCGATGTGCAGTTTTGTTAAGGGAATACAGTAGAATTTAAGTGATACTCAAATATTTTTAAAGTAGTTGTCGAGGCGACGTCTTGAAATTCCATTCTCTTTGCGTGTCTAAGCGGAAAAAATGAAATTATACAAGGGAATATGGGAATACAGTAGACTTTAAGTGATAGTCAAATGTTTTTAAACTGGTTGCCTAGGCGACTTTTTTGAAATTCCGTACTCTTTGTATGTCCAAGAGGAAAAAGAGGAAGGTACAAGGGAATATGGGAATACAGTAGACTTTAAGTGATAGTCAAATGTTATAGTCAAATGGTTTGAAACTGGTTATGTAGGTGTTTTTTTTTTTTTTTTTTTTTTTTTTTTTTTTTGTAATTTACGTCCTCCAACGTTAAGTCATATCGGACGATGAAAGAATGGATGAAGTGATGCTCAAATGTGTCCGGGGTCTATGGAGCTTAGAGTTACCCGACATTCGTCTTTCAGGATAAGGAAAAACCCCGGAAAAAACCTTATCCAGGTAACTCACCCTGACCGAGATTCGAACTCGAGACCTCTTGAACGTGAGGCAAATATGCTACCACCACGCTACCAAGTTCTCTTTGTATGTACAAGAGATAAAGAAATGAATAGCGGCTTCCTGCTAGAGAAAAGCGTTTTGTTTGAGAAAAAGTGCACCAGGATGTCTCGAAAATGGCTAATTGTAGAAAAGTTTTTAGCAAATAAATTCACATTCTAACAATGTTCGGGGTATACATTGTATGAATCAGGAAAACAACTTAAACATGTTATTTTAATAAAAATAGAGATATTTTTAATAAATTGAAGGTTTTCAAAAATTTAAGACATTGTTTTGAAAATCTTGGTATCCTATTCTTGGGCGGTACTGATGGTTTTTTTTTTTTTTTTTTTTTTAATTTACGTGCTCAAACACTAAGTCAGGATAAGCGCAAACTCTGACCGAGATTAGAACTAGGGACGTCTTGACACGCCACAGAAGCTTATAAGGAACGACAAGGACGACATTTTGGGACTCCCCGTTTTATTGTTACAAACGCTACTAAGGAAACTGGCCTCGCTCCAAATTGTACGTGAGTAATGGTTAATATTTCTCTGCTATGATGAACGAATACAACGAAGTGTTAAAATGGGCCCCGAAGTCAACACGTTATGCCTGAGGCGATGCAATTTATTTTCCACGGCAGTGGTCCATTGCTAGGAAAGAATGGCACCCTACAGAGTTTGTGTCCTCAGCTGGAACCTGAGGAAATGTGCCTGCCTCACTTTATGGTGTTTGTTTGAATTGAGGAATAACGGAGAATATGTTTCTCGTGCCAAAGTAATTCAAGCATTCCACAGCCAAGCGTTTGTTTACATTCTAACGTTATTTACTGTCTCCTGTACCTAGTAGCAAAGATTAATAACGTCATAAAATTAATGGAGGGGTAGTTCCATATGGTAAACACAATGCAAAACGTAAGAACCAATATTGTCAGGGAATGACTCATTAAAAAGGAAAATTGTGATGACGAAAAGACGATTAAGGTAGCTACAAAATAGGAATGAACATAAGGCGGGACTAGGCGTGGTTGTTCTATGGCTACTAACCAACGCGGTGCGTGCAACGTTATACAGTTAAGCACGAATACTGTCTCGCTTTGCCGAAGCACGCGGCTAATTTTTTACCGCGCTCTAAATATACTAATTACAGAATTATTTTGTTTTCCCCATGTTACAGAACTATTTTTTTTCTGAGGATTACTGTTGAAACCCCATTCCCGTAGCGGAGGGGATCCGGCCACTTCAGCTGCTGTGGTGCGAGCACTGCGGACCCTTAGCACTCGTGGTACCTCTGACGTTACCAGAGGCACCTTGGGCCGAACATTCGAGCCCCTCCCTGAGTGGAAGTTGTTCGGATTGGGTTGGACTCGAGGGGGCAGTGTGTTCCCGTTACCCGCGGGAGGCTATGTACCTCCGACCAGGGCTCGGCCGCCCGGAAGGGGGTAGAGGGTTGCCTAAGAAGTCCCGGGTACCAGCCTGCATGGCTAGTAGAAGGTGTGCTAGATTACCAGACGGCCCCACCGAGGTTATCCGGTAGTCTTCCCTGCGGGGTTGACGCGCGTAAGTAGCTTATCCACTTCCACCTGTCTTGACGTTGTTGTCGATGCGGGGGGGGGGGTTAGACTCAAGGTATTGCCCCAAGGAAAGAACCCCAGAGTTTTCCATTGCTCCCGGGTTGATAGAGGCCGAAGTCTCTGGACTTTCGGGTAGACCTCGTGACAACATGTCCAACACTCATGTTTGTAGCACATCTGGTTTTGGAGATATGGAAAGATAAGACGCCTGACTAGAAACTAAAGAATTATGAACTGTCAGTGAAGAAAACCTCACAGGTGCTATGCTGCAGTTGCATTTTGTACCTTCATTCAGTAAAGTGGTGATGTTTTAAGAGTGCACACGTGCTTTTCAAAGTTAGTAAATATACCGCTTAGCAAGTCTTGTACCGGTGCGCCTAGTAGTATGTACCACTCATAAGATTTTACATAAATAGGCTACAGATATTCTTCGAACAGCTGTCAATTAAAGACATTTTTGAAAGTACAAATTTCACTCAGAGTCGAGAATTAATGTTACAAGCTTGTCACGTGAGTGCTCATTCTGTGACGAAAATTGTTAAAGAAGGCAAACAGTTTACCAAATTAGGAGAGTTTCTATATTTATATCTCCAGGTAAACATCGAGCAGCTAAAAAACGTGTTACCAACTTAGAAAATTTTCCAAAGTGTGTTTCACGTAGAACTATTTATGATTTATATGAACTTGCCGACACCGATTAAGTTACACTTCTGGAAGGCGATAGAACAGTCGATTTCTTGTTTGTTCCAGAAATCTCTCGAATTTATTAATGAGGTACTTAAGGAAGTGACGACTCACCAGGTCAGTCATAAACAAGTGTAACAGGAGTGTTGTAAACAGGTGTAATCAGAACGCTGTCGTGGTCATCAACCTTGATAGACTGTGATTGTGTATGTGACGTAATACTGCTACTGTGAATGCATTTCTACGCAAATAAAGAACATTTTGAATTTATGAAAGTTGGACTTTTAATTCTACGAACACACAAAGTCACAATACGGATTCTGTATCTTATTTGCATAATATTCTGAAATTCCTTGGGTTCTAATGTAGGAGAACCAATGATGGTCGCAAATTTGTGCTTGAAAGAAACGATAATGTTGCTGCAAGACAACAATTTCTGCGCACAATGCATAACATAGTTCACGAGTTTCATGGTGTAAAAGTGCTTCATAAATACACATTCATATTTTCAGTATTTATTAAGTATTTTAATGAAACAAAAATTGATTTAAAGTCCATTACAGGCAGCACACAAATATGGCACTAAAATAGAAACTATATTCACAAATCGTTGAAATTTTTCTTTTTTTTTTTCACTGTAGCAAGCACCTTATTTCGTAGAACGCATCTAACTTGAGTCATTTTGTTTTGTGTGCATATGAGCGATAGCTACGTCAGCGAACTGTTCTCCAGTTCAAGGTTTTAAGGCTCAGATTGTGCGATAATAATTGTGTATGTTATCACACGTATGCTGAAATATTAAGCGAACTTCTCCTTCAAGATGTATATCACTTTACATGTATGATACTTGCTAGGTGGAATAGGTGAGACAAAGACAGATATATCTTCCACCTCTCTCGTCCGCTAGCCCTGGAACTGGCAACACCAGGACAGTAGGATAACCGTATTGGCTGAACCCATATTCATTCATATTTTGTGGCTATTCTAGCTGTATGGCGATCAAGAGTTCCAGAGGTGCCCGCAAATACACAGTACGGTAGTTCTAAAACTATAAAGGGAAGCAAAAAATAAACATATTAAAATTTGGTTGCAAAACCGGGCAGCATACTCCCGGTTGAGTGTGAGGTAATCAGCGGCATTCATTTGTTGTAAGCTTCCTTTAAAGGCAACACGAGTCTGTATGTTAATACAAGCTAAGTGTTAATATGTTAATGGTAACACAGCAACAGCTTTGTACTGTTTCTTGTTTCTCGTGTAGTTCTTTCGAACTCATTTCAGATTGTTTTAATATCTGTGCATTAAATATTTTAAACAATTTAAGTGAAGCGGAACATTTTACAACAAATATCTGTATGCGATATTTCTGTCAGAACATATTCAATTCGAAAATCGTGTACAAAGTTTACATACGAGACATTTTTTTTCAGAATTTCATTTTTATTTTTCAACATAGTCTTCTTCTAACTCTACACACTTCTCCCAGCGATGCTGCCATCTCTGTAACCCGTCCAAATAGTACTCGGAGTTTATCTCTGCAAAATAATTGTTCACGAAGGTGATTGCCTCTTCATTTGACGGAAATCTCTGTCCTCCAAGTGCAATTATCAGATGAGGGAACAAAAAGAAGTCGCTTGGGGCTAGATCTGGTGATTGAAGCAGTTCAAACAGTAATTCATGTATTTTCGCCATTGCAACCACTGAGGTGTGAGACGTTGCGTTGTCTTGGTGAAAGAGGGTTTCCTTTATCTGCAAATGTGGCCGTTTTTCCGCAACTTCTGCCTTCAGCTTGTCAAGTAATGATGTGTAGTATGCTCCAGTAATGGTTTTTCCTTTTTGAAGATAGTCAATTAAAGTAACTCCATGACTATCCCAAGAAACAGTCGCCATCGCTTTCCCAGCCGAAAAAAGTGTTTGCTTTTTGTTTTTGTTTTTTCTCTTTTTGAGCCGGTTCTCCTTTCGCAGTCCACTGTTTGTTTAGGGCCTATAATTGTATATCCATGTTTCATCTACAGTAATTAATCGGCGCCAAAACTCAGATTTATTGCGCCTAAACTGCGCCAAGTGTGCGTTGGAAATGTTCATTCGAACAGATTTTTGGTCTAACGTGGGCAGAAAGCTATCCGAACACTCGGACAGATTTCTCATGTCTAAATGTTAATTTAATATGTGACAAACACGATCTTTTGACATGTTCATAGCTTCTGCTTTCTCTCTCACTTTAATTCGCGGTCGTCTAGCACCATTTGGTAAACTTTGGCGATGTTTTCGTTGGTAGTTGCAGTTTTTGGTCATCCCGAACTTTCATCGTCTCCCAAGCTCTTACGTTTAAATTCAGCTGTCCAAAATTTCATTGTGGTAAATGATGATGCAGAGTCCCCATACTCAGAATCCAACTCATCTTTAATTTGCGTAGGTGTATTGACTTTCAAAAACAAATATTTAATGACAGCTCGATACTCGATTTTGTCCATTTTCATAAAATCACACATCAACTCACTCAAACGACTGTTACATAACAACTGAGTGTCCAAAATGGCTGAAACATTGGTGTCTGTCAACAGATGTACAACGAAATATGCCAGCTTTTATTTACGAGTGCTGTCATCTTCATGTTGAGTTCGGAAGCTTTCAGACTACCCTCGGATAGTTGTCTGGTACTCGACATTTAAATACAAGTCAGCAGACTTGCCAAGTTATTTTACTGCATGTGAGTTTTGTGTGTAAAATAGCCTAAAATGGGGTAAAGTTTATACGAATTTAAGCGGAATAACTTTATTGTGTGAATGAAAGTTTCATCAACAGATGTTGGGAATGTGTAAATGTTGAAGGACACAACTGATGTGTAGACTCACGAACTCTACCTCGGTTCCTTCCGATCACATCGACGGCTCTCCTAGCTTAAGCACGTATAGGGACTTTGTGTCGTTATGTGGTAGACGGCGTTTATGTCGACGAAAAGTGTGTATTTTTTAAAATTACTTTCCCTGCTTATTCTTGTCTTTCAAACATTACAGAAATGGAAATTAGTTGTTCTTTCACACTGGCCGTGTGTTGGCTAAAGTAAGGTAGTTGTCTCATGTGTTTATGAGAACTCCTGGTGGTTTACCGGGAAAAACACGAGTCAGTTGGAGAATTTAATGTCATGTCGACACGTTGGCCACAGTAGCTCAATGGTTTGGAGCGCCTGGATGGAGATCAGAAGATCCGTGATTCAAATCCCGGCTATGGCATTGAATTTTTCAGTCTGATTCTACCTCTCCATTACAGAAATACTTCACTATAATCGATTATCATCGACGTAGAGCCTAAAGACTACGCTGGGGTAGTAGAAACTTGACAGGTGGTGCAAGACAATGGCCCGCTTAAATCAGGTAAACTTACAGTTCTCATTGTTACTATGGTAACAATAACCGCGAAGTTAAGCAGGTGTAATATTTCAATTGTTGCGATTTCTGTTGCTAAGATACAGAAACACTGGACACTACCTTGGAGAGCTCCTAGGTCCACGGATGATTTATTGTCCTCTCCAGAAAGTTCCAGCTCCAGCTAGAACTATTTTCGACTTCTAGGGCGTCATTGTGGTATTTTTGGGCTGCGTTTTATACCTCCTGTGTTTCGTTAACTTCATTTCTGGGCCGTGTGATTCTACTTCTAGTATTTGTTGAGGCCTATGCTTGGCTGATAACATTGCTGCTAAGTCACAATACAGAGTCAAGAGAAACAGATCGGCTCCTCGTGGCTAGTGACGTGTAACTTCCCAGATACACAAACCAAAACGGAATAAAGCCGCCATTTTTTTATCGTTTTATCCGCTTCCCGTCGTCGTGTACTAGAACTGTTACAGAATCGATATCTCGCGCTACATTAGCTGCGGTAATAATAAGAAGCATAAATCGATTCTTCCCTTTGCATCCGCACGCGGAGACCGATATTGCTGTCATAAGTGGAACTGTGGATCACCTGAATGGACCGCCGCCGAGATAATTCCCCTGTCCAGTAGCGAGAGAGGAAAAGTGTGATCACATAACTGCCTCCAGAGAGAGAATCCGTTGCATTGTCAGCAGTAGGTACGAGGCCCTCTGCACGCAGCAATGGCCCAAGTCATCTCGCGTTTGTTAACGTTCATATTTACTGATACCAAGGTCGCCGCTTCAAACCCCATTGCTTAAAAAGACAGTCCCATATCACGGCTCATGAATTACTACATCGGGGTATATATCAACATTTACTTCAATGACCATATGGGTTCTTCCTAAAGGTTAAGAAAAAAATATATATAAAAAATAAAATATAAAATCCACATTTATTATTTATTTCCAAAAACTTATCAAAATGACAAGAAAAAGAAATAAAAAAAATAAGATAAGATAAGATAAGGAGGGCAAGATCAGGAAAACAGACTAAAGGGACAGGCAAAAATAAAATGTTACTGCAAAACTACGAAGGCTGTTCAATAAAAAATGATCATAATTTTTTACGGTCATAATTTGTCGCACTAAAATTCAATCTTATCATATTCTGTTAGCTAATGTGAAATAAACACGCCATAGTAGTTTCATTGTTGGTACTCCTGGTTCCCGCCTATGAGAACCGGGCAAGTTCAGACATGGTTAGTATCGCCTACAGCTGCAATGGAGGTAACATGCAGTTAAAGTTGATGTTAGACGAAGATCCGGAGTTTCTTTCAAACGTAATCACTGCTGATGAAACTTGGCTACATCGTTTTGATCCTGAGAGTAAACAGCAAAGCTCAGTGTGGAAATCTCCTTCATCACCAACTCCCTAGAAAGCAAAAGTGGTTGCTTCAGCAGGAAAGTTATGGCAATCTCATTCTTTGATATTCATGGAATGGTTTATCAGCATCTTGTACCTGCACACACATCACTAACTGGACAATAGTACAGGGATGTCCTGAAAACATTGCAAGTACATATCAGGTGCAAAAGACCACATTTCCGTGAAGTAGGCTGCATGCTGCACCACGATAATGCGCGGCCGCATATTGCCAATGTTGTCGCTGAATCTTATACAAAACAACGTGAAGTGCATTCCTCACCCTCCCTGCAGTCCGGATTTAGCCCCATGTGACTTTTACCTGTTTCCTAACTTGAAGAACCGCTTTCGTATGAGGGTTTATCTATCATTACAAGCAGTGGTGAAGGCTGCGGAGGCGATTTTGAAGGATCTCTCGGAAAATGGTTTCCAGCATCACTTTGAAGACTGGCAGAAACGCTGGGACAAGAGCATCACATTCAGGGGAGACTATTTTGAGAAGTACCATCAAAATTATGAGGATGAGTAAAGGTACGTTGTCAACAAAAATTGTAATCAGTCTTTACTGAACAGCCCTCGTATAAACTTTAATATTGATATTATACAGATATAACTATTTGTAACAAAAAACTTCACTTATCTTAAGAAAAATGATGTCGATTTTACTTATTATTTGAATTAGTTGAAGTTGAAATCAATTTCACGAACCCTTGTCCGCGTCGTCAGTCAAAGAAAACGACAGGAGAAAACAAATTCTTCGTAAAAGAAAGTTACTATATTGTTATGTTTTTTCAGTATTACCAAAATCTGAAAGCGAAACAAACTTAAAAACATAATGAACTGCTGGTATTTCAAAATTAATTACGCAATGTTTATTTTCTAAAATAAATATCTTCACCCATCCATTAAATGTAGTGAAAAACTTAATTGCTTTAATAATTTAACTTCAGGATTTATTTCATGGTCAAATGACCAAAAATGATCTGCTACGACCGATTTATCAGTTTTTTATACTTAATGTTACGAAAATGTTCATTCGTTCTGGTTTCCAAATTACGTTTCTCCTACCAATGTAAACCCGATCACAATCTAAACAATCAAACTGATAAATACCGGATTTTTTTATTATTAGGAACTTCATCTTTTTTTTAGAGAAATGTAGTGAAATTTTAATACATTTATGTTGAAGAACCAAAGTTATACGGAACTCTTTAAAAACTTTTTGAAATTGTTTATTAAACCAAGGATGATAAGTACATTTTTTAAAATTATAATAGCCTTTTATTTTTAAGGGTAAAATATCATTGACAGTTTTTTTATATTTAAATAATGCAATCCTCTTTTGTATAAAGACATTAATTAAAGCAGTATTAATCATGGTGTCCAGCACTGGAAACTGGTTGCCAGCTGCATCAAACTACGAACTACTTCCAAATAAAAAAAATATATTTTAATTACTAACATCCAAAATTTATTCATACACTCTACTGATATGTAACGCAAACTATTATGTGTTTCAAATGGGAAGGTGTTTGTCCTTGAGCGCTACTAGGCAACCAACCAATCGGAGTTCCGCGGTGTTATCGTATTGCATTCCCGCTAGGTGGTGTGTGAGGAGCGCCAACCTAATCAATCTGTATGAAATACTATTCGCGCTAAGACAAACATTCAGATTTTGCCGAAACTGATCCACGTGGAAGATAGAGAGACGTGTATCTAACATGACCATGAAAACCCCATATTTTTAGCTCAAACAGTTTTTCTAATACAAATAAATAAAACACTATTACCTGTATTATAACAATAAATCGCAACGTAAGCACTGTATGAATATCATTATTGGTTGGCATGTATGCGTGTACGTATATTTGTAATTACTCACAACTGAAGTGTAAATGTTTGACATGACGTGATAAAAGAATTACTTTGAATAAGCTAATTCGAGCGAGAGGAAACAATAAATTTCCTGCTGCCGTGGCAGAACGTGTCTGGTTACTTTATATATTTGTTTATGACTGTTTCGTAATCTCAGTTCAAAGTGGTTGGTGTGTATGTATGTACATATACTTTTACTTACTCAGAACTGAAATTTAAACTACTGTCATGACGTGATAAATGAATTTCTGCAAATAAATCAAGGTGTTAAATTCTGTTAGCCTATGCAATGCTGTATGCTTATGTTTATGAATGGATGCTGGATAAGAAGTGTTTATTTACTCAGGAGAGTTCAGATCAATTCAGTTGCTCTTTACACAACAGTAGAGTAAGAGTTAAATGGCGAAATGGCTTCTTGCGGTGAATTCAGTGGCGAGTCAAAAAGACAATTATTGCAGTCAGGCTCAAAGCATTGTATTAAGGTGTACACGTTCTTCAAAAAATAGGGCAATGAGGAGTATAGAAATCAGCTCGATTTCAAAATTGCTCAACAGCTTACTGCTTAAGCGTGTGGTGTAGGTAAAACAAGTGTGTCCCACATTTGGATTAGAAAAGCAGGTAATTCATAAACTATAATTATAGTTATAGTATTTGAAAATATACATAATTTGCGAAAATGCTTTATCCAATTTTGATTTTGGCAACTGTATCATTGTAAAAGATTGTAAAATATAATTCGCTTACCCTTACAGCTAGCACCAAGCAGATCTGCATGTTGTATGAGTGTGCGAGAGAGAGGGAAATACAAAAGGAGTGGGGTAACAAGCTGGCAACGCTGAGTGTGACACGGCATCTGATTTGCTGGACTCCAGAACCCTTCCCATTTGAAACACATAATAGTTTACTTCACTTTTTACTCTTATTGTTATCCTAAATTATTCTTATTAGGGGAAGAAAACCGAGCATCGGAGACTTAAAGCTGTTTGTAGCATAATGACTTTGGTAAGGGTTAGTCAATGTCACGTTTATAACAGAAGGGATTCCTTTAAAGTGTTGGCGCAGCTTTCAGAGATCGGAAACTTGCATATGCGGCAATGAATCAAGTCTTTACGAAATATTCGCCACAAATGATGAAGTCGGCTTTTTCATATTAAGACTCAGTGTTTTACTCACTCTTTTTGCGAGAAATCGCTAAAATGTTCCACAGGTAGACGCCACAACAAGAAAATGCTGACTTAGAAATTCATTTGACATAATTTGGTGTTAATATCTGAAGCTCATCTTTTGCAGTGCCATAAGATGTTTAACATTTTTATCTTGTTGTGCAATACATCATCTTCCCTTCCGAAAAAAGTGCTTTTAGATATATGTATCAAAGGCAGGTTTCACTTTTGTTTCATTTCCTGCAGACATTAATTTCAGTCTGTTCCATAATATTGTCGCGGCAACGGGCATAACAGTTTCGGCGCAATAGATAACAGACGGTAATAAAGAGCTTGCATAAGCAGTTAAAGAAAGCGCGAGGTAAAGGCCTGCCGAAACAAACAAACTGGGACAAATGGAAATTTCTGATGACATCTTGGTTGATAGAGATTATTTGGGTTCGTTATTGTCCCAGAAATATCTTGAATATATCAATGAGGTATTTAAGAAGGCGACGACTCGGCAAGAGTCGTAAGCAGAAAACAGCTGTAGAGTGTTGTTGTAACGAGAACAGATGTTGTAAAATAAGAGTTGTAAACAGATGTAATCAGATCGCTCTTATTGTCATCGACCTTGGTGTTGTAGATTGTGATATGTGATGTAATTCTGCTGCTACAAAGAGTGTTTCTAGGCAAATAAAGAACATTTGGAATTTCGGCAAATTGGACTTTTAATTCTACAAGCCCACAAAGTCACAATATGCTTCTAGGGACCGAGAATTACTAAGTGCTTCGCTAACGCTTAGTTCCCTTACTTCATCAATTGCTAACTTTATGTTTTCTACCCCCAATTTCCCTCATTCCTCTCCATATTTGTCTGAAACAAACGAAACAAAAGAATTGTTATTAGGGCTACGAATAATTTTGTCGAATACCGTGCTCCGATGTTGGGTTCGTTACTTACAAAACGTCACTACACGTAATACATATAAAAAATCAATGTTTTCATTCATATTTTTAGATCAACATACGGTTAATAATTTGAAACTAATAAAAGTATATTTTACTCATCAGTATTGTAGTATCAGGTTCACAAATTTATCATCGTGCAGCGGGAAGCAGGTCAGAAATACGAGGGTGGGTCAAAAAGTAATGCCTCCTATTTTTGTCCTTAAATAAGTAAGTTATGTGAAAACTTTGAATTTGGCGCAGTTCCCTAAAACTTCTTCTCCAATCCCCTGCAGTAATAACTTCCTAAGTCAACAGGTGGTAGCACTGCATCCTCTTGCAAAATGGCTGACATCAACACTCGTATTAGACAGCGTTCTGTGATTGAATTTTTGACTGCGGAAGGTGAAAGGCCAATTCGCATTCACGAAAGACTAAAGAATGTGTATGGTGATGTAACGGTGGATGTCAGCACTGTTAGACGATGGGTTCGCCGCTGTAACGAAGCTGAAGGGCAAACACCATTGGCAGATGAAAAGCGAAACGGCAGGCCAGTGCCTGCAGGGACTCCATGCAACATTCAGCGAGTCGATGACATCATTCGTGATGATCGTCGGGTAACAACAGGTGACTTGTGTCGCATTACCTCCCTCAGTAAAGGCAGATTGATGACGATTATTCAACAACTGGGTTCCTCAAAAGTTTGTTCACGTTGGGTACCAAGAATGTTAACTTCCCAAAACAAAGAAACATGGAAAATATTAGCCTCCGAACACTTGCAGCGCTTCAATTTTGAGGGAGAGGAGTTTCTGGAAAATATTGTTACTGGAGACGAAACGTGGGTTCATTTTATTGAACCTGAATCAAAGAGCCAGTCAATGGAATGGCATCACACAAGGTCACCGAAGAAAAAAAATTCAAACCTCAGCGGTCGGCAGGGAAAGTTACGGCGACAGTGTTTTGGGATGTAGAGGGTGTGCTGATGATTGATTTTTTGGAGCAGGGATGCCAAATAAATTCTGTCCAATACGTCAGACCTCTCAGAAGCTGAAAGCACGTCTTCGCCGAGTTCGCCCAACAAAAACTATGGCGGATGTTCTTCTTTTGCACGACAATGCAAGACCACACACCAGCCGTTACAATACTGCAGAAATTGAGAAATTGGGATGGCAAGACTTACCTCACCCCCCATACAGCCCTGACCTGGCACCATCAGACTTCCGTCTGTTCGGGCCACTAAAGGAAGCTCATCGTCGGATTCATTTTGAAGATGAGGAGGCTGTGAAAACGTCCGTGCGTCAATGGCTTAGGAAGCAAGACCGTGTGTTTTACCACACTGGAATATATGCCCTAGTTAAAAGGTGAACGAAAACTGTGGAAAAGGACGGAGATTATATAGAATAGTGACAAATTAATCGTCAATGTTGTAGTTTTCAAGCTGTGTAAATTGTATTCAATTTTCTTGACAATTGAAAGAGAAAAAAAATAGGAGGCAACACTTTTTGATCCACCCTCGTAAGAAACATGTCTTTTACGTGTTCAATTTTTTTCCCCACAAACACACAGTGCTCCCTTTCGCGCTTGCCACTAAAAGGTTAATACTACCTCAGCTAAATCTACTGTCACATCACACCGAATACCAGAAACTGATACTGTCCGACGTAGAGTTTCGTCCGATACCGGGTAACCTTCTCCTATGTTTTATTTTCCAGAAATAATATTAAAGTCGTGTATTGTTCTTCCTTACTGAAAAAAATTATTTTGTCTAATCTACCACTTACCTCTATTTGTTTAATATCAATTTTTATGTTTTGTATTATCATATCCTGTACCTACAATATTACTAAATGTACACTACGATCCATATAAACCTGAACCATTTCAGTAGGCCATAACTTCTGAACTAATAACAGCACACACGTGCAACTTTGGGAGAATATAATACACAATTGGGAGATCATATTACACTATTTACGTCTCAGAGAAAATGTTGGAAGTGTCCTCCACCAGCATCTATACATGTTTGTACTCGTCTCACCATATTCTCTGAAGTTTTACGGAGAGTATCCTCGTCAATATTACTTATTTCGGTTCGAATGGATCCTTTGAGAACACCAATTGTCCGTGGCCTATTCTTGTACACTCTATTTTTTAGATATCCCCACAAGAAGAAATCCGGTGAGGTTAGGTCAGGGGCGGTGCGAGGCCACAGATCTTTTGAGATTATTCGATTATCAAAGAAGCGGGTTACAAGTTCAATGATGTTATTAGATGTATGGCACGTTGTTCCATATTGCTGGAAATAACCTTCTCTCAATTCGATATCATCCAGCCGCTCCACAAATATCTTGAAGATACCCATGTAAACTTCAGTGTCTACAGTCTTATCAAAGAAAATGGAACCAACGATCCATAGATGCTGGTGGAGGGCACTTGCAACATTTTCTCTGAGATGTAAGTAGTGTAATCTTATCTCCCAATTGTGTATTATATTCTCCCAAGGTTGTACATGTGTCCTATTATTGGTTCAGGAGTTGTGCCCTATTGAAATGGTTCAGATTTATATAGATGGCACTATACCTTCTATTATCTTGTATGTTCCTTCATAAGCAATTTAATTATTTTTATATATAGAGTGAACATGAAAAATTCAATGCCATGGCCGGGATTTGAACCACGGATCTCTTGGTTTCCGTCCAGTCGCTCTTAACTTTTCAGCTACCATGGCCAAGAGCCGTCCTGACATTTAGTTAATTATGTTTAATTGTTATTTTAATTTATCGCTTTCTTCTTTCTTAATAATTAAACGTCTGAAATTTTACTTTATGTCCATCGCTTTTCTTACGTGGGCCCTTCCCACCCTTAGCTACAAACCATTTGAATGCAGTCCTTTCGCCTTTAAAATGATGTCCAATCCATAAGCAGTGTAAATAATTTACGAAGGATTAACCATGGTGTCAACTGTGCCACCGGTGTACCGGAATTTTGTCCTGTAGGATTCTCTTACATGACAGAAAAACTAATGGCATGGTGCTGTCCCTGTTTCGAAACCAGCACTGGAGTCGATGACCTCAGGAAGATGGGATGAAGTCAAATAATTACAAGAGGCTAGACTACCTGTCACAGTGCTGCAACTGTCTATAGAAGATGACGAACGACCATTGAACAACTATCCAAGGAGAGGGAACTGTCCATTCTGCATCCTTCAGTGACTGGAATGGAGTTCGTTCTTATCCCGCTAACACCCGGTAGGACTCAACTCAGGTCACGATAGTCAACCCGTGACATCACAACGTTTTCCCCAAGTGGAGTAATCACGTGATAGGATCTGTTTCCGCTTCAGCGGAAGGTGAAGAGTGAGCAAAATGAAAGTGACCTGGACGGAAAGCAAGGAGTATTTAGTAGCATAAAAATAATTTGGACAACTTCTCTTGGAAGAGAAGTAAAGCTGGTGCTCTCATGGTATAGACTTCGGGTGCGTAAAACAATCTCAAGCGCGATAAAGAACACCCAATGTATAACGTGGGCACTTAAATAGCGTCCAAAAATAAAAGCGCAATTTCAATTTCCTCCTATCGATCAGAAAAAGCTTTAAAACTGCCAAGGTGGACGGCCAACGGGAACACACTAACACGTTACCACGGATAAAACATCTGATACACGGGTTAGTTCTTCCTTTGTTTCTGTTTGAGATTCACAGACGTATATGTTATGGCTAGTTTGATATTTAATATTACAATCTGAGATTTTTTATCATCCCAGCTAAACGTTAATTTGTTTTATCCACTTATAGTTCTTTGAAAATTTAATCTTCTTGCTTTCAAAGGCAGCAAAGAGAATATTAATTATGTTTTGTATTAGAACTTTGTGTGGGCAAAGAATGTGCACCCAGAGAGAAAAATAATACAGGACAGCGTGTTGTTGGTGTTCGTTTGTAAGAACTGTGAATTTTAATTCTGTCAGTAAGTCATTAACCAGGGAAATTATGTACAAAGGAAAATAAATTAGCTATAAACCACAGTAGGTAGGGCAATTAAGCACTTTAGTGAACTTATTCAGCAAAAAAATGCATTAGTTTAAAGCTCCAGTAATTAGAAACAAGGCATGTCTTCAGAAATTGCAAAACTAAATTAAAAAGCACAGGTAAACCAGCTCTGAAAATAAGGAAGGCGAACAAATATTATAATTCCTAGAACTCACAGAGTAAGCTTTCACACCGTCTAAGTAGCAGTTATGTTGGGATAGCACTTAATTATACGTGTCTAAAATTTGTGTCTATTGTAGCTGAAGAAGTGTTTTATTTGTGATTAATTATGGTATAAAGACTTACAATTGAGAGTATTCCCGTTTAATACTCACTGGTTCAGCTTTATCATTTTAAACTCTAAAGATATTCATACTTTAGCAGATAGAGTACTTCAACTGTTTCTGTAGCTAATATACAGAAACGTTGACTTCTGCATTCTAAACAGTTGACAACTCTCGGGCCGATTTCGAGCCGCTTTGGTGAGAGGCGAGCGGTAAAATCACTGTGCCAAGGCACTGCCACGAGGTTACCAAATTTTTTCCCCGAATGCGGGCCAGAGATGAATCCGCCTTAGCTATCCCACTCGGTAACAGAACCTTAAGTAACTCCTGCAACTAAACCACTAAAACAGTCACAAAAACATGAACAGTGTAACATTGTAACGGGAATTAAGAGCAACATCATTTCACGGTAGCGTACTCAGATCCATTAGTAATCCTTCGGTAATTAGGTACTTTACCCCCAAGCAGTGACACCAACCTATAAAACTGGATGAAGTTCTTAGCTCAGATGAAAAAGATTGACTACAGAGGCATTGTTGAGCAGTAACTCCCACTATAAAAAACATATGAACGTAGCACGAAGATTTCATCATTCAGCCTACCAGATTCTTTGGGGAAGCTGAAAAAATGATTATGTAATGTTGAGAAAACAGTTTACAAAGTCGTCTAATTTTGTAATATAACTTTTATTCAGCAGCACTTCAATACGCCATTTGAAATAAGATTTTACTCTGGTCCACGATGGAAAGTTTTAATGCTGCGGTTGTGGAAACCATTTTAAAGATAAACTTTACTATTTTGCGCTCTTTGTAAGAGAATATTTTTATGTTTAGTTGCTTCCTGGAATAATCTCGATTTGTAACTGGACCGTCTTCAGTCTATATGGCGATGTAAAGAAAAGCACATGTACTATATGCGCACGTTATCACGGTGATGTGCGGGCAGGGGGGAAGAAATGAGAGGTAACGCTCTTTTGTTTCTGCAGTGCAGTCAACCTAGAAAAACACAATTCAGCAAAGTAGCGTGTAAGATATGTGGACAAACAGTAAATTAAAGTCGACCCGATAAGCTGTATATTTATATAATATAAAAATAAAAAAGAAATATTATGACAGTTATAAATACTCATTCACTGTGTGACCTTTCAAGTCCACTTTCATCGCTAGTATCCTCTGATGTGCTGATTATAACTTCATTAATTGAAGCCTCTAACTATCGTTTCTGCAATATTTCACTTCTAGCTCTTGGACCTTCTTGCAATACGTCGCGGATACGGAAGATAATGCTTCTATAGCAAACTTCCGCAGATTTGGAGCTGACATATGACCAGTAACACAGCATCCTCTGAAAACATTTCTTAGTTTTGCCCGCGCCAGCTCAATTGCATTCAGAACACAGTTATACGGAGGTAAACGAATAGTAATGTGTCCCATTTCGAGAGCCATAACATCCACAACATATGTTTGTTTTAAACTAGTTAGCTAATTAACCTCCAAATTGATCAAAACAAAATACGCCGCACGTGTGAAAGCTTAGCATATTAGCCACTAGATGTCAGAGTGTATAGCGCATTTCAAGTTTCGAGGTTGTCATCTGTGTTTACGGAGTTAGACGAAGCTTACCGAATGAGCACTTGGAACCCGAGCGCTCAACTTATCGGGCTCATAGTATGTGTGCTACATCATTGGCTGTTTAGACTCGTATTTCACTACTGATGAAAAATATCGTTGGCATATCATTTTAATGCAAAATATATAAACAACTTCAATTATTAGAAATGCAACAGCCAAACGATAATTAAGAGAATTTTATTTGGTATATGTAAGCGTAATTTGTATGCATTAATCAGAGTGCACGCTGCACCTGAGTAGTTTTTAATGGCAGAAGGATATGGTTCTTATCATTTATTTAACATGGCTGCTTCAATGTAATATGTAAACATCACAGAGGGAAATCGTTAAAAACTGGCGAAAAATAAATTATTATGTAGGAGTTCAGCAAGTTGTTTGAAAAATACCCGACTTTAGCAATGGAAGACTTAATGCGTCAGCAGAATATACCGGTGTTTAAGCGCCAAGTACCAAGCCGCTCAAAATGAAGTACAAAAAACGGCTAACTCCAAGAAAGCATCGAAAGCAAAGGCCAGTTGTGAAAGGTGAATGTGCTAAGAGTGCTGTTCCTGCAAGAGTATAGCTTCTTTGACAGAAACGAAGCACTGACAATTACAAAAGTGCTTCAAGCAGTAGATAATCTCGAATTGCCAAGCTTTACAAAACCGAGGTTTGACATATTCTTCACAACACTGGTTTTGGTTAATGGAACAGAAACTGAAAAACATTAATTGTTGAAGCACTGGCCTGTCCTCAGGGTGGAGCAAAGAGATACTCTCAGCGTATGCGTGGATATGTGTGGGAGTAAGGATGGTTCTAATGGCACTGGAATGCAAGTTTCAAACTGGTTTAATGACTGCTTATTTTTATCTTCACATCAAACTGGAAGTTGCCAACAAGGGTTACCAATATTTAACTGTTCAGAGTGACCGTAAGCAGAATGCTTAATCCGCGATAAATCTTAATTGCCTTTGGCCAAGACAGGCAGATGACCGTCTTAATTGTCTGCCAGCCGCAGATTGTGTGTCCTCACTGGGCACAGCTGCGTGTGTGTCTAACTTTCAACTCTGGAAGCTCTCTTGATTCACCCAAAACTCCTTTGTGACTATATTGTTCATTGTGATTATTAGTCTCGGTCCGAAGAATACCTTTTCAAACGGAGTCAAGTGTTACCCATTTAGAACCCTGCTAGGAACACTGTTTCTCTCGTGTCTTTTGTTACACGACTCAACCTAATGCACCTGCCTGCACGTGTTGCAACAAAGATACACAATTCCTTTGAAATCCATTACTATTCTTCACTCATTGTACCCCTTAATTACGGTACCATTGTTGAGCGTGAAGATATATCGTTGTAGCGCAGGAATTATCAGAAAAAATTAGGAAGTGGAACTCGTTTAAGGAATTCGTCCGTTGTCACATTTCAATTACTTACGTATTTTGTATTCTAGTTGCATGCCAGTAGAACTTTTTAATCCATTTTCAAAGTGGCTATATGCATTTAGCACTGCTATTTCGTAGAAGGATCCGAACCGCAATTTTTAATTTATAAATGAGGTAGGGTTATGCGAAGATATCAAATATTAAAGTGATTTTTTAAAGAATTCATTCACTTTATAGCGTAGAATGGAAAATTATATTAGACAGTACATACACCTCTGCATTTAATGCTAACATAAATGTACTTTCCCATAAGCTTTCCAGACACCTAGACCATTAGATTCTATGGTCTTGAGCCATCGTTCATTGAGGTTTATTATCGCACGATGCTACCAGTCTGTGGTTTTTGATGCGAAGAATTCTGTGACACCCACTTGCACTACCTCATTGTCAAAATTCTTTCTAATCCTTGTTTCACATAAGCTTTCCCCGTATCGCTTAACAGTCACGTGACTCTATCACCTCTCGTTGACTTCTATTGTAGTATAGATTGTTGTGCGCTAAAAATTAGTTCGTTATTTAACATGTTGATATATCTTTAGATGTTGGAAGAGAATTGTTAAATTTATATTTCCATAACTGTTCGAATTAAATATATTACGCAACAGAGTTGATTTATCTGATATGCATGTTAATTCTTAAACGAAGTAGACAGGAGGTTCCTTTGCTCTCAAGTCCGTCTTTCACATGGCGCGATACCATGTGATTTAGCGGTAGTGATGACATATTTGTTTATATGACTTTTATCACTGACCTTGTTTTGAACTGCATTAGTCATATATCACCATTCGAAGGTGTGTTGTGCCGAGTGCGAGAGCTAAATTATTTTATTGATCGTTTATTGCGCGTGTACTTATTATATGTATAATGACCGAGTCTACCGCCAGTTTTTCGCTGAAGTATCGCAAGGGAAAACTTAAGCAAAGTGGCGAAAAAGAATTGTGATGCATGTGTTTAATGCACTCACAGAGAAGAATCAGTCTTTGTCAGTGAGAGAAGTCGAACAGCTGTGCTCTGAACTTACAGGTGTTAGTGCTAGGTGCGTAGGAACATCGCGACATGAAATTGAGACAACAGGAAAGCTTACCACTCCAGGAGCGATATTGTTGTGCGGCGAAGAAGTTATTTAACGACAATCAGACTATACCGGGATACAAATCGCAAAAATATACTACCTTTACGAGACTTGAGTGACAAGTACGGCGTTACACAACTTTTAAGACTGAAAGACAAGCATTTTTGCAAGGCATGTGCGCTGGGTTTAAAAAATCCTAGCGGAAAAGGCAGAAGGCCTTTCATTATAAACTTGTTTCAGTTTCATTGCTCATTCATTCAATTTCAAATCGCTCAGTTTCATTATAAACTTCATTATTTTTGCATGCCTTCATATTCTTATTTGTACGATTTTCTCTATCTTCCTGGCAATTATTATGACGTTTACTGTAGGTTTAAATGTGACGGGAAGGCACCGCCTATGGCCTATGGCGCGAAAGCATTAGCCAATTAGGGTGAGGGGGAAGGTAGTTGCACGCGGAGTGATACATGTCAGCAGGGCAAGGTTAAATGAAACAAAGATTACGAATAAAATGGGTCATGGTTCTAAAAAGATACTGTATGCCCACGATAGAGGCTATGAAGGGCAGAGGAACTTGAACTGTTTATTTGCTTCGGTAGCGGATCTGTTTATTAGGAAATAAGTGAATGAGAGTGCATAAGTCACACATGATGCCAGATCTAATGCTTTTAGCAACGATAGGTATTATGTTGTAACGGTAGTTTTTGTTTGAAATGAGTTTTGTTTTCGGATCTGAGTATTAGTGGGCCATGTAAGGACAATATAAAAATGATGAACGGTTGCTAGGAGAAAAAAAATCAATAATCCTGCTTGATGTGAAAAGATGAAAACTTTTGGATAGGAGAAGAAAATCAATAATCTTGGTTGATGTGAAAAGATGAAAAGTTTTGGATAGAAGAAGAGAATCAATAATCTTGGTTGATGTGAAAAGATGAAAAGTTTTGGATAGAAGAAGAGAATCAATAATCTTGGTTGATGTGAAAAGATGAAAAGTTTTGGATAGGAGAAGAAACTCAATAATCTTGGTTGATGTGAAAAGATGAAAAGTTTTGGATAGAAGAAGAAAATCAATAATCTTGGTTGATGTGAAAAGATGAAAAGTTTTGGATAGAAGAAGAAAATCAATAATCTTGGTTGATGTGAAAAGATGAAAACTTTTGGATAGGAGAAGAAAATCAATAATCTTGGTTGATGTGAAAAGATGAAAAGTTTTGGATAGAAGAAGAGAATCAATAATCTTGGTTGATGTGAAAAGATGAAAAGTTTTGGATAGGAGAAGAGAATCAATAATCTTGGTTGATGTGAAAAGATGAAAAGTTTTGGATAGAAGAAGAGAATCAATAATCTTGGTTGATGTGAAAAGATGAAAAGTTTTGGATAGTAGAAGAGAATCAATAATCTTGTTTGATGTGAAAAGATGAAAACTTTTGGATAGGAGAAGAAAATCAATAATCTTGGTTGATGTGAAAAGATGAAAAGTTTTGGATAGGAGAAGAGAATCAATAATCTTGGTTGATGTGAAAAGATGAAAACTTTTGGATAGGAGAAGAGAATCAATAATCTTGGTTGATGTGAAAAGATGAAATCTTTTGGATAGGAGAAGAAAATCAATAATCTTGGTTGATGTGAAAATATGAAAAGTTTTGGATAGAAGAAGAGAATCAATAATCTTGGTTGATGTGAAAAGATGAAAACTTTTGAATAGGACAAGGGAATCAATAATCTTGCTTGATGTGAAAAGATGAAAACTTTTGGATAGAAGAAGAAAATCAATAATCTTGGTTGATGTGAAAAAATGAAAAGTTTTGGATAGAAGAAGAGAATCAATAATCTTGGTTGATGTGAAAAGATGAAAACTTTTGGATAGAAGAAGAAAATCAATAATCTTGGTTGATGTGAAAAGATGAAAAGTTTTGGATAGAAGAAGAAAATCAATAATCTTGGTTGATGTGAAAAGATGAAAACTTTTGGATAGGAGAAGAAAATCAATAATCTTGGTTGAAGTGAAAAGATGAAAAATTTGGATAGGAGAAGAAAATCAATAATCTAGGTTGATGTGAAAAGATGAAAAGTTTTGGATAGGAGAAGAAAATCAATAATCTTGGTTGAAGTGAAAAGATGAAAACTTTTGGATAGGAGAAGAGAATCAATAATCTTGGTTGATGTGAAAAGATGAAAAGTTTTGGATAGGAGAAGAAAATCAATAATCTTGCTTGATGTGAAAAGATGAAAACTTTTGGATAGGAGAAGAAAATCAATAATCTTGGTTGAAGTGAAAAGATGAAAACTTTTGGATAGGAGAAGAAAATCAATAATCTTGGTTGATGTGAAAAGATGAAAAGTTTTGGATAGGAGAAGAAAATCAATAATCTTGGTTGATGTGAAAAGATGAAAAGTTTTGGATAGGAGAAGAAAATCAATAATCTTGCTTGATGTGAAAAGATGAAAACTTTTGGATAGGAGAAGAAAATCAATAATCTTGGTTGATGTGAAAAGATGAAAAGTTTTGAATAGAAGAAGAAAATCAATAATCTTGGTTGATGTGAAAAGATGAAAAGTTTTGGATAGGAGAAGAAAATCAATAATCTTGGTTGATGTGAAAAGATGAAAAGTTTTGGATAGAAGAAGAAAATCAATAATCTTGGTTGATGTGAAAAGATGAAAAGTTTTGAATAGGAGAAGAAAATCAATAATCTTGGTTGATGTGAAAAGATGAAAAGTTTTGGATAGGAGAAGAAAATCAATAATCTTGGTTGATGTGAAAAGATGAAAACATTTGGACAGGAGAAGAAAATCAATAATCTTGCTTGATGTGAAAAGATGAAAAGTTTTGGATAGAAGAAGAAAATCAATAATCTTGCTTGATGTGAAAAGATGAAAAGTTTTGGATAGGAGAAGAAAATCAATAATCTTGGTTGATGTGAAAAGATGAAAAGTTTTGAATAGGAGAAGAAAATCAGTAATCTTGGTTGATGTGAAAAGATGAAAAGTTTTGGATAGGAGAAGAAAATCATTAATCTTGGTTGATGTGAAAAGATGAAAACTTTTGGATAGAGGAAGAAAATCAATAATCTTGGTTGATGTGAAAAGACGAAAAGTTTTGGATAGAAGAAGAAAATCAATAATCTTGGTTGATGTGAAAAGATGAAAACTTTTGGATAGAAGAAGAAAATCAATAATCTTGGTTGATGTGAAAAGATGAAAACTTTTGGATAGAAGAAGAAAATCAATAATCTTGGTTGATGTGAAAAGATGAAAACTTTTGGATAGGAGAAGAGAATCAATAATCTTGGTTGATGTGAAAAAATGAAAACTTTTGGATAGAAGAAGAAAATCAATAATCTTGGTTGATGTGAAAAGATGAAAACTTTTGGATAGGAGAAGAGAATCAAAAATCTTGGTTGATGTGAAAAAATGAAAACTTTTGGATAGGAGAAGAGAATCAATAATCTTGGTTGATGTGAAAAAATGAAAAGTTTTGGATAGAAGAAGAAAATCAATAATCTTGGTTGATGTGAAAAGATGAAAACTTTTGGATAGAAGAAGAAAATCAATAATCTTGCTTGATGTGAAAAGATGAAAAGTTTTGGATAGAGGAAGAAAATCAATAATCTTGCTTGATGTGAAAAGATGAAAAGTTTTGGATAGAAGAAGAAAATCAATAATCTTGGTTGATGTGAAAAGATGAAAACTTTTGGATAGAAGAAGAAAATCAATAATCTTGGTTGATGTGAAAAGACGAAAAGTTTTGGATAGAAGAAGAAAATCAATAATCTTGGTTGATGTGAAAATATGAAAACTTTTGGATAGAGGAAGAAAATCAATAATCTTTCTTGATGTGAAAAGATGAAAACTTTTGGATAGAAGAAGAAAATCAATAATCTTGCTTGATGTGAAAAGACGAAAAGTTTTGAATAGAACAAGAAAATCAATAATCTTGGTTGATGTGAAAAGATGAAAACTTTTGGATAGAAGAAGAAAATCAATAATCTTGGTTGATGTGAAAAGATGAAAACTTTTGGATAGAAGAAGAAAATCAATAATCTTGCTGGATGTGAAAAGATGAAAAGTTTTGGATAGAGGAAGAAAATCATTAATCTTGCTTGATGTGAAAAGATGAAAACTTTTGGATAGAGGAAGAAAATCGATAATCTTGCTTGATGTGAAAAGATGAAAAGTTTTGGATAGAAGAAGAGAATCAATAATCTTGGTTGATGTGAAAAGATGAAATCTTTTGAATAGGAGAAGAGAATCAATAATCTTGCTTGATGTGAAAAGTTGAAAACTTTTGGATAGAAGAAGAGAATCAATAATCTTGGTTGATGTGAAAAGATGAAAAATTTGGATAGAAGAAGAAAATCAATAATCTTGGTTGATGTGAAAAGATGAAAAGTTTTGGATAGGAGAAGAAAATCAATAATCTTGGTTGAAGTGAAAAGATGAAAACTTTTGGATAGGAGAAGAGATTCAATAATCTTGGTTGATGTGAAAAGATGAAAAGTTTTGGATAGGAGAAGAAAATCAATAATCTTGCTTGATGTGAAAAGATGAAAACTTTTGGATAGGAGAAGAAAATCAATAATCTTGGTTGAAGTGAAAAGATGAAAACTTTTGGATAGGAGAAGAAAATCAATAATCTTGCTTGATGTGAAAAGATGAAAAGTTTTGGATAGGAGAAGAAAATCAATAATCTTGGTTGATGTGAAAAGATGAAAACTTTTGGATAGAAGAAGAAAATCAATAATCTTGCTTGATGTGAAAAGATGAAAACTTTTGGATAGAAGAAGAAAATCAATAATCTTGCTGGATGTGAAAAGATGAAAAGTTTTGGATAGAAGAAGAAAATCAATAATCTTGCTGGATGTGAAAAGATGAAAACTTTTGGATAGAAGAAGAAAATCAATAATCTTGCTTGATGTGAAAATTTGCAAAGTTTTGGATAGAAGAAGAAAATCAATAATCTTGGTTGATGTGAAAAGATGAAAACCTTTGGATAGAAGAAGAAAATCAATAATCTTGCTTGATGTGAAAATTTGAAAAGTTATGGATAGAAGAAGAAAATCAATAATCTTGCTTGATGTGAAAAGTTGAAAACTTTTGGATAGAAGAAGAAAATCAATAATCTTGCTTGATGTGAAAAGATGAAAACTTTTGGATAGAAGAAGAAAATCAATAATCTTGGTTGATGTGAAAAGATGAAAACTTTTGGATAGAGGAAGAAAATCATTAATCTTGCTTGATGTGAAAAGATGAAAACTTTTGGATAGAGGAAGAAAATCAATAATCTTGCTTGATGTGAAAAGATGAAAACTTTTGGATAGAGGAAGAAAATCAATAATCTTGCTTGATGTGAAAAGATGAAAACTTTTGGATAGAGGAACAAAATCATTAATCTTGGTTGATGTGAAAATTTGAAAAGTTTTGGATAGAAGAAGAAAATCAATAATCTTGCTTGATGTGAAAAGATGAAAACTTTTGGATAGAAGAAGAAAATCAATAATCTTGGTTGATGTGAAAAGATGAAAACTTTTGGATAGAGGAAGAAAATCAATAATCTTGGTTGATGTGAAAAGACGAAAACTTTTGGATAGAAGAAGAAAATCAATAATCTTGGTTGATGTGAAAAGAGGAAAACTTTTGGATAGAGGAAGAAAATCAATAATCTTGGTTGATGTGAAAAGATGAAAACTTTTGGATAGAGGAAGAAAATCAATAATCTTGGTTGATGTGAAAAGACGAAAAGTTTTGAATAGAAGAAGAAAATCAATAATCTTGGTTGATGTGAAAAGAGGAAAACTTTTGGATAGAAGAAGAAAATCAATAATCTTGCTTGATGTGAAAAGATGAAAAGTTTTGGATAGAGGAAGAAAATCAATAATCTTGCTTGATGTGAAAAGATGAAAAGTTTTGGATAGAAGAAGAAAATCAATAATCTTGGTTGATGTGAAAAGATGAAAACTTTTGGATAGAAGAAGAAAATCAATAATCTTGCTTGATGTGAAAAGATGAAAACTTTTGGATAGAGGAAGAAAATCAATAATCTTTCTGGATGTGAAAAGATGAAAACTTTTGGATAGAAGAAGAAAATCAATAATCTTGCTTGATGTGAAAAGATGAAAACTTTTGGATAGAAGAAGAAAATCAATAATCTTGCTTGATGTGAAAAGATGAAAAGTTTTGGATAGGAGAAGAGAATCAATTATCTTGGTTGATGTGAAAAGATGAAAACTTTTGGTAGGAGAAGAAAATCAATAATCTTGCTTGATGTGAAAAGATGAAAACGTTTGAATAGGAGAAGAGAATCAATTATCTTGGTTGATGTGAAAAGATGAAAACTTTTGGATAGGAGAAGAGAATCAATAATCTTGCTTGATGTGAAAAGATGAAATGTTTTGGATAGGAGAAGAGAATCAATTATCTTGGTTGATGTGAAAAGATGAAAACTTTTGGATAGGAGAAGAGAATCAATAATCTTTCTTGATGTGAAAAGATGAAAAGTTTTGGATAGGAGAAGAGAATCAATAATCTTGGTTGATGTGAAAAGATGAAAACTTTTGGATAGAGGAAGAAAATCAATAATCTTGGTTGATGTGAAAAGATGAAAAGTTTTGGATAGGAGAAGAGAATCAATAATCTTGCTTGATGTGAAAAGATGAAAAGTTTTGGATAGAACAAGAAAATCAATAATCTTGCTTGATGTGAAAAGATGAAAAGTTTTGGATAGGAGAAGAGAATCAATAATCTTGGTTGATGTGAAAAGATGAAAACTTTTGGATAGGAGAAGAGAATCAATAATCTTGCTTGATGTGAAAAGATGAAAAGTTTTGGATAGGAGAAGAGAATCAATTATCTTGGTTGATGTGAAAAGATGTAAACTCTTGGATAGGAGAAGGGAATCAATAATCTTGCTTGATGTGAAAAGATGAAAAGTTTTGGTTAGGAGAAGAGAATCAATAATCTTGGTTGATGTGAAAAGATGAAAACTTTTGGATAGAGGAAGAAAATCAATAATCTTGGTTGATGTGAAAATTTGAAAAGTTTTGGATAGAAGAAGAAAATCAATAATCTTGCTTGAAGTGAAAAGATGAAAACTTTTGGATAGAAGAAGAAAATCAATAATCTTGCTTGATGTGAAAGGATGAAAACTTTTGGATAGAAGAAGAAAATCAATAATCTTGGTTGATGTGAAAAGATGAAAAGTTTTGGATAGAGGAAGAAAATCAATAATCTTGCTTGATGTGAAAAGATGAAAAGTTTTGGATAGATGAAGAAAATCAATAATCTTGGTTGATGTGAAAAGATGAAAAGTTTTGGATAGAAGAAGAAAATCAATAATCTTGCTTGATGTGAAAAGATGAAAACTTTTGGATAGAAGAAGAAAATCAATAATCTTGGTTGATGTGAAAAGATGAAAACTTTTGGATAGAGGAAGAAAATCAATAATCTTGGTTGATGTGAAAAGATGAAAACTTTTGGATAGAAGAAGAAAATCAATAATCTTGGTTGATGTGAAAAGATGAAAAGTTTTGGATAGGAGAAGAGAATCAATAATCTTGGTTGATGTGAAAAGATGAAAACTTTTGGATAGAAGAAGAAAATCAATAATCTTGGTTGATGTGAAAAGATGAAAACTTTTGGATAGAAGAAGAAAATCAATAATCTTGCTTGATGTGAAAAGATGAAAACTTTTGGATAGAAGAAGAAAATCAATAATCTTGGTTGATGTGAAAAGATGAAAACTTTTGGATAGAAGAAGAAAATCAATAATCTTGGTTGATGTGAAAAGACGAAAACTTTTGGATAGAAGAAGAAAATCAATAATCTTGGTTGATGTGAAAAGATGAAAACTTTTGGATAGAAGAAGAAAATCAATAATCTTTGTTGATGTGAAAAGATGAAAACTTTTGGATAGAAGAAGAAAATCAATAATCTTGGTTGATGTGAAAAGATGAAAACTTTTGGATAGAAGAAGAAAATCAATAATCTTTGTTGATGTGAAAAGATGAAAACTTTTGGATAGAAGAAGAAAATCAATAATCTTGGTTGATGTGAAAAGATGAAAACTTTTGGATAGAAGAAGAAAATCAATAATCTTGGTTGATGTGAAAAGATGAAAACTTTTGGATAGAAGAAGAAAATCAATAATCTTGCTTGATGTGAAAAGATGAAAAGTTATGGATAGAGGAAGAAAATCAATAATCTTGCTTGATGTGAAAAGATGAAAAGTTTTGGATAGAAGAAGAAAATCAACAATCTTGCTTGATGTGAAAAGATGAAAACTTTTGGATAGAAGAAGAAAATCAATAATCTTGGTTGATGTGAAAAGACGAAAAGTTTTGGATAGAAGAAGAAAATCAATAATCTTGGTTGATGTGAAAAGATGAAAACTTTTGGATAGAGGAAGAAAATCAATAATCTTTCTGGATGTGAAAAGATGAAATCTTTTGGATAGTAGAAGAAAATCAATAATCTTGCTTGATGTGAAAAGACGAAGAGTTTTGAATAGAAGAAGAAAATCAATAATCTTTGTTGATGTGAAAAGATGAAAACTTTTGGATAGAAAAAGAAAATCAATAATCTTGGTTGATGTGAAAAGATGAAAACTTTTGGATAGAAGAAGAAAATCAATAATCTTGGTTGATGTGAAAAGATGAAAAGTTTTGGATAGGAGAAGAGAATCAATAATCTTGGTTGATGTGAAAAGATGAAAACTTTTGGATAGAAGAAGAAAATCAATAATCTTGGTTGATGTGAAAAGATGAAAACTTTTGGATAGAAGAAGAAAATCAATAATCTTGCTTGATGTGAAAAGATGAAAACTTTTGGATAGAAGAAGAAAATCAATAATCTTGGTTGATGTGAAAAGATGAAAACTTTTGGATAGAAGAAGAAAATCAATAATCTTGGTTGATGTGAAAAGACGAAAACTTTTGGATAGAAGAAGAAAATCAATAATCTTGGTTGATGTGAAAAGATGAAAACTTTTGGATAGAAGAAGAAAATCAATAATCTTTGTTGATGTGAAAAGATGAAAACTTTTGGATAGAAGAAGAAAATCAATAATCTTGGTTGATGTGAAAAGATGAAAACTTTTGGATAGAGGAAGAAAATGATTAATCTTGCTTGATGTGAAAAGATGAAAACTTTTGGATAGAGGAAGAAAATTAATAATCTTGCTTGATGTGAAAAGATGAAAACTTTTGGATAGAGGAAGAAAATCAATAATCTTGCTTGATGTGAAAAGATGAAAACTTTTGGATAGAGGAACAAAATCATTAATCTTGGTTGATGTGAAAATTTGAAAAGTTTTGGATAGAAGAAGAAAATCAATAATCTTGCTTGATGTGAAAAGATGAAAACTTTTGGATAGAAGAAGAAAATCAATAAACTTGCTTGATGTGAAAAGATGAAAACTTTTGGATAGAGGAAGAAAATCAATAATCTTTCTTGATGTGAAAAGATGAAAACTTTTGGATAGAAGAAGAAAATCAATAATCTTGGTTGATGTGAAAAGATGAAAACTTTTGGATAGGAGAAGAGAATCAATTATCTTGGTTGATGTGAAAAGATGAAAAGTTTTGGATAGGAGAAGAAAATCAATTATCTTGGTTGATGTGAAAAGATGAAAAGTTTTGGATAGGAGAAGAAAATCAATAATCTTGCTTGATGTGAAAAGATGAAAACTTTTGGATAGGAGAAGAAAATCAATAATCTTGGTTGATGTGAAAAGATGAAAAGTTTTGAATAGAAGAAGAAAATCAATAATCTTGGTTGATGTGAAAAGATGAAAAGTTTTGGATAGGAGAAGAAAATCAATAATCTTGGTTGATGTGAAAAGATGAAAAGTTTTGGATAGAAGAAGAAAATCAAAAATCTTGGTTGATGTGAAAAGATGAAAAGTTTTGAATAGGAGAAGAAAATCAATAATCTTGGTTGATGTGAAAAGATGAAAGGTTTTGGATAGGAGAAGAAAATCAATAATCTTGGTTGATGTGAAAAGATGAAAACTTTTGGACAGGAGAAGAAAATCAATAATCTTGCTTGATGTGAAAAGATGAAAACTTTTGGATAGAAGAAGAAAATCAATAATCTTGCTTGATGTGAAAAGATGAAAAGTTTTGGATAGGAGAAGAAAATCAATAATCTTGGTTGATGTGAAAAGATGAAAAGTTTTGAATAGGAGAAGAAAATCAGTAATCTTGGTTGATGTGAAAAGATGAAAAGTTTTGGATAGGAGAAGAAAATCAATAATCTTGGTTGATGTGAAAAGATGAAAACTTTTGGATAGAGGAAGAAAATCAATAATCTTGGTTGATGTGAAAAGACGAAAAGTTTTGGATAGAAGAAGAAAATCAATAATCTTGGTTGATGTGAAAAGATGAAAACTTTTGGATAGAAGAAGAAAATCAATAATCTTGGTTGATGTGAAAAGATGAAAACTTTTGGATAGAAGAAGAAAATCAATAATCTTGGTTGATGTGAAAAGATGAAAACTTTTGGATAGGAGAAGAGAATCAATAATCTTGGTTGATGTGAAAAAATGAAAACTTTTGGATAGAAGAAGAAAATCAATAATCTTGGTTGATGTGAAAAGATGAAAACTTTTGGATAGGAGAAGAGAATCAAAAATCTTGGTTGATGTGAAAAAATGAAAACTTTTGGATAGGAGAAGAGAATCAATAATCTTGGTTGATGTGAAAAAATGAAAACTTTTGGATAGGAGAAGAAAATCAATAATCTTGGTTGATGTGAAAAAATGAAAAGTTTTGGATAGAAGAAGAAAATCAATAATCTTGGTTGATGTGAAAAGATGAAAACTTTTGGATAGAAGAAGAAAATCAATAATCTTGCTTGATGTGAAAAGATGAAAAGTTTTGGATAGAGGAAGAAAATCAATAATCTTGCTTGATGTGAAAAGATGAAAAGTTTTGGATAGAAGAAGAAAATCAATAATCTTGGTTGATGTGAAAAGATGAAAACTTTTGGATAGAAGAAGAAAATCAATAATCTTGGTTGATGTGAAAAGACGAAGAGTTTTGGATAGAAGAAGAAAATCAATAATCTTGGTTGATGTGAAAATATGAAAACTTTTGGATAGAGGAAGAAAATCAATAATCTTTCTTGATGTGAAAAGATGAAAACTTTTGGATAGAAGAAGAAAATCAATAATCTTGCTTGATGTGAAAAGATGAAAACTTTTGGATAGAAGAAGAAAATCAATAATCTTGGTTGATGTGAAAAGATGAAAACTTTTGGATAGAGGAAGAAAATCATTAATCTTGCTTGATGTGAAAAGATGAAAACTTTTGGATAGAGGAAGAAAATCAATAATCTTGCTTGATGTGAAAAGATGAAAACTTTTGGATAGAGGAACAAAATCATTAATCTTGGTTGATGTGAAAATTTGAAAAGTTTTGGATAGAAGAAGAAAATCAATAATCTTGCTTGATGTGAAAAGATGAAAACTTTTGGATAGAAGAAGAAAATCAATAAACTTGCTTGATGTGAAAAGATGAAAACTTTTGGATAGAGGAAGAAAATCAATAATCTTTCTTGATGTGAAAAGATGAAAACTTTTGGATAGAAGAAGAAAATCAATAATCTTGGTTGATGTGAAAAGATGAAAACTTTTGGATAGAAGAAGAAAATCAATAATCTTGGTTGATGTGAAAAGATGAAAACTTTTGGATAGAAGAAGAAAATCAATAATCTTGGTTGATGTGAAAAGATGAAAACTTTTGGATAGAAGAAGAAAATCAATAATCTTGGTTGATGTGAAAAGATGAAAACTTTTGGATAGGAGAAGAGAATCAATAATCTTGGTTGATGTGAAAAAATGAAAACTTTTGGATAGAAGAAGAAAATCAATAATCTTGGTTGATGTGAAAAGATGAAAACTTTTGGATAGGAGAAGAGAATCAAAAATCTTGGTTGATGTGAAAAAATGAAAACTTTTGGATAGGAGAAGAGAATCAATAATCTTGGTTGATGTGAAAAAATGAAAAGTTTTGGATAGAAGAAGAAAATCAATAATCTTGGTTGATGTGAAAAGATGAAAACTTTTGGATAGAAGAAGAAAATCAATAATCTTGCTTGATGTGAAAAGATGAAAAGTTTTGGATAGAGGAAGAAAATCAATAATCTTGCTTGATGTGAAAAGATGAAAAGTTTTGGATAGAAGAAGAAAATCAATAATCTTGGTTGATGTGAAAAGATGAAAACTTTTGGATAGAAGAAGAAAATCAATAATCTTGGTTGATGTGAAAAGACGAAAAGTTTTGGATAGAAGAAGAAAATCAATAATCTTGGTTGATGTGAAAATATGAAAACTTTTGGATAGAGGAAGAAAATCAATAATCTTTCTTGATGTGAAAAGATGAAAACTTTTGGATAGAAGAAGAAAATCAATAATCTTGCTTGATGTGAAAAGACGAAAAGTTTTGAATAGAACAAGAAAATCAATAATCTTGGTTGATGTGAAAAGATGAAAACTTTTGGATAGAAGAAGAAAATCAATAATCTTGGTTGATGTGAAAAGATGAAAACTTTTGGATAGAAGAAGAAAATCAATAATCTTGCTGGATGTGAAAAGATGAAAAGTTTTGGATAGAGGAAGAAAATCATTAATCTTGCTTGATGTGAAAAGATGAAAACTTTTGGATAGAGGAAGAAAATCGATAATCTTGCTTGATGTGAAAAGATGAAAAGTTTTGGATAGAAGAAGAGAATCAATAATCTTGGTTGATGTGAAAAGATGAAATCTTTTGAATAGGAGAAGAGAATCAATAATCTTGCTTGATGTGAAAAGTTGAAAACTTTTGGATAGAAGAAGAGAATCAATAATCTTGGTTGATGTGAAAAGATGAAAAATTTGGATAGAAGAAGAAAATCAATAATCTTGGTTGATGTGAAAAGATGAAAAGTTTTGGATAGGAGAAGAAAATCAATAATCTTGGTTGAAGTGAAAAGATGAAAACTTTTGGATAGGAGAAGAGATTCAATAATCTTGGTTGATGTGAAAAGATGAAAAGTTTTGGATAGGAGAAGAAAATCAATAATCTTGCTTGATGTGAAAAGATGAAAACTTTTGGATAGGAGAAGAAAATCAATAATCTTGGTTGAAGTGAAAAGATGAAAACTTTTGGATAGGAGAAGAAAATCAATAATCTTGCTTGATGTGAAAAGATGAAAAGTTTTGGATAGGAGAAGAAAATCAATAATCTTGGTTGATGTGAAAAGATGAAAACTTTTGGATAGAAGAAGAAAATCAATAATCTTGCTTGATGTGAAAAGATGAAAACTTTTGGATAGAAGAAGAAAATCAATAATCTTGCTGGATGTGAAAAGATGAAAAGTTTTGGATAGAAGAAGAAAATCAATAATCTTGCTGGATGTGAAAAGATGAAAACTTTTGGATAGAAGAAGAAAATCAATAATCTTGCTTGATGTGAAAATTTGCAAAGTTTTGGATAGAAGAAGAAAATCAATAATCTTGGTTGATGTGAAAAGATGAAAACCTTTGGATAGAAGAAGAAAATCAATAATCTTGCTTGATGTGAAAATTTGAAAAGTTATGGATAGAAGAAGAAAATCAATAATCTTGCTTGATGTGAAAAGTTGAAAACTTTTGGATAGAAGAAGAAAATCAATAATCTTGCTTGATGTGAAAAGATGAAAACTTTTGGATAGAAGAAGAAAATCAATAATCTTGGTTGATGTGAAAAGATGAAAACTTTTGGATAGAGGAAGAAAATCATTAATCTTGCTTGATGTGAAAAGATGAAAACTTTTGGATAGAGGAAGAAAATCAATAATCTTGCTTGATGTGAAAAGATGAAAACTTTTGGATAGAGGAAGAAAATCAATAATCTTGCTTGATGTGAAAAGATGAAAACTTTTGGATAGAGGAACAAAATCATTAATCTTGGTTGATGTGAAAATTTGAAAAGTTTTGGATAGAAGAAGAAAATCAATAATCTTGCTTGATGTGAAAAGATGAAAACTTTTGGATAGAAGAAGAAAATCAATAATCTTGGTTGATGTGAAAAGATGAAAACTTTTGGATAGAGGAAGAAAATCAATAATCTTGGTTGATGTGAAAAGACGAAAACTTTTGGATAGAAGAAGAAAATCAATAATCTTGGTTGATGTGAAAAGAGGAAAACTTTTGGATAGAGGAAGAAAATCAATAATCTTGGTTGATGTGAAAAGATGAAAACTTTTGGATAGAGGAAGAAAATCAATAATCTTGGTTGATGTGAAAAGACGAAAAGTTTTGAATAGAAGAAGAAAATCAATAATCTTGGTTGATGTGAAAAGAGGAAAACTTTTGGATAGAAGAAGAAAATCAATAATCTTGCTTGATGTGAAAAGATGAAAAGTTTTGGATAGAGGAAGAAAATCAATAATCTTGCTTGATGTGAAAAGATGAAAAGTTTTGGATAGAAGAAGAAAATCAATAATCTTGGTTGATGTGAAAAGATGAAAACTTTTGGATAGAAGAAGAAAATCAATAATCTTGCTTGATGTGAAAAGATGAAAACTTTTGGATAGAGGAAGAAAATCAATAATCTTTCTGGATGTGAAAAGATGAAAACTTTTGGATAGAAGAAGAAAATCAATAATCTTGCTTGATGTGAAAAGATGAAAACTTTTGGATAGAAGAAGAAAATCAATAATCTTGCTTGATGTGAAAAGATGAAAAGTTTTGGATAGGAGAAGAGAATCAATTATCTTGGTTGATGTGAAAAGATGAAAACTTTTGGTAGGAGAAGAAAATCAATAATCTTGCTTGATGTGAAAAGATGAAAACGTTTGAATAGGAGAAGAGAATCAATTATCTTGGTTGATGTGAAAAGATGAAAACTTTTGGATAGGAGAAGAGAATCAATAATCTTGCTTGATGTGAAAAGATGAAATGTTTTGGATAGGAGAAGAGAATCAATTATCTTGGTTGATGTGAAAAGATGAAAACTTTTGGATAGGAGAAGAGAATCAATAATCTTTCTTGATGTGAAAAGATGAAAAGTTTTGGATAGGAGAAGAGAATCAATAATCTTGGTTGATGTGAAAAGATGAAAACTTTTGGATAGAGGAAGAAAATCAATAATCTTGGTTGATGTGAAAAGATGAAAAGTTTTGGATAGGAGAAGAGAATCAATAATCTTGCTTGATGTGAAAAGATGAAAAGTTTTGGATAGAACAAGAAAATCAATAATCTTGCTTGATGTGAAAAGATGAAAAGTTTTGGATAGGAGAAGAGAATCAATAATCTTGGTTGATGTGAAAAGATGAAAACTTTTGGATAGGAGAAGAGAATCAATAATCTTGCTTGATGTGAAAAGATGAAAAGTTTTGGATAGGAGAAGAGAATCAATTATCTTGGTTGATGTGAAAAGATGTAAACTCTTGGATAGGAGAAGGGAATCAATAATCTTGCTTGATGTGAAAAGATGAAAAGTTTTGGTTAGGAGAAGAGAATCAATAATCTTGGTTGATGTGAAAAGATGAAAACTTTTGGATAGAGGAAGAAAATCAATAATCTTGGTTGATGTGAAAATTTGAAAAGTTTTGGATAGAAGAAGAAAATCAATAATCTTGCTTGAAGTGAAAAGATGAAAACTTTTGGATAGAAGAAGAAAATCAATAATCTTGCTTGATGTGAAAGGATGAAAACTTTTGGATAGAAGAAGAAAATCAATAATCTTGGTTGATGTGAAAAGATGAAAAGTTTTGGATAGAGGAAGAAAATCAATAATCTTGCTTGATGTGAAAAGATGAAAAGTTTTGGATAGATGAAGAAAATCAATAATCTTGGTTGATGTGAAAAGATGAAAAGTTTTGGATAGAAGAAGAAAATCAATAATCTTGCTTGATGTGAAAAGATGAAAACTTTTGGATAGAAGAAGAAAATCAATAATCTTGGTTGATGTGAAAAGATGAAAACTTTTGGATAGAGGAAGAAAATCAATAATCTTGGTTGATGTGAAAAGATGAAAACTTTTGGATAGAAGAAGAAAATCAATAATCTTGGTTGATGTGAAAAGATGAAAAGTTTTGGATAGGAGAAGAGAATCAATAATCTTGGTTGATGTGAAAAGATGAAAACTTTTGGATAGAAGAAGAAAATCAATAATCTTGGTTGATGTGAAAAGATGAAAACTTTTGGATAGAAGAAGAAAATCAATAATCTTGCTTGATGTGAAAAGATGAAAACTTTTGGATAGAAGAAGAAAATCAATAATCTTGGTTGATGTGAAAAGATGAAAACTTTTGGATAGAAGAAGAAAATCAATAATCTTGGTTGATGTGAAAAGACGAAAACTTTTGGATAGAAGAAGAAAATCAATAATCTTGGTTGATGTGAAAAGATGAAAACTTTTGGATAGAAGAAGAAAATCAATAATCTTTGTTGATGTGAAAAGATGAAAACTTTTGGATAGAAGAAGAAAATCAATAATCTTGGTTGATGTGAAAAGATGAAAACTTTTGGATAGAAGAAGAAAATCAATAATCTTTGTTGATGTGAAAAGATGAAAACTTTTGGATAGAAGAAGAAAATCAATAATCTTGGTTGATGTGAAAAGATGAAAACTTTTGGATAGAAGAAGAAAATCAATAATCTTGGTTGATGTGAAAAGATGAAAACTTTTGGATAGAAGAAGAAAATCAATAATCTTGCTTGATGTGAAAAGATGAAAAGTTATGGATAGAGGAAGAAAATCAATAATCTTGCTTGATGTGAAAAGATGAAAAGTTTTGGATAGAAGAAGAAAATCAACAATCTTGCTTGATGTGAAAAGATGAAAACTTTTGGATAGAAGAAGAAAATCAATAATCTTGGTTGATGTGAAAAGACGAAAAGTTTTGGATAGAAGAAGAAAATCAATAATCTTGGTTGATGTGAAAAGATGAAAACTTTTGGATAGAGGAAGAAAATCAATAATCTTTCTGGATGTGAAAAGATGAAATCTTTTGGATAGTAGAAGAAAATCAATAATCTTGCTTGATGTGAAAAGACGAAGAGTTTTGAATAGAAGAAGAAAATCAATAATCTTTGTTGATGTGAAAAGATGAAAACTTTTGGATAGAAAAAGAAAATCAATAATCTTGGTTGATGTGAAAAGATGAAAACTTTTGGATAGAAGAAGAAAATCAATAATCTTGCTTGATGTGAAAAGATGAAAACTTTTGGATAGAAGAAGAAAATCAATAATCTTGCTGGATGTGAAAAGATGAAAAGTTTTGTATAGAAGAAGAAAATCAATAATCTTGCTGGATGTGAAAAGATGAAAACTTTTGGATAGAAGAAGAAAATCAATAATCTTGCTTGATGTGAAAATTTGCAAAGTTTTGGATAGAAGAAGAAAATCAATAATCTTGGTTGATGTGAAAAGATGAAAACCTTTGGATAGAAGAAGAAAATCAATAATCTTGCTTGATGTGAAAATTTGAAAAGTTATGGATAGAAGAAGAAAATCAATAATCTTGCTTGATGTGAAAAGTTGAAAACTTTTGGATAGAAGAAGAAAATCAATAATCTTGCTTGATGTGAAAAGATGAAAACTTTTGGATAGAAGAAGAAAATCAATAATCTTGGTTGATGTGAAAAGATGAAAACTTTTGGATAGAGGAAGAAAATGATTAATCTTGCTTGATGTGAAAAGATGAAAACTTTTGGATAGAGGAAGAAAATTAATAATCTTGCTTGATGTGAAAAGATGAAAACTTTTGGATAGAGGAAGAAAATCAATAATCTTGCTTGATGTGAAAAGATGAAAACTTTTGGATAGAGGAACAAAATCATTAATCTTGGTTGATGTGAAAATTTGAAAAGTTTTGGATAGAAGAAGAAAATCAATAATCTTGCTTGATGTGAAAAGATGAAAACTTTTGGATAGAAGAAGAAAATCAATAAACTTGCTTGATGTGAAAAGATGAAAACTTTTGGATAGAGGAAGAAAATCAATAATCTTTCTTGATGTGAAAAGATGAAAACTTTTGGATAGAAGAAGAAAATCAATAATCTTGGTTGATGTGAAAAGATGAAAACTTTTGGATAGGAGAAGAGAATCAATTATCTTGGTTGATGTGAAAAGATGAAAAGTTTTGGATAGGAGAAGAAAATCAATTATCTTGGTTGATGTGAAAAGATGAAAAGTTTTGGATAGGAGAAGAAAATCAATAATCTTGCTTGATGTGAAAAGATGAAAACTTTTGGATAGGAGAAGAAAATCAATAATCTTGGTTGATGTGAAAAGATGAAAAGTTTTGAATAGAAGAAGAAAATCAATAATCTTGGTTGATGTGAAAAGATGAAAAGTTTTGGATAGGAGAAGAAAATCAATAATCTTGGTTGATGTGAAAAGATGAAAAGTTTTGGATAGAAGAAGAAAATCAAAAATCTTGGTTGATGTGAAAAGATGAAAAGTTTTGAATAGGAGAAGAAAATCAATAATCTTGGTTGATGTGAAAAGATGAAAGGTTTTGGATAGGAGAAGAAAATCAATAATCTTGGTTGATGTGAAAAGATGAAAACTTTTGGACAGGAGAAGAAAATCAATAATCTTGCTTGATGTGAAAAGATGAAAACTTTTGGATAGAAGAAGAAAATCAATAATCTTGCTTGATGTGAAAAGATGAAAAGTTTTGGATAGGAGAAGAAAATCAATAATCTTGGTTGATGTGAAAAGATGAAAAGTTTTGAATAGGAGAAGAAAATCAGTAATCTTGGTTGATGTGAAAAGATGAAAAGTTTTGGATAGGAGAAGAAAATCAATAATCTTGGTTGATGTGAAAAGATGAAAACTTTTGGATAGAGGAAGAAAATCAATAATCTTGGTTGATGTGAAAAGACGAAAAGTTTTGGATAGAAGAAGAAAATCAATAATCTTGGTTGATGTGAAAAGATGAAAACTTTTGGATAGAAGAAGAAAATCAATAATCTTGGTTGATGTGAAAAGATGAAAACTTTTGGATAGAAGAAGAAAATCAATAATCTTGGTTGATGTGAAAAGATGAAAACTTTTGGATAGGAGAAGAGAATCAATAATCTTGGTTGATGTGAAAAAATGAAAACTTTTGGATAGAAGAAGAAAATCAATAATCTTGGTTGATGTGAAAAGATGAAAACTTTTGGATAGGAGAAGAGAATCAAAAATCTTGGTTGATGTGAAAAAATGAAAACTTTTGGATAGGAGAAGAGAATCAATAATCTTGGTTGATGTGAAAAAATGAAAACTTTTGGATAGGAGAAGAAAATCAATAATCTTGGTTGATGTGAAAAAATGAAAAGTTTTGGATAGAAGAAGAAAATCAATAATCTTGGTTGATGTGAAAAGATGAAAACTTTTGGATAGAAGAAGAAAATCAATAATCTTGCTTGATGTGAAAAGATGAAAAGTTTTGGATAGAGGAAGAAAATCAATAATCTTGCTTGATGTGAAAAGATGAAAAGTTTTGGATAGAAGAAGAAAATCAATAATCTTGGTTGATGTGAAAAGATGAAAACTTTTGGATAGAAGAAGAAAATCAATAATCTTGGTTGATGTGAAAAGACGAAGAGTTTTGGATAGAAGAAGAAAATCAATAATCTTGGTTGATGTGAAAATATGAAAACTTTTGGATAGAGGAAGAAAATCAATAATCTTTCTTGATGTGAAAAGATGAAAACTTTTGGATAGAAGAAGAAAATCAATAATCTTGCTTGATGTGAAAAGATGAAAACTTTTGGATAGAAGAAGAAAATCAATAATCTTGGTTGATGTGAAAAGATGAAAACTTTTGGATAGAGGAAGAAAATCATTAATCTTGCTTGATGTGAAAAGATGAAAACTTTTGGATAGAGGAAGAAAATCAATAATCTTGCTTGATGTGAAAAGATGAAAACTTTTGGATAGAGGAACAAAATCATTAATCTTGGTTGATGTGAAAATTTGAAAAGTTTTGGATAGAAGAAGAAAATCAATAATCTTGCTTGATGTGAAAAGATGAAAACTTTTGGATAGAAGAAGAAAATCAATAAACTTGCTTGATGTGAAAAGATGAAAACTTTTGGATAGAGGAAGAAAATCAATAATCTTTCTTGATGTGAAAAGATGAAAACTTTTGGATAGAAGAAGAAAATCAATAATCTTGGTTGATGTGAAAAGATGAAAACTTTTGGATAGGAGAAGAGAATCAATTATCTTGGTTGATGTGAAAAGATGAAAAGTTTTGGATAGGAGAAGAAAATCAATTATCTTGGTTGATGTGAAAAGATGAAAAGTTTTGGATAGGAGAAGAAAATCAATAATCTTGCTTGATGTGAAAAGATGAAAACTTTTGGATAGGAGAAGAAAATCAATAATCTTGGTTGATGTGAAAAGATGAAAAGTTTTGAATAGAAGAAGAAAATCAATAATCTTGGTTGATGTGAAAAGATGAAAAGTTTTGGATAGGAGAAGAAAATCAATAATCTTGGTTGATGTGAAAAGATGAAAAGTTTTGGATAGAAGAAGAAAATCAAAAATCTTGGTTGATGTGAAAAGATGAAAAGTTTTGAATAGGAGAAGAAAATCAATAATCTTGGTTGATGTGAAAAGATGAAAAGTTTTGGATAGGAGAAGAAAATCAATAATCTTGGTTGATGTGAAAAGATGAAAACTTTTGGACAGGAGAAGAAAATCAATAATCTTGCTTGATGTGAAAAGATGAAAACTTTTGGATAGAAGAAGAAAATCAATAATCTTGCTTGATGTGAAAAGATGAAAAGTTTTGGATAGGAGAAGAAAATCAATAATCTTGGTTGATGTGAAAAGATGAAAAGTTTTGAATAGGAGAAGAAAATCAGTAATCTTGGTTGATGTGAAAAGATGAAAAGTTTTGGATAGGAGAAGAAAATCAATAATCTTGGTTGATGTGAAAAGATGAAAACTTTTGGATAGAGGAAGAAAATCAATAATCTTGGTTGATGTGAAAAGACGAAAAGTTTTGGATAGAAGAAGAAAATCAATAATCTTGGTTGATGTGAAAAGATGAAAACTTTTGGATAGAAGAAGAAAATCAATAATCTTGGTTGATGTGAAAAGATGAAAACTTTTGGATAGAAGAAGAAAATCAATAATCTTGGTTGATGTGAAAAGATGAAAACTTTTGGATAGGAGAAGAGAATCAATAATCTTGGTTGATGTGAAAAAATGAAAACTTTTGGATAGAAGAAGAAAATCAATAATCTTGGTTGATGTGAAAAGATGAAAACTTTTGGATAGGAGAAGAGAATCAAAAATCTTGGTTGATGTGAAAAAATGAAAACTTTTGGATAGGAGAAGAGAATCAATAATCTTGGTTGATGTGAAAAAATGAAAACTTTTGGATAGGAGAAGAAAATCAATAATCTTGGTTGATGTGAAAAAATGAAAAGTTTTGGATAGAAGAAGAAAATCAATAATCTTGGTTGATGTGAAAAGATGAAAACTTTTGGATAGAAGAAGAAAATCAATAATCTTGCTTGATGTGAAAAGATGAAAAGTTTTGGATAGAGGAAGAAAATCAATAATCTTGCTTGATGTGAAAAGATGAAAAGTTTTGGATAGAAGAAGAAAATCAATAATCTTGGTTGATGTGAAAAGATGAAAACTTTTGGATAGAAGAAGAAAATCAATAATCTTGGTTGATGTGAAAAGACGAAGAGTTTTGGATAGAAGAAGAAAATCAATAATCTTGGTTGATGTGAAAATATGAAAACTTTTGGATAGAGGAAGAAAATCAATAATCTTTCTTGATGTGAAAAGATGAAAACTTTTGGATAGAAGAAGAAAATCAATAATCTTGCTTGATGTGAAAAGACGAAAAGTTTTGAATAGAAGAAGAAAATCAATAATCTTGGTTGATGTGAAAAGATGAAAACTTTTGGATAGAAGAAGAAAATCAATAATCTTGGTTGATGTGAAAAGATGAAAACTTTTGGATAGAAGAAGAAAATCAATAATCTTGCTGGATGTGAAAAGATGAAAAGTTTTGGATAGAGGAAGAAAATCATTAATCTTGCTTGATGTGAAAAGATGAAAACTTTTGGATAGAGGAAGAAAATCGATAATCTTGCTTGATGTGAAAAGATGAAAAGTTTTGGATAGAAGAAGAGAATCAATAATCTTGGTTGATGTGAAAAGATGAAATCTTTTGAATAGGAGAAGAGAATCAATAATCTTGCTTGATGTGAAAAGTTGAAAACTTTTGGATAGAAGAAGAGAATCAATAATCTTGGTTGATGTGAAAAGATGAAAACTTTTGGATAGAAGAAGAAAATCAATAATCTTGGTTGATGTGAAAAAATGAAAAGTTTTGGATAGAAGAAGAGAATCAATAATCTTGGTTGATGTGAAAAGATGAAAACTTTTGGATAGAAGAAGAAAATCAATAATCTTGGTTGATGTGAAAAGATGAAAGGTTTTGGATAGAAGAAGAAAATCAATAATCTTGGTTGATGTGAAAAGATGAAAACTTTTGGATAGGAGAAGAAAATCAATAATCTTGGTTGAAGTGAAAAGATGAAAAATATGGATAGGAGAAGAAAATCAATAATCTTGGTTGATGTGAAAAGATGAAAAGTTTTGGATAGGAGAAGAAAATCAATAATCTTGGTTGAAGTGAAAAGATGAAAACTTTTGGATAGGAGAAGAGAATCAATAATCTTGGTTGATGTGAAAAGATGAAAAGTTTTGGATAGGAGAAGAAAATCAATAATCTTGCTTGATGTGAAAAAATGAAAACTTTTGGATAGGAGAAGAAAATCAATAATCTTGGTTGAAGGAAAAGATGAAAACTTTTGGATAGGAGAAGAAAATCAATAATCTTGCTTGATGTGAAAAGATGAAAAGTTTTGGATAGGAGAAGAAAATCAATAATCTTGGTTGATGTGAAAAGATGAAAACTTTTGGATAGAAGAAGAAAATCAATAATCTTGCTTGATGTGAAAAGATGAAAACTTTTGGATAGAAGAAGAAAATCAATAATCTTGCTGGATGTGAAAAGATGAAAAGTTTTGGATAGAAGAAGAAAATCAATAATCTTGCTGGATGTGAAAAGATGAAAACTTTTGGATAGAAGAAGAAAATCAATAATCTTGCTTGATGTGAAAATTTGCAAAGTTTTGGATAGAAGAAGAAAATCAATAATCTTGGTTGATGTGAAAAGATGAAAACCTTTGGATAGAAGAAGAAAATCAATAATCTTGCTTGATGTGAAAATTTGAAAAGGTATGGATAGAAGAAGAAAATCAATAATCTTGCTTGATGTGAAAAGTTGAAAACTTTTGGATAGAAGAAGAAAATCAATAATCTTGCTTGATGTGAAAAGATGAAAACTTTTGGATAGAAGAAGAAAATCAATAATCTTGGCTGATGTGAAAAGATGAAAACTTTTGGATAGAGGAAGAAAATCATTAATCTTGCTTGATGTGAAAAGATGAAAACTTTTGGATAGAGGAAGAAAATCAATAATCTTGCTTGATGTGAAAAGATGAAAACTTTTGGATAGAGGAAGAAAATCAATAATCTTGCTTGATGTGAAAAGATGAAAACTTTTGGATAGAGGAACAAAATCATTAATCTTGGTTGATGTGAAAATTTGAAAAGTTTTGGATAGAAGAAGAAAATCAATAATCTTGCTTGATGTGAAAAGATGAAAACTTTTGGATAGAAGAAGAAAATCAATAATCTTGGTTGATGTGAAAAGATGAAAACTTTTGGATAGAGGAAGAAAATCAATAATCTTGGTTGATGTCAAAAGACGAAAACTTTTGGATAGAAGAAGAAAATCAATAATCTTGGTTGATGTGAAAAGATGAAAGGTTTTGGATAGAAGAAGAAAATCAATAATCTTGGTTGATGTGAAAAGATGAAAACTTTTGGATAGGAGAAGAAAATCAATAATCTTGGTTGAAGTGAAAAGATGAAAAATTTGGATAGGAGAAGAAAATCAATAATCTTGGTTGATGTGAAAAGATGAAAAGTTTTGGATAGGAGAAGAAAATCAATAATCTTGGTTGAAGTGAAAAGATGAAAACTTTTGGATAGGAGAAGAGAATCAATAATCTTGGTTGATGTGAAAAGATGAAAAGTTTTGGATAGGAGAAGAAAATCAATAATCTTGCTTGATGTGAAAAGATGAAAACTTTTGGATAGGAGAAGAAAATCAATAATCTTGGTTGAAGGAAAAGATGAAAACTTTTGGATAGGAGAAGAAAATCAATAATCTTGCTTGATGTGAAAAGATGAAAAGTTTTGGATAGGAGAAGAAAATCAATAATCTTGGTTGATGTGAAAAGATGAAAACTTTTGGATAGAAGAAGAAAATCAATAATCTTGCTTGATGTGAAAAGATGAAAACTTTTGGATAGAAGAAGAAAATCAATAATCTTGCTGGATGTGAAAAGATGAAAAGTTTTGGATAGAAGAAGAAAATCAATAATCTTGCTGGATGTGAAAAGATGAAAACTTTTGGATAGAAGAAGAAAATCAATAATCTTGCTTGATGTGAAAATTTGCAAAGTTTTGGATAGAAGAAGAAAATCAATAATCTTGGTTGATGTGAAAAGATGAAAACCTTTGGATAGAAGAAGAAAATCAATAATCTTGCTTGATGTGAAAATTTGAAAAGTTATGGATAGAAGAAGAAAATCAATAATCTTGCTTGATGTGAAAAGTTGAAAACTTTTGGATAGAAGAAGAAAATCAATAATCTTGCTTGATGTGAAAAGATGAAAACTTTTGGATAGAAGAAGAAAATCAATAATCTTGGTTGATGTGAAAAGATGAAAACTTTTGGATAGAGGAAGAAAATCATTAATCTTGCTTGATGTGAAAAGATGAAAACTTTTGGATAGAGGAAGAAAATCAATAATCTGGCTTGATGTGAAAAGATGAAAACTTTTGGATAGAGGAAGAAAATCAATAATCTTGCTTGATGTGAAAAGATGAAAACTTTTGGATAGAGGAACAAAATCATTAATCTTGGTTGATGTGAAAATTTGAAAAGTTTTGGATAGAAGAAGAAAATCAATAATCTTGCTTGATGTGAAAAGATGAAAACTTTTGGATAGAAGAAGAAAATCAATAATCTTGGTTGATGTGAAAACATGAAAACTTTTGGATAGAGGAAGAAAATCAATAATCTTGGTTGATGTGAAAAGACGAAAACTTTTGGATAGAAGAAGAAAATCAATAATCTTGTTTGATGTGAAAAGAGGAAAACTTTTGGATAGAGGAAGAAAATCAATAATCTTGGTTGATGTGAAAAGATGAAAACTTTTGGATAGAGGAAGAAAATCAATAATCTTGGTTGATGTGAAAAGACGAAAAGTTTTGAATAGAAGAAGAAAATCAATAATCTTGGTTGATGTGAAAAGAGGAAAACTTTTGGATAGAAGAAGAAGATCAATAATCTTGCTTGATGTGAAAAGATGAAAAGTTTTGGATAGAGGAAGAAAATCAATAATCTTGCTTGATGTGAAAAGATGAAAAGTTTTGGATAGAAGAAGAAAATCAATAATCTTGCTTGATGTGAAAAGATGAAAACTTTTGGATAGAAGAAGAAAATCAATAATCTTGCTTGATGTGAAAAGATGAAAAGTTTTGGATAGGAGAAGAGAATCAATTATCTTGGTTGATGTGAAAAGATGAAAACTTTTGGTAGGAGAAGAAAATCAATAATCTTGCTTGATGTGAAAAGATGAAAACTTTTGGATAGAAGAAGAAAATCAATAATCTTGCTTGATGTGAAAAGATGAAAAGTTTTGGATAGGAGAAGAGAATCAATTATCTTGGTTGATGTGAAAAGATGAAAACTTTTGGTAGGAGAAGAAAATCAATAATCTTGCTTGATGTGAAAAGATGAAAACGTTTGAATAGGAGAAGAGAATCAATTATCTTGGTTGATGTGAAAAGATGAAAACTTTTGGATAGGAGAAGAGAATCAATAATCTTGCTTGATATGAAAAGATGAAATGTTTTGGATAGGAGAAGAGAATCAATTATCTTGGTTGATGTGAAAAGATGAAAACTTTTGGATAGGAGAAGAGAATCAATAATCTTTCTTGATGTGAAAAGATGAAAAGTTTTGGATAGGAGAAGAGAATCAATAATCTTGGTTGATGTGAAAAGATGAAAACTTTTGGATAGAGGAAGAAAATCAATAATCTTGGTTGATGTGAAAAGATGAAAAGTTTTGGATAGGAGAAGAGAATCAATAATCTTGCTTGATGTGAAAAGATGAAAAGTTTTGGATAGAAGAAGAAAATCAATAATCTTGCTTGATGTGAAAAGATGAAAAGTTTTGGATAGGAGAAGAGAATCAATAATCTTGGTTGATGTGAAAAGATGAAAACTTTTGGATAGGAGAAGAGAATCAATAATCTTGCTTGATGTGAAAAGATGAAAAGTTTTGGATAGGAGAAGAGAATCAATTATCTTGGTTGATGTGAAAAGATGAAAACTCTTGGATAGGAGAAGAGAATCAATAATCTTGCTTGATGTGAAAAGATGAAAAGTTTTGGTTAGGAGAAGAGAATCAATAATCTTGGTTGATGTGAAAAGATGAAAACTTTTGGATAGAGGAAGAAAATCAATAATCTTGGTTGATGTGAAAATTTGAAAAGTTTTGGATAGAAGAAGAAAATCAATAATCTTGCTTGAAGTGAAAAGATGAAAACTTTTGGATAGAAGAAGAAAATCAATAATCTTGCTTGATGTGAAAGGATGAAAACTTTTGGATAGAAGAAGAAAATCAATAATCTTGGTTGATGTGAAAAGATGAAAAGTTTTGGATAGGAGAAGAAAATCAATAATCTTGCTTGATGTGAAAAAATGAAAACTTTTGGATAGGAGAAGAAAATCAATAATCTTGGTTGAAGGAAAAGATGAAAACTTTTGGATAGGAGAAGAAAATCAATAATCTTGCTTGATGTGAAAAGATGAAAAGTTTTGGATAGGAGAAGAAAATCAATAATCTTGGTTGATGTGAAAAGATGAAAACTTTTGGATAGAAGAAGAAAATCAATAATCTTGCTTGATGTGAAAAGATGAAAACTTTTGGATAGAAGAAGAAAATCAATAATCTTGCTGGATGTGAAAAGATGAAAAGTTTTGGATAGAAGAAGAAAATCAATAATCTTGCTGGATGTGAAAAGATGAAAACTTTTGGATAGAAGAAGAAAATCAATAATCTTGCTTGATGTGAAAATTTGCAAAGTTTTGGATAGAAGAAGAAAATCAATAATCTTGGTTGATGTGAAAAGATGAAAACCTTTGGATAGAAGAAGAAAATCAATAATCTTGCTTGATGTGAAAATTTGAAAAGTTATGGATAGAAGAAGAAAATCAATAATCTTGCTTGATGTGAAAAGTTGAAAACTTTTGGATAGAAGAAGAAAATCAATAATCTTGCTTGATGTGAAAAGATGAAAACTTTTGGATAGAAGAAGAAAATCAATAATCTTGGTTGATGTGAAAAGATGAAAACTTTTGGATAGAGGAAGAAAATCATTAATCTTGCTTGATGTGAAAAGATGAAAACTTTTGGATAGAGGAAGAAAATCAATAATCTTGCTTGATGTGAAAAGATGAAAACTTTTGGATAGAGGAAGAAAATCAATAATCTTGCTTGATGTGAAAAGATGAAAACTTTTGGATAGAGGAACAAAATCATTAATCTTGGTTGATGTGAAAATTTGAAAAGTTTTGGATAGAAGAAGAAAATCAATAATCTTGCTTGATGTGAAAAGATGAAAACTTTTGGATAGAAGAAGAAAATCAATAATCTTGGTTGATGTGAAAAGATGAAAACTTTTGGATAGAGGAAGAAAATCAATAATCTTGGTTGATGTGAAAAGACGAAAACTTTTGGATAGAAGAAGAAAATCAATAATCTTGGTTGATGTGAAAAGATGAAAGGTTTTGGATAGAAGAAGAAAATCAATAATCTTGGTTGATGTGAAAAGATGAAAACTTTTGGATAGGAGAAGAAAATCAATAATCTTGGTTGAAGTGAAAAGATGAAAAATTTGGATAGGAGAAGAAAATCAATAATCTTGGTTGATGTGAAAAGATGAAAAGTTTTGGATAGGAGAAGAAAATCAATAATCTTGGTTGAAGTGAAAAGATGAAAACTTTTGGATAGAAGAAGAAAATCAATAATCTTGCTTGATGTGAAAAGATGAAAAGTTTTGGATAGAGGAAGAAAATCAATAATCTTGCTTGATGTGAAAAGATGAAAAGTTTTGGATAGAAGAAGAAAATCAATAATCTTGGTTGATGTGAAAAGATGAAAACTTTTGGATAGAAGAAGAAAATCAATAATCTTGGTTGATGTGAAAAGACGAAGAGTTTTGGATAGAAGAAGAAAATCAATAATCTTGGTTGATGTGAAAATATGAAAACTTTTGGATAGAGGAAGAAAATCAATAATCTTTCTTGATGTGAAAAGATGAAAACTTTTGGATAGAAGAAGAAAATCAATAATCTTGCTTGATGTGAAAAGACGAAAAGCTTTGAATAGAAGAAGAAAATCAATAATCTTGGTTGATGTGAAAAGATGAAAACTTTTGGATAGAAGAAGAAAATCAATAATCTTGGTTGATGTGAAAAGATGAAAACTTTTGGATAGAAGAAGAAAATCAATAATCTTGCTGGATGTGAAATGATGAAAAGTTTTGGATAGAGGAAGAAAATCATTAATCTTGCTTGATGTGAAAAGATGAAAACTTTTGGATAGAGGAAGAAAATCGATAATCTTGCTTGATGTGAAAAGATGAAAAGTTTTGGATAGAAGAAGAGAATCAATAATCTTGGTTGATGTGAAAAGATGAAATCTTTTGAATAGGAGAAGAGAATCAATAATCTTGCTTGATGTGAAAAGTTGAAAACTTTTGGATAGAAGAAGAGAATCAATAATCTTGGTTGATGTGAAAAGATGAAAACTTTTGGATAGAAGAAGAAAATCAATAATCTTGGTTGATGTGAAAAAATGAAAAGTTTTGGATAGAAGAAGAGAATCAATAATCTTGGTTGATGTGAAAAGATGAAAACTTTTGGATAGAAGAAGAAAATCAATAATCTTGGTTGATGTGAAAAGATGAAAGGTTTTGGATAGAAGAAGAAAATCAATAATCTTGGTTGATGTGAAAAGATGAAAACTTTTGGATAGGAGAAGAAAATCAATAATCTTGGTTGAAGTGAAAAGATGAAAAATTTGGATAGGAGAAGAAAATCAATAATCTTGGTTGATGTGAAAAGATGAAAAGTTTTGGATAGGAGAAGAAAATCAATAATCTTGGTTGAAGTGAAAAGATGAAAACTTTTGGATAGGAGAAGAGAATCAATAATCTTGGTTGATGTGAAAAGATGAAAAGTTTTGGATAGGAGAAGAAAATCAATAATCTTGCTTGATGTGAAAAAATGAAAACTTTTGGATAGGAGAAGAAAATCAATAATCTTGGTTGAAGGAAAAGATGAAAACTTTTGGATAGGAGAAGAAAATCAATAATCTTGCTTGATGTGAAAAGATGAAAAGTTTTGGATAGGAGAAGAAAATCAATAATCTTGGTTGATGTGAAAAGATGAAAACTTTTGGATAGAAGAAGAAAATCAATAATCTTGCTTGATGTGAAAAGATGAAAACTTTTGGATAGAAGAAGAAAATCAATAATCTTGCTGGATGTGAAAAGATGAAAAGTTTTGGATAGAAGAAGAAAATCAATAATCTTGCTGGATGTGAAAAGATGAAAACTTTTGGATAGAAGAAGAAAATCAATAATCTTGCTTGATGTGAAAATTTGCAAAGTTTTGGATAGAAGAAGAAAATCAATAATCTTGGTTGATGTGAAAAGATGAAAACCTTTGGATAGAAGAAGAAAATCAATAATCTTGCTTGATGTGAAAATTTGAAAAGTTATGGATAGAAGAAGAAAATCAATAATCTTGCTTGATGTGAAAAGTTGAAAACTTTTGGATAGAAGAAGAAAATCAATAATCTTGCTTGATGTGAAAAGATGAAAACTTTTGGATAGAAGAAGAAAATCAATAATCTTGGTTGATGTGAAAAGATGAAAACTTTTGGATAGAGGAAGAAAATCATTAATCTTGCTTGATGTGAAAAGATGAAAACTTTTGGATAGAGGAAGAAAATCAATAATCTTGCTTGATGTGAAAAGATGAAAACTTTTGGATAGAGGAAGAAAATCAATAATCTTGCTTGATGTGAAAAGATGAAAACTTTTGGATAGAGGAACAAAATCATTAATCTTGGTTGATGTGAAAATTTGAAAAGTTTTGGATAGAAGAAGAAAATCAATAATCTTGCTTGATGTGAAAAGATGAAAACTTTTGGATAGAAGAAGAAAATCAATAATCTTGGTTGATGTGAAAAGATGAAAACTTTTGGATAGAGGAAGAAAATCAATAATCTTGCTTGATGTCAAAAGACGAAAACTTTTGGATAGAAGAAGAAAATCAATAATCTTGGTTGATGTGAAAAGATGAAAGGTTTTGGATAGAAGAAGAAAATCAATAATCTTGGTTGATGTGAAAAGATGAAAACTTTTGGATAGGAGAAGAAAATCAATAATCTTGGTGGAAGTGAAAAGATGAAAAATTTGGATAGGAGAAGAAAATCAATAATCTTGGTTGATGTGAAAAGATGAAAAGTTTTGGATAGGAGAAGAAAATCAATAATCTTGGTTGAAGTGAAAAGATGAAAACTTTTGGATAGGAGAAGAGAATCAATAATCTTGGTTGATGTGAAAAGATGAAAAGTTTTGGATAGGAGAAGAAAATCAATAATCTTGCTTGATGTGAAAAGATGAAAACTTTTGGATAGGAGAAGAAAATCAATAATCTTGGTTGAAGGAAAAGATGAAAACTTTTGGATAGGAGAAGAAAATCAATAATCTTGCTTGATGTGAAAAGATGAAAAGTTTTGGATAGGAGAAGAAAATCAATAATCTTGGTTGATGTGAAAAGATGAAAACTTTTGGATAGAAGAAGAAAATCAATAATCTTGCTTGATGTGAAAAGATGAAAACATTTGGATAGAAGAAGAAAATCAATAATCTTGCTGGATGTGAAAAGATGAAAAGTTTTGGATAGAAGAAGAAAATCAATAATCTTGCTGGATGTGAAAAGATGAAAACTTTTGGATAGAAGAAGAAAATCAATAATCTTGCTTGATGTGAAAATTTGCAAAGTTTTGGATAGAAGAAGAAAATCAATAATCTTGGTTGATGTGAAAAGATGAAAACCTTTGGATAGAAGAAGAAAATCAATAATCTTGCTTGATGTGAAAATTTGAAAAGTTATGGATAGAAGAAGAAAATCAATAATCTTGCTTGATGTGAAAAGTTGAAAACTTTTGGATAGAAGAAGAAAATCAATAATCTTGCTTGATGTGAAAAGATGAAAACTTTTGGATAGAAGAAGAAAATCAATAATCTTGGTTGATGTGAAAAGATGAAAACTTTTGGATAGAGGAAGAAAATCATTAATCTTGCTTGATGTGAAAAGATGAAAACTTTTGGATAGAGGAAGAAAATCAATAATCTTGCTTGATGTGAAAAGATGAAAACTTTTGGATAGAGGAAGAAAATCAATAATCTTGCTTGATGTGAAAAGATGAAAACTTTTGGATAGAGGAACAAAATCATTAATCTTGGTTGATGTGAAAATTTGAAAAGTTTTGGATAGAAGAAGAAAATCAATAATCTTGCTTGATGTGAAAAGATGAAAACTTTTGGATAGAAGAAGAAAATCAATAATCTTGGTTGATGTGAAAAGATGAAAACTTTTGGATAGAGGAAGAAAATCAATAATCTTGGTTGATGTGAAAAGACGAAAACTTTTGGATAGAAGAAGAAAATCAATAATCTTGGTTGATGTGAAAAGAGGAAAACTTTTGGATAGAGGAAGAAAATCAATAATCTTGGTTGATGTGAAAAGATGAAAACTTTTGGATAGAGGAAGAAAATCAATAATCTTGGTTGATGTGAAAAGACGAAAAGTTTTGAATAGAAGAAGAAAATCAATAATCTTGGTTGATGTGAAAAGAGGAAAACTTTTGGATAGAAGAAGAAGATCAATAATCTTGCTTGATGTGAAAAGATGAAAAGTTTTGGATAGAGGAAGAAAATCAATAATCTTGCTTGATGTGAAAAGATGAAAAGTTTTGGATAGAAGAAGAAAATCAATAATCTTGCTTGATGTGAAAAGATGAAAACTTTTGGATAGAAGAAGAAAATCAATAATCTTGCTTGATGTGAAAAGATGAAAAGTTTTGGATAGGAGAAGAGAATCAATTATCTTGGTTGATGTGAAAAGATGAAAACTTTTGGTAGGAGAAGAAAATCAATAATCTTGCTTGATGTGAAAAGATGAAAACTTTTGGATAGAAGAAGAAAATCAATAATCTTGCTTGATGTGAAAAGATGAAAAGTTTTGGATAGGAGAAGAGAATCAATTATCTTGGTTGATGTGAAAAGATGAAAACTTTTGGTAGGAGAAGAAAATCAATAATCTTGCTTGATGTGAAAAGATGAAAACGTTTGAATAGGAGAAGAGAATCAATTATCTTGGTTGATGTGAAAAGATGAAAACTTTTGGATAGGAGAAGAGAATCAATAATCTTGCTTGATATGAAAAGATGAAATGTTTTGGATAGGAGAAGAGAATCAATTATCTTGGTTGATGTGAAAAGATGAAAACTTTTGGATAGGAGAAGAGAATCAATAATCTTTCTTGATGTGAAAAGATGAAAAGTTTTGGATAGGAGAAGAGAATCGATAATCTTGGTTGATGTGAAAAGATGAAAACTTTTGGATAGAGGAAGAAAATCAATAATCTTGGTTGATGTGAAAAGATGAAAAGTTTTGGATAGGAGAAGAGAATCAATAATCTTGCTTGATGTGAAAAGATGAAAAGTTTTGGATAGAAGAAGAAAATCAATAATCTTGCTTGATGTGAAAAGATGAAAAGTTTTGGATAGGAGAAGAGAATCAATAATCTTGGTTGATGTGAAAAGATGAAAACTTTTGGATAGGAGAAGAGAATCAATAATCTTGCTTGATGTGAAAAGATGAAAAGTTTTGGATAGGAGAAGAGAATCAATTATCTTGGTTGATGTGAAAAGATGAAAACTCTTGGATAGGAGAAGAGAATCAATAATCTTGCTTGATGTGAAAAGATGAAAAGTTTTGGTTAGGAGAAGAGAATCAATAATCTTGGTTGATGTGAAAAGATGAAAACTTTTGGATAGAGGAAGAAAATCAATAATCTTGGTTGATGTGAAAATTTGAAAAGTTTTGGATAGAAGAAGAAAATCAATAATCTTGCTTGAAGTGAAAAGATGAAAACTTTTGGATAGAAGAAGAAAATCAATAATCTTGCTTGATGTGAAAGGATGAAAACTTTTGGATAGAAGAAGAAAATCAATAATCTTGGTTGATGTGAAAAGATGAAAAGTTTTGGATAGGAGAAGAAAATCAATAATCTTGCTTGATGTGAAAAAATGAAAACTTTTGGATAGGAGAAGAAAATCAATAATCTTGGTTGAAGGAAAAGATGAAAACTTTTGGATAGGAGAAGAAAATCAATAATCTTGCTTGATGTGAAAAGATGAAAAGTTTTGGATAGGAGAAGAAAATCAATAATCTTGGTTGATGTGAAAAGATGAAAACTTTTGGATAGAAGAAGAAAATCAATAATCTTGCTTGATGTGAAAAGATGAAAACTTTTGGATAGAAGAAGAAAATCAATAATCTTGCTGGATGTGAAAAGATGAAAAGTTTTGGATAGAAGAAGAAAATCAATATTCTTGCTGGATGTGAAAAAATGAAAACTTTTGGATAGAAGAAGAAAATCAATAATCTTGCTTGATGTGAAAATTTGCAAAGTTTTGGATAGAAGAAGAAAATCAATAATCTTGGTTGATGTGAAAAGATGAAAACCTTTGGATAGAAGAAGAAAATCAATAATCTTGCTTGATGTGAAAATTTGAAAAGTTATGGATAGAAGAAGAAAATCAATAATCTTGCTTGATGTGAAAAGTTGAAAACTTTTGGATAGAAGAAGAAAATCAATAATCTTGCTTGATGTGAAAAGATGAAAACTTTTGGATAGAAGAAGAAAATCAATAATCTTGGTTGATGTGAAAAGATGAAAACTTTTGGATAGAGGAAGAAAATCATTAATCTTGCTTGATGTGAAAAGATGAAAACTTTTGGATAGAGGAAGAAAATCAATAATCTTGCTTGATGTGAAAAGATGAAAACTTTTGGATAGAGGAAGAAAATCAATAATCTTGCTTGATGTGAAAAGATGAAAACTTTTGGATAGAGGAACAAAATCATTAATCTTGGTTGATGTGAAAATTTGAAAAGTTTTGGATAGAAGAAGAAAATCAATTATCTTGCTTGATGTGAAAAGATGAAAACTTTTGGATAGAAGAAGAAAATCAATAATCTTGGTTGATGTGAAAAGATGAAAACTTTTGGATAGAGGAAGAAAATCAATAATCTTGGTTGATGTGAAAAGACGAAAACTTTTGGATAGAAGAAGAAAATCAATAATCTTGGTTGATGTGAAAAGATGAAAGGTTTTGGATAGAAGAAGAAAATCAATAATCTTGGTTGATGTGAAAAGATGAAAACTTTTGGATAGGAGAAGAAAATCAATAATCTTGGTTGAAGTGAAAAGATGAAAAATTTGGATAGGAGAAGAAAATCAATAATCTTGGTTGATGTGAAAAGATGAAAAGTTTTGGATAGGAGAAGAAAATCAATAATCTTGGTTGAAGTGAAAAGATGAAAACTTTTGGATAGGAGAAGAGAATCAATAATCTTGGTTGATGTGAAAAGATGAAAAGTTTTGGATAGGAGAAGAAAATCAATAATCTTGCTTGATGTGAAAAGATGAAAACTTTTGGATAGGAGAAGAAAATCAATAATCTTGGATGAAGGAAAAGATGAAAACTTTTGGATAGAGGAAGAAAATCATTAATCTTGCTTGATGTGAAAAGATGAAAACTTTTGGATAGAGGAAGAAAATCAATAATCTTGCTTGATGTGAAAAGATGAAAACTTTTGGATAGAGGAAGAAAATCAATAATCTTGCTTGATGTGAAAAGATGAAAACTTTTGGATAGAGGAACAAAATCATTAATCTTGGTTGATGTGAAAATTTGAAAAGTTTTGGATAGAAGAAGAAAATCAATAATCTTGCTTGATGTGAAAAGATGAAAACTTTTGGATAGAAGAAGAAAATCAATAATCTTGGTTGATGTGAAAAGATGAAAACTTTTGGATAGAGGAAGAAAATCAATAATCTTGGTTGATGTGAAAAGACGAAAACTTTTGGATAGAAGAAGAAAATCAATAATCTTGGTTGATGTGAAAAGAGGAAAACTTTTGGATAGAGGAAGAAAATCAATAATCTTGGTTGATGTGAAAAGATGAAAACTTTTGGATAGAGGAAGAAAATCAATAATCTTGCTTGATGTGAAAAGACGAAAAGTTTTGAATAGAAGAAGAAAATCAATAATCTTGGTTGATGTGAAAAGAGGAAAACTTTTGGATAGAAGAAGAAGATCAATAATCTTGCTTGATGTGAAAAGATGAAAAGTTTTGGATAGAGGAAGAAAATCAATAATCTTGCTTGATGTGAAAAGATGAAAAGTTTTGGATAGAAGAAGAAAATCAATAATCTTGGTTGATGTGAAAAGATGAAAACTTTTGGATAGAAGAAGAAAATCAATAATCTTGCTTGATGTGAAAAGATGAAAACTTTTGGATAGAGGAAGAAAATCAATAATCTTTCTGGATGTGAAAAGATGAAAACTTTTGGATAGAAGAAGAAAATCAATAATCTTGCTTGATGTGAAAAGATGAAAGCTTTTGGATAGAAGAAGAAAATCAATAATCTTGCTTGATGTGAAAAGATGAAAAGTTTTGGATAGGAGAAGAGAATCAATTATCTTGGTTGATGTGAAAAGATGAAAACTTTTGGTAGGAGAAGAAAATCAATAATCTTGCTTGATGTGAAAAGATGAAAACGTTTGAATAGGAGAAGAGAATCAATTATCTTGGTTGATGTGAAAAGATGAAAACTTTTGGATAGGAGAAGAGAATCAATAATCTTGCTTGATATGAAAAGATGAAATGTTTTGGATAGGAGAAGAGAATCAATTATCTTGGTTGATGTGAAAAGATGAAAACTTTTGGATAGGAGAAGAGAATCAATAATCTTTCTTGATGTGAAAAGATGAAAAGTTTTGGATAGGAGAAGAGAATCAATAATCTTGGTTGATGTGAAAAGATGAAAACTTTTGGAAAGAGGAAGAAAATCAATAATCTTGGTTGATGTGAAAAGATGAAAAGTTTTGGATAGGAGAAGAGAATCAATAATCTTGCTTGATGTGAAAAGATGAAAAGTTTTGGATAGAAGAAGAAAATCAATAATCTTGCTTGATGTGAAAAGATGAAAAGTTTTGGATAGGAGAAGAGAATCAATAATCTTGGTTGATGTGAAAAGATGAAAACTTTTGGATAGGAGAAGAGAATCAATAATCTTGCTTGATGTGAAAAGATGAAAAGTTTTGGATAGGAGAAGAGAATCAATTATCTTGGTTGATGTGAAAAGATGAAAACTCTTGGATAGGAGAAGAGAATCAATAATCTTGCTTGATGTGAAAAGATGAAAAGTTTTGCTTAGGAGAAGAGAATCAATAATCTTGGTTGATGTGAAAAGATGAAAACTTTTGGATAGAGGAAGAAAATCAATAATCTTGGTTGATGTGAAAATTTGAAAAGTTTTGGATAGAAGAAGAAAATCAATAATCTTGCTTGAAGTGAAAAGATGAAAACTTTTGGATAGAAGAAGAAAATCAATAATCTTGCTTGATGTGAAAGGATGAAAACTTTTGGATAGAAGAAGAAAATCAATAATCTTGGTTGATGTGAAAAGATGAAAAGTTTTGGATAGAGGAAGGAAATCAATAATCTTGCTTGATGTGAAAAGATGAAAAGTTTTGGATAGATGAAGAAAATCAATAATCTTGGTTGATGTGAAAAGATGAAAAGTTTTGGATAGAAGAAGAAAATCAATAATCTTGCTTGATGTGAAAAGATGAAAACTTTTGGATAGAAGAAGAAAATCAATAATCTTGGTTGATGTGAAAAGATGAAAACTTTTGGATAGAAGAAGAAAATCAATAATCTTGGTTGATGTGAAAAGATGAAAACTTTTGGATAGAGGAAGAAAATCATTAATCTTGCTTGATGTGAAAAGATGAAAACTTTTGGATAGAGGAAGAAAATCAATAATCTTGCTTGATGTGAAAGGATGAAAACTTTTGGATAGAAGAAGAAAATCAATAATCTTGGTTGATGTGAAAAGATGAAAAGTTTTGGATAGAAGAAGAAAATCAATAATCTTGGTTGATGTGAAAAGAGGAAAACTTTTGGATAGAGGAAGAAAATCAATAATCTTGGTTGATGTGAAAAGATGAAAACTTTTGGATAGAGGAAGAAAATCAATAATCTTGGTTGATGTGAAAAGACGAAAAGTTTTGAATAGAAGAAGAAAATCAATAATCTTGGTTGATGTGAAAAGAGGAAAACTTTTGGATAGAAGAAGAAGATCAATAATCTTGCTTGATGTGAAAAGATGAAAAGTTTTGGATAGAGGAAGAAAATCAATAATCTTGCTTGATGTGAAAAGATGAAAAGTTTTGGATAGAAGAAGAAAATCAATAATCTTGCTTGATGTGAAAAGATGAAAACTTTTGGATAGAAGAAGAAAATCAATAATCTTGCTTGATGTGAAAAGATGAAAAGTTTTGGATAGGAGAAGAGAATCAATTATCTTGGTTGATGTGAAAAGATGAAAACTTTTGGTAGGAGAAGAAAATCAATAATCTTGCTTGATGTGAAAAGATGAAAACTTTTGGATAGAAGAAGAAAATCAATAATCTTGCTTGATGTGAAAAGATGAAAAGTTTTGGATAGGAGAAGAGAATCAATTATCTTGGTTGATGTGAAAAGATGAAAACTTTTGGTAGGAGAAGAAAATCAATAATCTTGCTTGATGTGAAAAGATGAAAACGTTTGAATAGGAGAAGAGAATCAATTATCTTGGTTGATGTGAAAAGATGAAAACTTTTGGATAGGAGAAGAGAATCAATAATCTTGCTTGATATGAAAAGATGAAATGTTTTGGATAGGAGAAGAGAATCAATTATCTTGGTTGATGTGAAAAGATGAAAACTTTTGGATAGGAGAAGAGAATCAATAATCTTTCTTGATGTGAAAAGATGAAAAGTTTTGGATAGGAGAAGAGAATCGATAATCTTGGTTGATGTGAAAAGATGAAAACTTTTGGATAGAGGAAGAAAATCAATAATCTTGGTTGATGTGAAAAGATGAAAAGTTTTGGATAGGAGAAGAGAATCAATAATCTTGCTTGATGTGAAAAGATGAAAAGTTTTGGATAGAAGAAGAAAATCAATAATCTTGCTTGATGTGAAAAGATGAAAAGTTTTGGATAGGAGAAGAGAATCAATAATCTTGGTTGATGTGAAAAGATGAAAACTTTTGGATAGGAGAAGAGAATCAATAATCTTGCTTGATGTGAAAAGATGAAAAGTTTTGGATAGGAGAAGAGAATCAATTATCTTGGTTGATGTGAAAAGATGAAAACTCTTGGATAGGAGAAGAGAATCAATAATCTTGCTTGATGTGAAAAGATGAAAAGTTTTGGTTAGGAGAAGAGAATCAATAATCTTGGTTGATGTGAAAAGATGAAAACTTTTGGATAGAGGAAGAAAATCAATAATCTTGGTTGATGTGAAAATTTGAAAAGTTTTGGATAGAAGAAGAAAATCAATAATCTTGCTTGAAGTGAAAAGATGAAAACTTTTGGATAGAAGAAGAAAATCAATAATCTTGCTTGATGTGAAAGGATGAAAACTTTTGGATAGAAGAAGAAAATCAATAATCTTGGTTGATGTGAAAAGATGAAAAGTTTTGGATAGGAGAAGAAAATCAATAATCTTGCTTGATGTGAAAAAATGAAAACTTTTGGATAGGAGAAGAAAATCAATAATCTTGGTTGAAGGAAAAGATGAAAACTTTTGGATAGGAGAAGAAAATCAATAATCTTGCTTGATGTGAAAAGATGAAAAGTTTTGGATAGGAGAAGAAAATCAATAATCTTGGTTGATGTGAAAAGATGAAAACTTTTGGATAGAAGAAGAAAATCAATAATCTTGCTTGATGTGAAAAGATGAAAACTTTTGGATAGAAGAAGAAAATCAATAATCTTGCTGGATGTGAAAAGATGAAAAGTTTTGGATAGAAGAAGAAAATCAATATTCTTGCTGGATGTGAAAAAATGAAAACTTTTGGATAGAAGAAGAAAATCAATAATCTTGCTTGATGTGAAAATTTGCAAAGTTTTGGATAGAAGAAGAAAATCAATAATCTTGGTTGATGTGAAAAGATGAAAACCTTTGGATAGAAGAAGAAAATCAATAATCTTGCTTGATGTGAAAATTTGAAAAGTTATGGATAGAAGAAGAAAATCAATAATCTTGCTTGATGTGAAAAGTTGAAAACTTTTGGATAGAAGAAGAAAATCAATAATCTTGCTTGATGTGAAAAGATGAAAACTTTTGGATAGAAGAAGAAAATCAATAATCTTGGTTGATGTGAAAAGATGAAAACTTTTGGATAGAGGAAGAAAATCATTAATCTTGCTTGATGTGAAAAGATGAAAACTTTTGGATAGAGGAAGAAAATCAATAATCTTGCTTGATGTGAAAAGATGAAAACTTTTGGATAGAGGAAGAAAATCAATAATCTTGCTTGATGTGAAAAGATGAAAACTTTTGGATAGAGGAACAAAATCATTAATCTTGGTTGATGTGAAAATTTGAAAAGTTTTGGATAGAAGAAGAAAATCAATTATCTTGCTTGATGTGAAAAGATGAAAACTTTTGGATAGAAGAAGAAAATCAATAATCTTGGTTGATGTGAAAAGATGAAAACTTTTGGATAGAGGAAGAAAATCAATAATCTTGGTTGATGTGAAAAGACGAAAACTTTTGGATAGAAGAAGAAAATCAATAATCTTGGTTGATGTGAAAAGATGAAAGGTTTTGGATAGAAGAAGAAAATCAATAATCTTGGTTGATGTGAAAAGATGAAAACTTTTGGATAGGAGAAGAAAATCAATAATCTTGGTTGAAGTGAAAAGATGAAAAATTTGGATAGGAGAAGAAAATCAATAATCTTGGTTGATGTGAAAAGATGAAAAGTTTTGGATAGGAGAAGAAAATCAATAATCTTGGTTGAAGTGAAAAGATGAAAACTTTTGGATAGGAGAAGAGAATCAATAATCTTGGTTGATGTGAAAAGATGAAAAGTTTTGGATAGGAGAAGAAAATCAATAATCTTGCTTGATGTGAAAAGATGAAAACTTTTGGATAGGAGAAGAAAATCAATAATCTTGGATGAAGGAAAAGATGAAAACTTTTGGATAGAGGAAGAAAATCATTAATCTTGCTTGATGTGAAAAGATGAAAACTTTTGGATAGAGGAAGAAAATCAATAATCTTGCTTGATGTGAAAAGATGAAAACTTTTGGATAGAGGAAGAAAATCAATAATCTTGCTTGATGTGAAAAGATGAAAACTTTTGGATAGAGGAACAAAATCATTAATCTTGGTTGATGTGAAAATTTGAAAAGTTTTGGATAGAAGAAGAAAATCAATAATCTTGCTTGATGTGAAAAGATGAAAACTTTTGGATAGAAGAAGAAAATCAATAATCTTGGTTGATGTGAAAAGATGAAAACTTTTGGATAGAGGAAGAAAATCAATAATCTTGGTTGATGTGAAAAGACGAAAACTTTTGGATAGAAGAAGAAAATCAATAATCTTGGTTGATGTGAAAAGAGGAAAACTTTTGGATAGAGGAAGAAAATCAATAATCTTGGTTGATGTGAAAAGATGAAAACTTTTGGATAGAGGAAGAAAATCAATAATCTTGCTTGATGTGAAAAGACGAAAAGTTTTGAATAGAAGAAGAAAATCAATAATCTTGGTTGATGTGAAAAGAGGAAAACTTTTGGATAGAAGAAGAAGATCAATAATCTTGCTTGATGTGAAAAGATGAAAAGTTTTGGATAGAGGAAGAAAATCAATAATCTTGCTTGATGTGAAAAGATGAAAAGTTTTGGATAGAAGAAGAAAATCAATAATCTTGGTTGATGTGAAAAGATGAAAACTTTTGGATAGAAGAAGAAAATCAATAATCTTGCTTGATGTGAAAAGATGAAAACTTTTGGATAGAGGAAGAAAATCAATAATCTTTCTGGATGTGAAAAGATGAAAACTTTTGGATAGAAGAAGAAAATCAATAATCTTGCTTGATGTGAAAAGATGAAAGCTTTTGGATAGAAGAAGAAAATCAATAATCTTGCTTGATGTGAAAAGATGAAAAGTTTTGGATAGGAGAAGAGAATCAATTATCTTGGTTGATGTGAAAAGATGAAAACTTTTGGTAGGAGAAGAAAATCAATAATCTTGCTTGATGTGAAAAGATGAAAACGTTTGAATAGGAGAAGAGAATCAATTATCTTGGTTGATGTGAAAAGATGAAAACTTTTGGATAGGAGAAGAGAATCAATAATCTTGCTTGATATGAAAAGATGAAATGTTTTGGATAGGAGAAGAGAATCAATTATCTTGGTTGATGTGAAAAGATGAAAACTTTTGGATAGGAGAAGAGAATCAATAATCTTTCTTGATGTGAAAAGATGAAAAGTTTTGGATAGGAGAAGAGAATCAATAATCTTGGTTGATGTGAAAAGATGAAAACTTTTGGAAAGAGGAAGAAAATCAATAATCTTGGTTGATGTGAAAAGATGAAAAGTTTTGGATAGGAGAAGAGAATCAATAATCTTGCTTGATGTGAAAAGATGAAAAGTTTTGGATAGAAGAAGAAAATCAATAATCTTGCTTGATGTGAAAAGATGAAAAGTTTTGGATAGGAGAAGAGAATCAATAATCTTGGTTGATGTGAAAAGATGAAAACTTTTGGATAGGAGAAGAGAATCAATAATCTTGCTTGATGTGAAAAGATGAAAAGTTTTGGATAGGAGAAGAGAATCAATTATCTTGGTTGATGTGAAAAGATGAAAACTCTTGGATAGGAGAAGAGAATCAATAATCTTGCTTGATGTGAAAAGATGAAAAGTTTTGGTTAGGAGAAGAGAATCAATAATCTTGGTTGATGTGAAAAGATGAAAACTTTTGGATAGAGGAAGAAAATCAATAATCTTGGTTGATGTGAAAATTTGAAAAGTTTTGGATAGAAGAAGAAAATCAATAATCTTGCTTGAAGTGAAAAGATGAAAACTTTTGGATAGAAGAAGAAAATCAATAATCTTGCTTGATGTGAAAGGATGAAAACTTTTGGATAGAAGAAGAAAATCAATAATCTTGGTTGATGTGAAAAGATGAAAAGTTTTGGATAGAGGAAGGAAATCAATAATCTTGCTTGATGTGAAAAGATGAAAAGTTTTGGATAGATGAAGAAAATCAATAATCTTGGTTGATGTGAAAAGATGAAAAGTTTTGGATAGAAGAAGAAAATCAATAATCTTGCTTGATGTGAAAAGATGAAAACTTTTGGATAGAAGAAGAAAATCAATAATCTTGGTTGATGTGAAAAGATGAAAACTTTTGGATAGAGGAAGAAAATCAATAATCTTGGTTGATGTGAAAAGATGAAAACTTTTGGATAGAAGAAGAAAATCAATAATCTTGGTTGATGTGAAAAGATGAAAAGTTTTGGATAGGAGAAGAGAATCAATAATCTTGGTTGATGTGAAAAGATGAAAACTTTTGGATAGAAGAAGAAAATCAATAATCTTGGTTGATGTGAAAAGATGAAAACTTTTGGATAGAAGAAGAAAATCAATAATCTTGCTTGATGTGAAAAGATGAAAACTTTTGGATAGAAGAAGAAAATCAATAATCTTGGTTGATGTGAAAAGATGAAAACTTTTGGATAGAAGAAGAAAATCAATAATCTTGGTTGATGTGAAAAGACGAAAACTTTTGGATAGAAGAAGAAAATCAATAATCTTGGTTGATGTGAAAAGATGAAAACTTTTGGATAGAAGAAGAAAATCAATAATCTTTGTTGATGTGAAAAGATGAAAACTTTTGGATAGAAGAAGAAAATCAATAATCTTGGTTGATGTGAAAAGATGAAAACTTTTGGATAGGAGAAGAAAATCAATAATCTTGGTTGATGTGAAAAGATGAAAACTTTTGGATAGAAGAAGAAAATCAATAATCTTGCTTGATGTGAAAAGATGAAAAGTTTTGGATAGAGGAAGAAAATCAATAATCTTGCTTGATGTGAAAAGATGAAAAGTTTTGGATAGAAGAAGAAAATCAATAATCTTGCTTGATGTGAAAAGATGAAAACTTTTGGATAGAAGAAGAAAATCAATAATCTTGGTTGATGTGAAAAGACGAAAAGTTTTGGATAGAAGAAGAAAATCAATAATCTTGGTTGATGTGAAAAGATGAAAACTTTTGGATAGAGGAAGAAAATCAATAATCTTTCTGGATGTGAAAAGATGAAATCTTTTGGATAGTAGAAGAAAATCAATAATCTTTCTTGATGTGAAAAGACGAAGAGTTTTGAATAGAAGAAGAAAATCAATAATCTTTGTTGATGTGAAAAGATGAAAACTTTTGGATAGAAGAAGAAAATCAATAATCTTGGTTGATGTGAAAAGATGAAAACTTTTGGATAGAAGAAGAAAATCAATAATCTTGCTTGATGTGAAAAGATGAAAAGTTTTGGATAGAAGAAGAAAATCAATAATCTTGCGGGATGTGAAAAGATGAAAAGTTTTGGATAGAAGAAGAATATCAATAATCTTGCTGGATGTGAAAAGATGAAAACTTTTGGATAGAAGAAGAAAATCAATAATCTTGCTTGATGTGAAAATTTGCAAAGTTTTGGATAGAAGAAGAAAATCAATAATCTTGGTTGATGTGAAAAGATGAAAACCTTTGGATAGAAGAAGAAAATCAATAATCTTGCTTGATGTGAAAATTTGAAAAGTTATGGATAGAAGAAGAAAATCAATAATCTTGCTTGATGTGAAAAGTTGAAAACTTTTGGATAGAAGAAGAAAATCAATAATCTTGCTTGATGTGAAAAGATGAAAACTTTTGGATAGAAGAAGAAAATCAATAATCTTGGTTGATGTGAAAAGATGAAAACTTTTGGATAGAGGAAGAAAATCATTAATCTTGCTTGATGTGAAAAGATGAAAACTTTTGGATAGAGGAAGAAAATCAATAATCTTGCTTGATGTGAAAAGATGAAAACCCTTGGATAGAGGAAGAAAATCAATAATCTTGCTTGATGTGAAAAGATGAAAACTTTTGGATAGAGGAACAAAATCATTAATCTTGGTTGATGTGAAAATTTGAAAAGTTTTGGATAGAAGAAAAAATCAATAATCTTGCTTGATGTGAAAAGATGAAAACTTTTGGATAGAAGAAGAAAATCAATAAACTTGCTTGATGTGAAAAGATGAAAACTTTTGGATAGAGGAAGAAAATCAATAATCTTTCTTGATGTGAAAAGATGAAAACTTTTGGATAGAAGAAGAAAATCAATAATCTTGGTTGATGTGAAAAGATGAAAACTTTTGGATAGGAGAAGAGAAACAATTATCTTGGTTGATGTGAAAAGATGAAAACTTTTGGATAGGAGAAGAAAATCAATTATCTTGGTTGATGTGAAAAGATGAAAACTTTTGGATAGAAGAAGAAAATCAATAATCTTGGTTGATGTGAAAAGATGAAAACTTTTGGATAGGAGAAGAAAATCAATTATCTTGGTTGATGTGAAAAGATGAAAACTTTTGGATAGGAGAAGAAAATCAATAATCTTGGTTGATGTGAAAAGATAAAAACTTTTGGATAGGAGAAGAGAATCAATTATCTTGGTTGATGTGAAAAGATGAAAACTTTTGGATAGGAGAAGAAAATCAATTATCTTGGTTGATGTGAAAAGATGAAAACTTTTGGATAGAAGAAAAAAATCAATTATCTTGGTTGATGTGAAAAGATGAAAACTTTTGGATAGAAGAAGAAAATCAATAATCTTGGTTGATGTGAAAAGATGAAAACTTTTGGATAGGAGAAGAGAATCAATTATCTTGGTTGATGTGAAAAGATGAAAACTTTTGGATAGGAGAAGAAAATCAATTATCTTGGTTGATGTGAAAAGATGAAAACTTTTGGATAGGAGAAGAAAATCAATAATCTTGCTTGATGTGAAAAGATGAAAACGTTTGAATAGGAGAAGAGAATCAATAATCTTGGTTGATGTGAAAAGATGAAAACTTTTGGATAGGAGAAGAGAATCAATAATCTTGCTTGATGTGAAAAGATGAAAAGTTTTGGATAGGAGAAGAGAATCAATAATCTTGGTTGATGTGAAAAGATGAAAACTTTTGGATAGAGGAAGAAAATCAATAATCTTGGTTGATGTGAAAAGATGAAAAGTTTTGGATAGGAGAAGAGAATCAATAATCTTGCTTGATGTGAAAACATGAAAAGTTTTGGATAGAAGAAGAAAATCAATAATCTTGCTTGATGTGAAAAGATGAAAAGTTTTGGATAGGAGAAGAGAATCAATAATCTTGGTTGATGTGAAAAGATGAAAACTTTTGGATAGGAGAAGAGAATCAATAATCTTGCTTGATGTGAAAAGATGAAAAGTGTTGGATAGGAGAAGAGAATCAATTATCTTGGTTGATGTGAAAAGATGAAAACTTTTGGATAGGAGAAGAGAATCAATAATCTTGCTTGATGTGAAAAGATGAAAAGTTTTGGATAGGAGAAGAGAATCAATAATCTTGGTTGATGTGAAAAGATGAAAACTTTTGGATAGAGGAAGAAAATCAATAATCTTGGTTGATGTGAACATTTGAAAAGTTTTGGATAGAAGAAGAAAATCAATAATCTTGCTTGATGTGAAAAGATGAAAACTTTTGGATAGAGGAAGAAAATCAATAATCTTGGTTGATGTGAAAAGATGAAAACTTTTGGATAGAAGAAGAAAATCAATAATCTTGGTTGATGTGAAAAGATGAAAACTTTTGGATAGAAGAAGAAAATCAATAATCTTGCTTGATGTGAAAAGATGATAACTTTTGGATAGAAGAAGAAAATCAATAATCTTGGTTGATGTGAAAAGATGAAAACTTTTGGATAGAAGAAGAAAATCAATAATCTTGGTTGATGTGAAAAGACGAAAACTTTTGGATAGAAGAAGAAAATCAATAATCTTGGTTGATGTGAAAAGACGAAAACTTTTGGATAGAAGAAGAAAATCAATAATCTTTGTTGATGTGAAAAGATGAAAACTTTTGGATAGAAGAAGAAAATCAATAATCTTGGTTGATGTGAAAAGATGAAAACTTTTGGATAGAAGAAGAAAATCAATAATCTTGGTTGATGTGAAAAGATGAAAACTTTTGGATAGAAGAAGAAAATCAATAATCTTGCTTGATGTGAAAAGATGAAAAGTTTTGGATAGAGGAAGAAAATCAATAATCTTGCTTGATGTGAAAAGATGAAAAGTTTTGGATAGAAGAAGAAAATCAATAATCTTGCTTGATGTGAAAAGATGAAAACTTTTGGATAGAAGAAGAAAATCAATAATCTTGGTTGATGTGAAAAGACGAAAAGTTTTGGATAGAAGAAGAAAATCAATAATCTTGGTTGATGTGAAAAGATGAAAACTTTTGGATAGAGGAAGAAAATCAATAATCTTTCTGGATGTGAAAAGATGAAATCATTTGGATAGTAGAAGAAAATCAATAATCTTGCTTGATGTGAAAAGACGAAGAGTTTTGAATAGAAGAAGAAAATCAATAATCTTTGTTGATGTGAAAAGATGAAAACTTTTGGATAGAAGAAGAAAATCAATAATCTTGGTTGATGTGAAAAGATGAAAACTTTTGGAGAGAAGAAGAAAATCAATAATCTTGCTTGATGTGAAAAGATGAAAACTTTTGGATAGAAGAAGAAAATCAATAATCTTGCTTGATGTGAAAAGATGAAAACTTTTGGATAGGAGAAGAAAATCAATAATCTTGGTTGAAGTGAAAAGATGAAAACTTTTGGATAGGAGAAGAAAATCAATAATCTTGCTTGATGTGAAAAGATGAAAAGTTTTGGATAGGAGAAGAAAATCAATAATCTTGGTTGATGTGAAAAGATGAAAACTTTTGGATAGAAGAAGAAAATCAATAATCTTGCTTGATGTGAAAAGATGAAAACTTTTGGATAGAAGAAGAAAATCAATAATCTTGCTGGATGTGAAAAGATAAAAAGTTTTGGATAGAAGAAGAAAATCAATAATCTTGCTGGATGTGAAAAGATGAAAACTTTTGGATAGAAGAAGAAAATCAATAATCTTGCTTGATGTGAAAATTTGCAAAGTTTTGGATAGAAGAAGAAAATCAATAATCTTGGTTGATGTGAAAAGATGAAAACCTTTGGATAGAAGAAGAAAATCAATAATCTTGCTTGATGTGAAAATTTGAAAAGTTATGGATAGAAGAAGAAAATCAATTATCTTGCTTGATGTGAAAAGTTGAAAACTTTTGGATAGAAGAAGAAAATCAATAATCTTGCTTGATGTGAAAAGATGAAAACTTTTGGATAGAAGAAGAAAATCAATAATCTTGGTTGATGTGAAAAGATGAAAACTTTTGGATAGAGGAAGAAAATCATTAATCTTGCTTGATGTGAAAAGATGAAAACTTTTGGATAGAGGAAGAAAATCAATAATCTTGCTTGATGTGAAAAGATGAAAACTTTTGGATAGAGGAAGAAAATCAATAATCTTGCTTGATGTGAAAAGATGAAAACTTTTGGATAGAGGAACAAAATCATTAATCTTGGTTGATGTGAAAATTTGAAAAGTTTTGGATAGAAGAAGAAAATCAATAATCTTGCTTGATGTGAAAAGATGAAAACTTTTGGATAGAAGAAGAAAATCAATAATCTTGGTTGATGTGAAAAGATGAAAACTTTTGGATAGAGGAAGAAAATCAATAATCTTGGTTGATGTGAAAAGACGAAAACTTTTGGATAGAAGAAGAAAATCAATAATCTTGGTTGATGTGAAAAGAGGAAAACTTTTGGATAGAGGAAGAAAATCAATAATCTTGGTTGATGTGAAAAGATGAAAACTTTTGGATAGAGGAAGAAAATCAATAATCTTGGTTGATGTGAAAAGACGAAAAGTTTTGAATAGAAGAAGAAAATCAATAATCTTGGTTGATGTGAAAAGAGGAAAACTTTTGGATAGAAGAAGAAAATCAATAATCTTGCTTGATGTGAAAAGATGAAAAGTTTTGGATAGAGGAAGAAAATCAATAATCTTGCTTGATGTGAAAAGATGAAAAGTTTTGGATAGAAGAAGAAAATCAATAATCTTGGTTGATGTGAAAAGATGAAAACTTTTGGATAGAAGAAGAAAATCAATAATCTTGCTTGATGTGAAAAGATGAAAACTTTTGGATAGAGGAAGAAAATCAATAATCTTTCTGGATGTGAAAAGATGAAAACTTTTGGATAGAAGAAGAAAATCAATAATCTTGCTTGATGTGAAAAGATGAAAACTTTTGGATAGAAGAAGAAAATCAATAATCTTGCTTGATGTGAAAAGATGAAAAGTTTTGGATAGGAGAAGAGAATCAATTATCTTGGTTGATGTGAAAAGATGAAAACTTTTGGTAGGAGAAGAAAATCAATAATCTTGCTTGATGTGAAAAGATGAAAACGTTTGAATAGGAGAAGAGAATCAATTATCTTGGTTGATGTGAAAAGATGAAAACTTTTGGATAGGAGAAGAGAATCAATAATCTTGCTTGATGTGAAAAGATGAAATGTTTTGGATAGGAGAAGAGAATCAATTATCTTGGTTGATGTGAAAAGATGAAAACTTTTGGATAGGAGAAGAGAATCAATAATCTTTCTTGATGTGAAAAGATGAAAAGTTTTGGATAGGAGAAGAGAATCAATAATCTTGGTTGATGTGAAAAGATGAAAACTTTTGGATAGAGGAAGAAAATCAATAATCTTGGTTGATGTGATAAGATGAAAAGTTTTGGATAGGAGAAGAGAATCAATAATCTTGCTTGATGTGAAAAGATGAAAAGTTTTGGATAGAAGAAGAAAATCAATAATCTTGCTTGATGTGAAAAGATGAAAAGTTTTGGATAGGAGAAGAGAATCAATAATCTTGGTTGATGTGAAAAGATGAAAACTTTTGGATAGGAGAAGAGAATCAATAATCTTGCTTGATGTGAAAAGATGAAAAGTTTTGGATAGGAGAAGAGAATCAATTATCTTGGTTGATGTGAAAAGATGTAAACTCTTGGATAGGAGAAGGGAATCAATAATCTTGCTTGATGTGAAAAGATGAAAAGTTTTGGTTAGGAGAAGAGAATCAATAATCTTGGTTGATGTGAAAAGATGAAAACTTTTGGATAGAGGAAGAAAATCAATAATCTTGGTTGATGTGAAAATTTGAAAAGTTTTGGATAGAAGAAGAAAATCAATAATCTTGCTTGAAGTGAAAAGATGAAAACTTTTGGATAGAAGAAGAAAATCAATAATCTTGCTTGATGTGAAAGGATGAAAACTTTTGGATAGAAGAAGAAAATCAATAATCTTGGTTGATGTGAAAAGATGAAAAGTTTTGGATAGAGGAAGAAAATCAATAATCTTGCTTGATGTGAAAAGATGAAAAGTTTTGGATAGATGAAGAAAATCAATAATCTTGGTTGATGTGAAAAGATGAAAAGTTTTGGATAGAAGAAGAAAATCAATAATCTTGCTTGATGTGAAAAGATGAAAACTTTTGGATAGAAGAAGAAAATCAATAATATTGGTTGATGTGAAAAGATGAAAACTTTTGGATAGAGGAAGAAAATCAATAATCTTGGTTGATGTGAAAAGATGAAAACTTTTGGATAGAAGAAGAAAATCAATAATCTTGGTTGATGTGAAAAGATGAAAAGTTTTGGATAGGAGAAGAGAATCAATAATCTTGGTTGATGTGAAAGGATGAAAACTTTTGGATAGAAGAAGAAAATCAATAATCTTGGTTGATGTGAAAAGATGAAAACTTTTGGATAGAAGAAGAAAATCAATAATCTTGCTTGATGTGAAAAGATGAAAACTTTTGGATAGAAGAAGAAAATCAATAATCTTGGTTGATGTGAAAAGATGAAAACTTTTGGATAGAAGAAGAAAATCAATAATCTTGGTTGATGTGAAAAGATGAAAAGTTTTGAATAGAAGAAGAAAATCAATAATCTTGGTTGATGTGAAAAGATGAAAAGTTTTGGATAGAAGAAGAAAATCAATAATCTTTGTTGATGTGAAAAGATGAAAACTTTTGGATAGAAGAAGAAAATCAATAATCTTGGTTGATGTGAAAAGATGAAAACTTTTGGATAGAAGAAGAAAATCAATAATCTTGGTTGATGTGAAAAGATGAAAACTTTTGGATAGAAGAAGAAAATCAATAATCTTGCTTGATGTGAAAAGATGAAAAGTTTTGGATAGAGGAAGAAAATCAATAATCTTGCTTGATGTGAAAAGATGAAAAGTTTTGGATAGAAGAAGAAAATCAACAATCTTGCTTGATGTGAAAAGATGAAAACTTTTGGATAGAAGAAGAAAATCAATAATCTTGGTTGATGTGAAAAGACGAAAAGTTTTGGATAGAAGAAGAAAATCAATAATCTTGGTTGATGTGAAAAGATGAAAACTTTTGGATAGAGGAAGAAAATCAATAATCTTTCTGGATGTGAAAAGATGAAATCTTTTGGATAGTAGAAGAAAATCAATAATCTTGCTTGATGTGAAAAGACGAAGAGTTTTGAATAGAAGAAGAAAATCAATAATCTTTGTTGATGTGAAAAGATGAAAACTTTTGGATAGAAAAAGAAAATCAATAATCTTGGTTGATGTGAAAAGATGAAAACTTTTGGATAGAAGAAGAAAATCAATAATCTTGCTTGATGTGAAAAGATGAAAACTTTTGGATAGAAGAAGAAAATCAATAATCTTGCTGGATGTGAAAAGATGAAAAGTTTTGGATAGAAGAAGAAAATCAATAATCTTGCTGGATGTGAAAAGATGAAAACTTTTGGATAGAAGAAGAAAATCAATAATCTTGCTTGATGTGAAAATTTGCAAAGTTTTGGATAGAAGAAGAAAATCAATAATCTTGGTTGATGTGAAAAGATGAAAACCTTTGGATAGAAGAAGAAAATCAATAATCTTGCTTGATGTGAAAATTTGAAAAGTTATGGATAGAAGAAGAAAATCAATAATCTTGCTTGATGTGAAAAGTTGAAAACTTTTGGATAGAAGAAGAAAATCAATAATCTTGCTTGATGTGAAAAGATGAAAACTTTTGGATAGAAGAAGAAAATCAATAATCTTGGTTGATGTGAAAAGATGAAAACTTTTGGATAGAGGAAGAAAATCATTAATCTTGCTTGATGTGAAAAGATGAAAACTTTTGGATAGAGGAAGAAAATCAATAATCTTGCTTGATGTGAAAAGATGAAAACTTTTGGATACAGGAAGAAAATCAATAATCTTGCTTGATGTGAAAAGATGAAAACTTTTGGATAGAGGAACAAAATCATTAATCTTGGTTGATGTGAAAATTTGAAAAGTTTTGGATAGAAGAAGAAAATCAATAATCTTGCTTGATGTGAAAAGATGAAAACTTTTGGATAGAAGAAGAAAATCAATAAACTTGCTTGATGTGAAAAGATGAAAACTTTTGGATAGAGGAAGAAAATCAATAATCTTTCTTGATGTGAAAAGATGAAAACTTTTGGATAGAAGAAGAAAATCAATAATCTTGGTTGATGTGAAAAGATGAAAACTTTTGGATAGGAGAAGAGAATCAATTATCTTGGTTGATGTGAAAAGATGAAAAGTTTTGGATAGGAGAAGAAAATCAATTATCTTGGTTGATGTGAAAAGATGAAAAGTTTTGGATAGGAGAAGAAAATCAATAATCTTGCTTGATGTGAAAAGATGAAAACTTTTGGATAGGAGAAGAAAATCAATAATCTTGGTTGATGTGAAAAGATGAAAAGTTTTGAATAGAAGAAGAAAATCAATAATCTTGGTTGATGTGAAAAGATGAAAAGTTTTGGATAGGAGAAGAAAATCAATAATCTTGGTTGATGTGAAAAGATGAAAAGTTTTGGATAGAAGAAGAAAATCAAAAATCTTGGTTGATGTGAAAAGATGAAAAGTTTTGAATAGGAGAAGAAAATCAATTATCTTGGTTGATGTGAAAAGATGAAAAGTTTTGGATAGGAGAAGAAAATCAATAATCTTGGTTGATGTGAAAAGATGAAAACTTTTGGACAGGAGAAGAAAATCAATAATCTTGCTTGATGTGAAAAGATGAAAACTTTTGGATAGAAGAAGAAAATCAATAATCTTGCTTGATGTGAAAAGATGAAAAGTTTTGGATAGGAGAAGAAAATCAATAATCTTGGTTGATGTGAAAAGATGAAAAGTTTTGAATAGGAGAAGAAAATCAGTAATCTTGGTTGATGTGAAAAGATGAAAAGTTTTGGATAGGAGAAGAAAATCAATAATCTTGGTTGATGTGAAAAGATGAAAACTTTTGGATAGAGGAAGAAAATCAATAATCTTGGTTGATGTGAAAAGACGAAAAGTTTTGGATAGAAGAAGAAAATCAATAATCTTGGTTGATGTGAAAAGATGAAAACTTTTGGATAGAAGAAGAAAATCAATAATCTTGGTTGATGTGAAAAGATGAAAACTTTTGGATAGAAGAAGAAAATCAATAATCTTGGTTGATGTGAAAAGATGAAAACTTTTGGATAGGAGAAGAGAATCAATAATCTTGGTTGATGTGAAAAAATGAAAACTTTTGGATAGAAGAAGAAAATCAATAATCTTGGTTGATGTGAAAAGATGAAAACTTTTGGATAGGAGAAGAGAATCAAAAATCTTGGTTGATGTGAAAAAATGAAAACTTTTGGATAGGAGAAGAGAATCAATAATCTTGGTTGATGTGAAAAAATGAAAACTTTTGGATAGGAGAAGAAAATCAATAATCTTGGTTGATGTGAAAAAATGAAAAGTTTTGGATAGAAGAAGAAAATCAATAATCTTGGTTGATGTGAAAAGATGAAAACTTTTGGATAGAAGAAGAAAATCAATAATCTTGCTTGATGTGAAAAGATGAAAAGTTTTGGATAGAGGAAGAAAATCAATAATCTTGCTTGATGTGAAAAGATGAAAAGTTTTGGATAGAAGAAGAAAATCAATAATCTTGGTTGATGTGAAAAGATGAAAACTTTTGGATAGAAGAAGAAAATCAATAATCTTGGTTGATGTGAAAAGACGAAGAGTTTTGGATAGAAGAAGAAAATCAATAATCTTGGTTGATGTGAAAATATGAAAACTTTTGGATAGAGGAAGAAAATCAATAATCTTTCTTGATGTGAAAAGATGAAAACTTTTGGATAGAAGAAGAAAATCAATAATCCTGCTTGATGTGAAAAGACGAAAAGTTTTGAATAGAAGAAGAAAATCAATAATCTTGGTTGATGTGAAAAGATGAAAACTTTTGGATAGAAGAAGAAAATCAATAATCTTGGTTGATGTGAAAAGATGAAAACTTTTGGATAGAAGAAGAAAATCAATAATCTTGCTGGATGTGAAAAGATGAAAAGTTTTGGATAGAGGAAGAAAATCATTAATCTTGCTTGATGTGAAAAGATGAAAACTTTTGGATAGAGGAAGAAAATCGATAATCTTGCTTGATGTGAAAAGATGAAAAGTTTTGGATAGAAGAAGAGAATCAATAATCTTGGTTGATGTGAAAAGATGAAATCTTTTGAATAGGAGAAGAGAATCAATAATCTTGCTTGATGTGAAAAGTTGAAAACTTTTGGATAGAAGAAGAGAATCAATAATCTTGGTTGATGTGAAAAGATGAAAACTTTTGGATAGAAGAAGAAAATCAATAATCTTGGTTGATGTGAAAAAATGAAAAGTTTTGGATAGAAGAAGAGAATCAATAATTTTGTTTGATGTGAAAAGATGAAAACTTTTGGATAGAAGAAGAAAATCAATAATCTTGGTTGATGTGAAAAGATGAAAGGTTTTGGATAGAAGAAGAAAATCAATAATCTTGGTTGATGTGAAAAGATGAAAACTTTTGGATAGGAGAAGAAAATCAATAATCTTGGTTGAAGTGAAAAGATGAAAAATTTGGATAGGAGAAGAAAATCAATAATCTTGGTTGATGTGAAAAGATGAAAAGTTTTGGATAGGAGAAGAAAATCAATAATCTTGGTTGAAGTGAAAAGATGAAAACTTTTGGATAGGAGAAGAGAATCAATAATCTTGGTTGATGTGAAAAGATGAAAAGTTTTGGATAGGAGAAGAAAATCAATAATCTTGCTTGATGTGAAAAAATGAAAACTTTTGGATAGGAGAAGAAAATCAATTATCTTGGTTGAAGGAAAAGATGAAAACTTTTGGATAGGAGAAGAAAATCAATAATCTTGCTTGATGTGAAAAGATGAAAAGTTTTGGATAGGAGAAGAAAATCAATAATCTTGGTTGATGTGAAAAGATGAAAACTTTTGGATAGAAGAAGAAAATCAATAATCTTGCTTGATGTGAAAAGATGAAAACTTTTGGATAGAAGAAGAAAATCAATAATCTTGCTGGATGTGAAAAGATGAAAAGTTTTGGATAGAAGAAGAAAATCAATAATCTTGCTGGATGTGAAAAGATGAAAACTTTTGGATAGAAGAAGAAAATCAATAATCTTGCTTGATGTGAAAATTTGCAAAGTTTTGGATAGAAGAAGAAAATCAATAATCTTGGTTGATGTGAAAAGATGAAAACCTTTGGATAGAAGAAGAAAATCAATAATCTTGCTTGATGTGAACATTTGAAAAGTTATGGATAGAAGAAGAAAATCAATAATCTTGCTTGATGTGAAAAGTTGAAAACTTTTGGATAGAAGAAGAAAATCAATAATCTTGCTTGATGTGAAAAGATGAAAACTTTTGGATAGAAGAAGAAAATCAATAATCTTGGTTGATGTGAAAAGATGAAAACTTTTGGATAGAGGAAGAAAATCATTAATCTTGCTTGATGTGAAAAGATGAAAACTTTTGGATAGAGGAAGAAAATCAATAATCTTGCTTGATGTGAAAAGATGAAAACTTTTGGATAGAGGAAGAAAATCAATAATCTTGCTTGATGTGAAAAGATGAAAACTTTTGGATAGAGGAACAAAATCATTAATCTTGGTTGATGTGAAAATTTGAAAAGTTTTGGATAGAAGAAGAAAATCAATAATCTTGCTTGATGTGAAAAGATGAAAACTTTTGGATAGAAGAAGAAAATCAATAATCTTGGTTGATGTGAAAAGATGAAAACTTTTGGATAGAGGAAGAAAATCAATAATCTTGGTTGATGTCAAAAGACGAAAACTTTTGGATAGAAGAAGAAAATCAATAATCTTGGTTGATGTGAAAAGATGAAAGGTTTTGGATAGAAGAAGAAAATCAATAATCTTGGTTGATGTGAAAAGATGAAAACTTTTGGATAGGAGAAGAAAATCAATAATCTTGGTTGAAGTGAAAAGATGAAAAATTTGGATAGGAGAAGAAAATCAATAATCTTGGTTGATGTGAAAAGATGAAAAGTTTTGGATAGGAGAAGAAAATCAATAATCTTGGTTGATGTGAAAAGATGAAAACTTTTGGATAGAGGAAGAAAATCAATAATCTTGGTTGATGTGAAAAGATGAAAAGTTTTGGATAGGAGAAGAAAATCAATAATCTTGCTTGATGTGAAAAGATGAAAACTTTTGGATAGGAGAAGAAAATCAATAATCTTGGTTGAAGGAAAAGATGAAAACTTTTGGATAGGAGAAGAAAATCAATAATCTTGCTTGATGTGAAAAGATGAAAAGTTTTGGATAGGAGAAGAAAATCAATAATCTTGGTTGATGTGAAAAGATGAAAACTTTTGGATAGAAGAAGAAAATCAATAATCTTGCTTGATGTGAAAAGATGAAAACTTTTGGATAGAAGAAGAAAATCAATAATCTTGCTGGATGTGAAAAGATGAAAAGTTTTGGATAGAAGAAGAAAATCAATAATCTTGCTGGATGTGAAAAGATGAAAACTTTTGGATAGAAGAAGAAAATCAATAATCTTGCTTGATGTGAAAATTTGCAAAGTTTTGGATAGAAGAAGAAAATCAATAATCTTGGTTGATGTGAAAAGATGAAAACCTTTGGATAGAAGAAGAAAATCAATAATCTTGCTTGATGTGAAAATTTGAAAAGTTATGGATAGAAGAAGAAAATCAATAATCTTGCTTGATGTGAAAAGTTGAAAACTTTTGGATAGAAGAAGAAAATCAATAATCTTGCTTGATGTGAAAAGATGAAAACTTTTGGATAGAAGAAGAAAATCAATAATCTTGGTTGATGTGAAAAGATGAAAACTTTTGGATAGAGGAAGAAAATCATTAATCTTGCTTGATGTGAAAAGATGAAAACTTTTGGATAGAGGAAGAAAATCAATAATCTTGCTTGATGTGAAAAGATGAAAACTTTTGGATAGAGGAAGAAAATCAATAATCTTGCTTGATGTGAAAAGATGAAAACTTTTGGATAGAGGAACAAAATCATTAATCTTGGTTGATGTGAAAATTTGAAAAGTTTTGGATAGAAGAAGAAAATCAATAATCTTGCTTGATGTGAAAAGATGAAAACTTTTGGATAGAAGAAGAAAATCAATAATCTTGGTTGATGTGAAAAGATGAAAACTTTTGGATAGAGGAAGAAAATCAATAATCTTGGTTGATGTGAAAAGACGAAAACTTTTGGATAGAAGAAGAAAATCAATAATCTTGGTTGATGTGAAAAGAGGAAAACTTTTGGATAGAGGAAGAAAATCAATAATCTTGGTTGATGTGAAAAGATGAAAACTTTTGGATAGAGGAAGAAAATCAATAATCTTGGTTGATGTGAAAAGACGAAAAGTTTTGAATAGAAGAAGAAAATCAATAATCTTGGTTGATGTGAAAAGAGGAAAACTTTTGGATAGAAGAAGAAGATCAATAATCTTGCTTGATGTGAAAAGATGAAAAGTTTTGGATAGAGGAAGAAAATCAATAATCTTGCTTGATGTGAAAAGATGAAAAGTTTTGGATAGAAGAAGAAAATCAATAATCTTGGTTGATGTGAAAAGATGAAAACTTTTGGATAGAAGAAGAAAATCAATAATCTTGCTTGATGTGAAAAGATGAAAACTTTTGGATAGAGGAAGAAAATCAATAATCTTTCTGGATGTGAAAAGATGAAAACTTTTGGATAGAAGAAGAAAATCAATAATCTTGCTTGATGTGAAAAGATGAAAACTTTTGGATAGAAGAAGAAAATCAATAATCTTGCTTGATGTGAAAAGATGAAAAGTTTTGGATAGGAGAAGAGAATCAATTATCTTGGTTGATGTGAAAAGATGAAAACTTTTGGTAGGAGAAGAAAATCAATAATCTTGCTTGATGTGAAAAGATGAAAACGTTTGAATAGGAGAAGAGAATCAATTATCTTGGTTGATGTGAAAAGATGAAAACTTTTGGATAGGAGAAGAGAATCAATAATCTTGCTTGATATGAAAAGATGAAATGTTTTGGATAGGAGAAGAGAATCAATTATCTTGGTTGATGTGAAAAGATGAAAACTTTTGGATAGGAGAAGAGAATCAATAATCTTTCTTGATGTGAAAAGATGAAAAGTTTTGGATAGGAGAAGAGAATCAATAATCTTGGTTGATGTGAAAAGATGAAAACTTTTGGATAGAGGAAGAAAATCAATAATCTTGGTTGATGTGAAAAGATGAAAAGTTTTGGATAGGAGAAGAGAATCAATAATCTTGCTTGATGTGAAAAGATGAAAAGTTTTGGATAGAAGAAGAAAATCAATAATCTTGCTTGATGTGAAAAGATGAAAAGTTTTGGATAGGAGAAGAGAATCAATAATCTTGGTTGATGTGAAAAGATGAAAACTTTTGGATAGGAGAAGAGAATCAATAATCTTGCTTGATGTGAAAAGATGAAAAGTTTTGGATAGGAGAAGAGAATCAATTATCTTGGTTGATGTGAAAAGATGAAAACTCTTGGATAGGAGAAGAGAATCAATAATCTTGCTTGATGTGAAAAGATGAAAAGTTTTGGTTAGGAGAAGAGAATCAATAATCTTGGTTGATGTGAAAAGATGAAAACTTTTGGATAGAGGAAGAAAATCAATAATCTTGGTTGATGTGAAAATTTGAAAAGTTTTGGATAGAAGAAGAAAATCAATAATCTTGCTTGAAGTGAAAAGATGAAAAGTTTTGGATAGGAGAAGAAAATCAATAATCTTGGTTGAAGTGAAAAGATGAAAACTTTTGGATAGGAGAAGAGAATCAATAATCTTGGTTGATGTGAAAAGATGAAAAGTTTTGGATAGGAGAAGAGAATCAATTATCTTGGTTGATGTGAAAAGATGAAAACTCTTGGATAGGAGAAGAGAATCAATAATCTTGCTTGATGTGAAAAGATGAAAAGTTTTGGTTAGGAGAAGAGAATCAATAATCTTGGTTGATGTGAAAAGATGAAAACTTTTGGATAGGAGAAGAAAATCAATAATCTTGGTTGAAGTGAAAAGATGAAAAATTTGGATAGGAGAAGAAAATCAATAATCTTGGTTGATGTGAAAAGATGAAAAGTTTTGGATAGGAGAAGAAAATCAATAATCTTGGTTGAAGTGAAAAGATGAAAACTTTTGGATAGGAGAAGAGAATCAATAATCTTGGTTGATGTGAAAAGATGAAAAGTTTTGGATAGGAGAAGAAAATCAATAATCTTGCTTGATGTGAAAAGATGAAAACTTTTGGATAGGAGAAGAAAATCAATAATCTTGGTTGAAGGAAAAGATGAAAACTTTTGGATAGGAGAAGAAAATCAATAATCTTGCTTGATGTGAAAAGATGAAAAGTTTTGGATAGGAGAAGAAAATCAATAATCTTGGTTGATGTGAAAAGATGAAAACTTTTGGATAGAAGAAGAAAATCAATAATCTTTCTTGATGTGAAAAGATGAAAACTTTTGGATAGAAGAAGAAAATCAATAATCTTGCTGGATGTGAAAAGATGAAAAGTTTTGGATAGAAGAAGAAAATCAATAATCTTGCTGGATGTGAAAAGATGAAAACTTTTGGATAGAAGAAGAAAATCAATAATCTTGCTTGATGTGAAAATTTGCAAAGTTTTGGATAGAAGAAGAAAATCAATAATCTTGGTTGACGTGAAAAGATGAAAACCTTTGGATAGAAGAAGAAAATCAATAATCTTGCTTGATGTGAAAATTTGAAAAGTTATGGATAGAAGAAGAAAATCAATAATCTTGCTTGATGTGAAAAGTTGAAAACTTTTGGATAGAAGAAGAAAATCAATAATCTTGCTTGATGTGAAAAGATGAAAACTTTTGGATAGAAGAAGAAAATCAATAATCTTGGTTGATGTGAAAAGATGAAAACTTTTGGATAGAGGAAGAAAATCATTAATCTTGCTTGATGTGAAAAGATGAAAACTTTTGGATAGAGGAAGAAAATCAATAATCTTGCTTGATGTGAAAAGATGAAAACTTTTGGATAGAGGAAGAAAATCAATAATCTTGCTTGATGTGAAAAGATGAAAACTTTTGGATAGAGGAACAAAATCATTAATCTTGGTTGATGTGAAAATTTGAAAAGTTTTGGATAGAAGAAGAAAATCAATAATCTTGCTTGATGTGAAAAGATGAAAACTTTTGGATGGAAGAAGAAAATCAATAATCTTGGTTGATGTGAAAAGATGAAAACTTTTGGATAGAGGAAGAAAATCAATAATCTTGGTTGATGTGAAAAGACGAAAACTTTTGGATAGAAGAAGAAAATCAATAATCTTGGTTGATGTGAAAAGAGGAAAACTTTTGGATAGAGGAAGAAAATCAATAATCTTGGTTGATGTGAAAAGATGAAAACTTTTGGATAGAGGAAGAAAATCAATAATCTTGGTTGATGTGAAAAGACGAAAAGTTTTGAATAGAAGAAGAAAATCAATAATCTTGGTTGATGTGAAAAGAGGAAAACTTTTGGATAGAAGAAGAAGATCAATAATCTTGCTTGATGTGAAAAGATGAAAAGTTTTGGATAGAGGAAGAAAATCAATAATCTTGCTTGATGTGAAAAGATGAAAAGTTTTGGATAGAAGAAGAAAATCAATAATCTTGGTTGATGTGAAAAGATGAAAACTTTTGGATAGAAGAAGAAAATCAATAATCTTGCTTGATGTGAAAAGATGAAAACTTTTGGATAGAGGAAGAAAATCAATAATCTTTCTGGATGTGAAAAGATGAAAACTTTTGGATAGAAGAAGAAAATCAATAATCTTGCTTGATGTGAAAAGATGAAAACTTTTGGATAGAAGAAGAAAATCAATAATCTTGCTTGATGTGAAAAGATGAAAAGTTTTGGATAGGAGAAGAGAATCAATTATCTTGGTTGATGTGAAAAGATGAAAACTTTTGGTAGGAGAAGAAAATCAATAATCTTGCTTGATGTGAAAAGATGAAAACGTTTGAATAGGAGAAGAAAATCAATTATCTTGGTTGATGTGAAAAGATGAAAACTTTTGGATAGGAGAAGAGAATCATTAATCTTGCTTGATATGAAAAGATGAAATGTTTTGGATAGGAGAAGAGAATCAATTATCTTGGTTGATGTGAAAAGATGAAAACTTTTGGATAGGAGAAGAGAATCAATAATCTTTCTTGATGTGAAAAGATGAAAAGTTTTGGATAGGAGAAGAGAATCAATAATCTTGGTTGATGTGAAAAGATGAAAACTTTTGGATAGAGGAAGAAAATCAATAATCTTGGTTGATGTGAAAAGATGAAAAGTTTTGGATAGGAGAAGAGAATCAATAATCTTGCTTGATGTGAAAAGATGAAAAGTTTTGGATAGAAGAAGAAAATCAATAATCTTGCTTGATGTGAAAAGATGAAAAGTTTTGGATAGGAGAAGAGAATCAATAATCTTGGTTGATGTGAAAAGATGAAAACTTTTGGATAGGAGAAGAAAATCAATAATCTTGCTTGATGTGAAAAGATGAAAAGTTTTGGATAGGAGAAGAGAATCAATTATCTTGGTTGATGTGAAAAGATGAAAACTCTTGGATAGGAGAAGAGAATCAATAATCTTGCTTGATGTGAAAAGATGAAAAGTTTTGGTTAGGAGAAGAGAATCAATAATCTTGGTTGATGTGAAAAGATGAAAACTTTTGGATAGAGGAAGAAAATCAATAATCTTGGTTGATGTGAAAATTTGAAAAGTTTTGGATAGAAGAAGAAAATCAATAATCTTGCTTGAAGTGAAAAGATGAAAACTTTTGGATAGAAGAAGAAAATCAATAATCTTGCTTGATGTGAAAGGATGAAAACTTTTGGATAGAAGAAGATAATCAATAATCTTGGTTGATGTGAAAAGATGAAAAGTTTTGGATAGAGGAAGAAAATCAATAATCTTGCTTGATGTGAAAAGATGAAAAGTTTTGGATAGATGAAGAAAATCAATAATCTTGGTTGATGTGAAAAGATGAAAAGTTTTGGATAGAAGAAGAAAATCAATAATCTTGCTTGATGTGAAAAGATGAAAACTTTTGGATAGAAGAAGAAAATCAATAATCTTGGTTGATGTGAAAAGATGAAAACTTTTGGATAGAGGAAGAAAATCAATAATCTTGGTTGATGTGAAAAGATGAAAACTTTTGGATAGAAGAAGAAAATCAATAATCTTGGTTGATGTGAAAAGATGAAAAGTTTTGGATAGGAGAAGAGAATCAATAATCTTGGTTGATGTGAAAAGATGAAAACTTTTGGATAGAAGAAGAAAATCAATAATCTTGGTTGATGTGAAAAGATGAAAACTTTTGGATAGAAGAAGAAAATCAATAATCTTGCTTGATGTGAAAAGATGAAAACTTTTGGATAGAAGAAGAAAATCAATAATCTTGGTTGATGTGAAAAGATGAAAACTTTTGGATAGAAGAAGAAAATCAATAATCTTGGTTGATGTGAAAAGACGAAAACTTTTGGATAGAAGAAGAAAATCAATAATCTTGGTTGATGTGAAAAGATGAAAACTTTTGGATAGAAGAAGAAAATCAATAATCTTTGTTGATGTGAAAAGATGAAAACTTTTGGATAGAAGAAGAAAATCAATAATCTTGGTTGATGTGAAAAGATGAAAACTTTTGGATAGAAGAAGAAAATCAATAATCTTGGTTGATGTGAAAAGATGAAAACTTTTGGATAGAAGAAGAAAATCAATAATCTTGCTTGATGTGAAAAGATGAAAAGTTTTGGATAGAGGAAGAAAATCAATAATCTTGCTTGATGTGAAAAGATGAAAAGTTTTGGATAGAAGAAGAAAATCAATAATCTTGCTTGATGTGAAAAGATGAAAACTTTTGGATAGAAGAAGAAAATCAATAATCTTGGTTGATGTGAAAAGACGAAAAGTTTTGGATAGAAGAAGAAAATCAATAATCTTGGTTGATGTGAAAAGATGAAAACTTTTGGATAGAGGAAGAAAATCAATAATCTTTCTGGATGTGAAAAGATGAAATCTTTTGGATAGTAGAAGAAAATCAATAATCTTGCTTGATGTGAAAAGACGAAGAGTTTTGAATAGAAGAAGAAAATCAATAATCTTTGTTGATGTGAAAAGATGAAAACTTTTGGATAGAAGAAGAAAATCAATAATCTTGGTTGATGTGAAAAGATGAAAACTTTTGGATAGAAGAAGAAAATCAATAATCTTGCTTGATGTGAAAAGATGAAAACTTTTGGATAGAAGAAGAAAATCAATAATCTTGCTGGATGTGAAAAGATGAAAAGTTTTGGATAGAAGAAGAATATCAATAATCTTGCTGGATGTGAAAAGATGAAAACTTTTGGATAGAAGAAGAAAATCAATAATCTTGCTTGATGTGAAAATTTGCAAAGTTTTGGATAGAAGAAGAAAATCAATAATCTTGGTTGATGTGAAAAGATGAAAACCTTTGGATAGAAGAAGAAAATCAATAATCTTGCTTGATGTGAAAATTTGAAAAGTTATGGATAGAAGAAGAAAATCAATAATCTTGCTTGATGTGAAAAGTTGAAAACTTTTGGATAGAAGAAGAAAATCAATAATCTTGCTTGATGTGAAAAGATGAAAACTTTTGGATAGAAGAAGAAAATCAATAATCTTGGTTGATGTGAAAAGATGAAAACTTTTGGATAGAGGAAGAAAATCATTAATCTTGCTTGATGTGAAAAGATGAAAACTTTTGGATAGAGGAAGAAAATCAATTATCTTGCTTGATGTGAAAAGATGAAAACCTTTGGATAGAGGAAGAAAATCAATAATCTTGCTTGATGTGAAAAGATGAAAACTTTTGGATAGAGGAACAAAATCATTAATCTTGGTTGATGTGAAAATTTGAAAAGTTTTGGATAGAAGAAAAAATCAATAATCTTGCTTGATGTGAAAAGATGAAAACTTTTGGATAGAAGAAGAAAATCAATAAACTTGCTTGATGTGAAAAGATGAAAACTTTTGGATAGAGGAAGAAAATCAATAATCTTTCTTGATGTGAAAAGATGAAAACTTTTGGATAGAAGAAGAAAATCAATAATCTTGGTTGATGTGAAAAGATGAAAACTTTTGGATAGGAGAAGAGAATCAATTATCTTGGTTGATGTGAAAAGATGAAAACTTTTGGATAGGAGAAGAAAATCAATTATCTTGGTTGATGTGAAAAGATGAAAACTTTTGGATAGAAGAAGAAAATCAATAATCTTGGTTGATGTGAAAAGATGAAAACTTTTGGATAGGAGAAGAAAATCAATTATCTTGGTTGATGTGAAAAGATGAAAACTTTTGGATAGGAGAAGAAAATCAATAATCTTGGTTGATGTGAAAAGATAAAAACTTTTGGATAGGAGAAGAGAATCAATTATCTTGGTTGATGTGAAAAGATGAAAACTTTTGGATAGGAGAAGAAAATCAATTATCTTGGTTGATGTGAAAAGATGAAAACTTTTGGATAGAAGAAGAAAATCAATTATCTTGGTTGATGTGAAAAGATGAAAACTTTTGGATAGAAGAAGAAAATCAATAATCTTGGTTGATGTGAAAAGATGAAAACTTTTGGATAGGAGAAGAGAATCAATTATCTTGGTTGATGTGAAAAGATGAAAACTTTTGGATAGGAGAAGAAAATCAATTATCTTGGTTGATGTGAAAAGATGAAAACTTTTGGATAGGAGAAGAAAATCAATAATCTTGCTTGATGTGAAAAGATGAAAACGTTTGAATAGGAGAAGAGAATCAATAATCTTGGTTGATGTGAAAAGATGAAAACTTTTGGATAGGAGAAGAGAATCAATAATCTTGCTTGATGTGAAAAGATGAAAAGTTTTGGATAGGAGAAGAGAATCAATAATCTTGGTTGATGTGAAAAGATGAAAACTTTTGGATAGAGGAAGAAAATCAATAATCTTGGTTGATGTGAAAAGATGAAAAGTTTTGGATAGGAGAAGAGAATCAATAATCTTGCTTGATGTGAAAACATGAAAAGTTTTGGATAGAAGAAGAAAATCAATAATCTTGCTTGATGTGAAAAGATGAAAAGTTTTGGATAGGAGAAGAGAATCAATAATCTTGGTTGATGTGAAAAGATGAAAACTTTTGGATAGGAGAAGAGAATCAATAATCTTGCTTGATGTGAAAAGATGAAAAGTGTTGGATAGGAGAAGAGAATCAATTATCTTGGTTGATGTGAAAAGATGAAAACTTTTGGATAGGAGAAGAGAATCAATAATCTTGCTTGATGTGAAAAGATGAAAAGTTTTGGATAGGAGAAGAGAATCAATAATCTTGGTTGATGTGAAAAGATGAAAACTTTTGGATAGAGGAAGAAAATCAATAATCTTGGTTGATGTGAAAATTTGAAAAGTTTTGGATAGAAGAAGAAAATCAATAATCTTGCTTGATGTGAAAAGATGAAAACTTTTGGATAGAGGAAGAAAATCAATAATCTTGGTTGATGTGAAAAGATGAAAACTTTTGGATAGAAGAAGAAAATCAATAATCTTGGTTGATGTGAAAAGATGAAAACTTTTGGATAGAAGAAGAAAATCAATAATCTTGCTTGATGTGAAAAGATGATAACTTTTGGATAGAAGAAGAAAATCAATAATCTTGGTTGATGTGAAAAGATGAAAACTTTTGGATAGAAGAAGAAAATCAATAATCTTGGTTGATGTGAAAAGACGAAAACTTTTGGATAGAAGAAGAAAATCAATAATCTTGGTTGATGTGAAAAGATGAAAACTTTTGGATAGAAGAAGAAAATCAATAATCTTTGTTGATGTGAAAAGATGAAAACTTTTGGATAGAAGAAGAAAATCAATAATCTTGGTTGATGTGAAAAGATGAAAACTTTTGGATAGAAGAAGAAAATCAATAATCTTGGTTGATGTGAAAAGATGAAAACTTTTGGATAGAAGAAGAAAATCAATAATCTTGCTTGATGTGAAAAGATGAAAAGTTTTGGATAGAGGAAGAAAATCAATAATCTTGCTTGATGTGAAAAGATGAAAAGTTTTGGATAGAAGAAGAAAATCAATAATCTTGCTTGATGTGAAAAGATAAAAACTTTTGGATAGAAGAAGAAAATCAATAATCTTGGTTGATGTGAAAAGACGAAAAGTTTTGGATAGAAGAAGAAAATCAATAATCTTGGTTGATGTGAAAAGATGAAAACTTTTGGATAGAGGAAGAAAATCAATAATCTTTCTGGATGTGAAAAGATGAAATCTTTTGGATAGTAGAAGAAAATCAATAATCTTGCTTGATGTGAAAAGACGAAGAGTTTTGAATAGAAGAAGAAAATCAATAATCTTTGTTGATGTGAAAAGATGAAAACTTTTGGATAGAAGAAGAAAATCAATAATCTTGGTTGATGTGATAAGATGAAAACTTTTGGATAGAAGAAGAAAATCAATAATCTTGCTTGATGTGAAAAGATGAAAACTTTTGGATAGAAGAAGAAAATCAATAATCTTGCTGGATGTGAAAAGATGAAAAGTTTTGGATAGAAGAAGAAAATCAATAATCTTGCTGGATGTGAAAAGATGAAAACTTTTGGATAGAAGAAGAAAATCAATAATCTTGCTTGATGTGAAAATTTGCAAAGTTTTGGATAGAAGAAGAAAATCAATAATCTTGGTTGATGTGAAAAGATGAAAACCTTTGGATAGAAGAAGAAAATCAATAATCTTGCTTGATGTGAAAATTTGAAAAGTTATGGATAGAAGAAGAAAATCAATAATCTTGCTTGATGTGAAAAGTTGAAAACTTTTGGATAGAAGAAGAAAATCAATAATCTTGCTTGATGTGAAAAGATGAAAACTTTTGGATAGAAGAAGAAAATCAATAATCTTGGTTGATGTGAAAAGATGAAAACTTTTGGATAGAGGAAGAAAATCATTAATCTTGCTTGATGTGAAAAGATGAAAACTTTTGGATAGAGGAAGAAAATCAATAATCTTGCTTGATGTGAAAAGATGAAAACCTTTGGATAGAGGAAGAAAATCAATAATCTTGCTTGATGTGAAAAGATGAAAACTTTTGGATAGAGGAACAAAATCATTAATCTTGGTTGATGTGAAAATTTGAAAAGTTTTGGATAGAAGAAGAAAATCAATAATCTTGCTTGATGTGAAAAGATGAAAACTTTTGGATAGAAGAAGAAAATCAATAAACTTGCTTGATGTGAAAAGATGAAAACTTTTGGATAGAGGAAGAAAATCAATAATCTTTCTTGATGTGAAAAGATGAAAACTTTTGGATAGAAGAAGAAAATCAATAATCTTGGTTGATGTGAAAAGATGAAAACTTTTGGATAGGAGAAGAGAATCAATTATCTTGGTTGATGTGAAAAGATGAAAACTTTTGGATAGGAGAAGAAAATCAATTATCTTGGTTGATGTGAAAAGATGAAAACTTTTGGATAGAAGAAGAAAATCAATAATCTTGGTTGATGTGAAAAGATGAAAACTTTTGGATAGGAGAAGAAAATCAATTATCTTGGTTGATGTGAAAAGATGAAAACTTTTGGATAGGAGAAGAAAATCAATAATCTTGGTTGATGTGAAAAGATAAAAACTTTTGGATAGGAGAAGAGAATCAATTATCTTGGTTGATGTGAAAAGATGAAAACTTTTGGATAGGAGAAGAAAATCAATTATCTTGGTTGATGTGAAAAGATGAAAACTTTTGGATAGAAGAAGAAAATCAATTATCTTGGTTGATGTGAAAAGATGAAAACTTTTGGATAGAAGAAGAAAATCAATAATCTTGGTTGATGTGAAAAGATGAAAACTTTTGGATAGGAGAAGAGAATCAATTATCTTGGTTGATGTGAAAAGATGAAAACTTTTGGATAGGAGAAGAAAATCAATTATCTTGGTTGATGTGAAAAGATGAAAACTTTTGGATAGGAGAAGAAAATCAATAATCTTGCTTGATGTGAAAAGATGAAAACGTTTGAATAGGAGAAGAGAATCAATAATCTTGGTTGATGTGAAAAGATGAAAACTTTTGGATAGGAGAAGAGAATCAATAATCTTGCTTGATGTGAAAAGATGAAAAGTTTTGGATAGGAGAAGAGAATCAATAATCTTGGTTGATGTGAAAAGATGAAAACTTTTGGATAGAGGAAGAAAATCAATAATCTTGGTTGATGTGAAAAGATGAAAAGTTTTGGATAGGAGAAGAGAATCAATAATCTTGCTTGATGTGAAAACATGAAAAGTTTTGGATAGAAGAAGAAAATCAATAATCTTGCTTGATGTGAAAAGATGAAAAGTTTTGGATAGGAGAAGAGAATCAATAATCTTGGTTGATGTGAAAAGATGAAAACTTTTGGATAGGAGAAGAGAATCAATAATCTTGCTTGATGTGAAAAGATGAAAAGTGTTGGATAGGAGAAGAGAATCAATTATCTTGGTTGATGTGAAAAGATGAAAACTTTTGGATAGGAGAAGAGAATCAATAATCTTGCTTGATGTGAAAAGATGAAAAGTTTTGGATAGGAGAAGAGAATCAATAATCTTGGTTGATGTGAAAAGATGAAAACTTTTGGATAGAGGAAGAAAATCAATAATCTTGGTTGATGTGAAAATTTGAAAAGTTTTGGATAGAAGAAGAAAATCAATAATCTTGCTTGATGTGAAAAGATGAAAACTTTTGGATAGAGGAAGAAAATCAATAATCTTGGTTGATGTGAAAAGATGAAAACTTTTGGATAGAAGAAGAAAATCAATAATCTTGCTTGATGTGAAAAGATGAAAACTTTTGGATAGGAGAAGAAAATCAATAATCCTGCTTGATGTGAAAAGATGAAAACTTTTGGATAGGAGAAGAAAATCAATAATCCTGCTTGATGTGAAAAGATGAAAACTTTTGGATAGAAGAAGAAAATCAATAATCTTGCTTGATGTGAAAAGTTGAAAAGTTTTGGATAAGGGAAGGAAATCAATAAACTTAAGAGATATTTGTTCTGTAATCTTGTTAGTAATGAGTGGACGTGCAGGAGTAAGGAGTTTTATGTAATTAATGGAATCTTTTTATTAAGGAAGTAAGAATTTATCGATGTGCTGGAGGTAACCTGCAATGATTGACTAGGAAAGAAAGTTCAAGTAAAATGTGATCCACATAATACAATTAAATTATTTGTTACAAAATTGGTCTTCTCCAAAATTGTATTTGTTTCACTATGAATCACACCTGAAAACGAGAGATCTCAAGACTGTTATTTAAAATAAGATGATACAATTGGTGATCAGAAGAAACTGATAGCCGCAAAAACTTACACGAGAAGAGAAAGAATTGTGTTTCCAACATAGAAATCTTGCTTCAATGTATAGGTGAGCCATGTAACAACTGTTGTGTATTTTATACGAACCTTCCATCCTTGTCATACTGAGAAACTGAGCATGAACACCTTGAGGACAGCACAAGGGATTACGTTACACATTCCTCTAGCTTGCCTTCTTCTCTTGCGACTACAGCACTGGGTGCGATAGCAGTTTAATTTCTCCAAATTCTTGAGTTTTTCCATGGTTGTTCGTGCAGGTAGTTCGTGGGGTGTTGCGTTGTCCTGTTGCAACAGAACTCTCTTTCGGTTAACTAATGCTGGGTATCCCCAACTCAAAATTTCATGAACTCGTTCCAGTTGTTGAGAACAAAGATCTGCATCAATCACCCGCCCGTTTGGAACAAACTGAATAATACCTTCAAAATTCCACCAGACACACATTACTTTGGGACCAAAGTGGTGTTTCCCGCCTCGGTAGTGTACATGGTAACGTGTCTGTCTCACGTTCAAGAGGTCCCGAGTTCGAATCTCGGTCAGGGACAGTTACCTGTATAAGTTTTTCCGGGGTTTTCCCTTATTCTTAAAGACGAATGTCGGGTAACTCTAAGCTCCATGGACCCTGGGCAATTTGAACATCATTTCATTCATCGTCCTATATGATTTAACGTTGGAAGATCTAAATTACAAAACAACGAAGTGGTATCTCTTAACGATGACTTTGGCAGGTTGATGGGACTCAAACAACTATTCCGAGGCATCAGCATTTCGGTAATATATAGATTTTTCTCCGCAAGTGACAATTCTCCTGAAAAATCTATCATCCATGGGATTATGGACGAAGTGACGATAGATATCCACTCTATGTTCAGCCTGATGAGGTGTCAGTTTATGAGGTGCAGATCTACAGTTTCAGTATGATATCCTATGTGTATTAATGTGGCGATGTATGGCATCTTTTGATACACGAAGTTCTTCTGAAAGCCTACGGTTACATTTCACGGATTTTCTCGCAAAATTTGCCGCGCATCCTCAATATTCCATTTTTCAGGTCTTCCAGAACGTCATAAATCTTTAGTGTTCTCGTCTCTATTGTTCAAACTTTGGAAACATCGTTGTGTCACACGCTCACCTAACGACACCCTCTCCTTTTACTTCACATATACTTCGAGTTGCGGCAGCGGTTTATAATCTTGTTTCCAGTAGTTTTTAGAAAGACTCTAAGTTCAAACTTTGTTATCTCTATTTTGTAATTGTTTATTAACATTTAAGCGTAGAGGATCTACCCAAAAGTCCGAAGACCCTGGCCTCCTTCTACCCGTGAGTGATGGAAAACTCCGGCTCTCTTCCCATAAGGCAATACCTGGTCTCCTAAACACGCCCCCCCCCCCCATCGATATCAACAAGCCGGGATGGAAGCGGATACGTCACTTACGCGCATCAACCCCGCAGGGAAGACTACCAATAAAGCTGGGTGGGGCCGCCTGGTGATCTAGCACACCTACTAGCTATGCAGACTAGTACCCGGGATATTTTAGGCAAAACTCTACCCCCTCCGGGCAGCCAAGGGCTGGTCGGAGGTACCCAGTCTTCCGCGGGTGTCAAGAACACACTGCCCCCGTGAGTCCAACGCAATCCGAACAATTTTCCGACGGAAGGGGCTCGGCAGTTCGGCCCGAGGTTCCTCTCGTAACGTGAGAGGTACCATGAGTGTTGAGGGTCCGCAGCGCTCGCACACAGGAGCTGAAGGGGCTGATATCCTCCCCTACGGGAATTAATGCCAGAGGTTCTACTCCCATTAGTCCTGGACCCGTAGAACCCGGACCTCCTTCGACCAGGCAGTTACCGAGCTGTCCAAAAGAGCACCCGGCGTCCTCCATGGGGCTTTCCATTGGGCAAGACCTATAGACTAACAAGCCCCCCACATCTGGTCCTGTGCACTCAAGACGGGATGGAAGTGGATACGCCACTTACGCGCGCCAACTCCAAAATGGGAAGGCAACTAATATGACCTCGGTGGGGCCGCCTGGTGATCTAGGACACCTTCTACTAGCTACGCTGGCTAGTACGCAGGAATATTAATGGCTTCCCTCAACCCCGTCCGGAGACGTACCCGATCTCCCACGGTTATCGGGAGCCACTGCCTCCTCAAGTCCAACCCAATCCGAACGACTCCCAATCAGGGATGGGCTCGAATGTTCGGCCCGAGGTTCCTCTAGTAACGTCAGAGGTACCACGAGTGCTAGGGGTCCGCAGCGCCCGCACCACAGCACCTGAAGGGGACGGATCCCCTCCCCTACGGGGCCCCTATGGGAATTACAGAAAACTGATATATGCCCGCAGATGTACGCAATGGGGAACCAGAACGGCATTCTGGGGTGAAATTTTACAAAATAAGTTATTGCCAAAATAATCTTTCCTGGTGTTTTTAGAAGCGAATAACGATATTTATTTTCCTGTTCCATAGTTTTAAAAGTCCTAAATAGACTCATTTTGAAAAGGCTGAACAGTGTGCCACGCCCCGTATTAGCCATTTGTAACTGTGTTCTCTCCTTTTTTGTAACTTTATTGAAGCTATATTCCAGAGCACATCCTTATTAGGAAACGAAGTCCTTGTTTATTCTATTAATATTTATCTGTGCATCTGATGTTAATTCTTCCATGCTTTGTTTAGTATGTTTTGAATTACTAGTGCTGTTTTCAAGATGGGAAGAAGTAATAATTTTGGTGAAAGAAATCGACATGGGAACCAGTATAAACAGTTTAAGTAATCCTGTTTACATAATAAGAGTTACAACCCTTAAAATGGAAAAAGTGTAGTAACACATGACAATATATTCACTATGTCAAATCCAACCTCAAACATTGGCGATGAATGTGAAGTGAAATTTGGTTCTTTGAGGGTAAAGTTGATTTGTTCATGGTGTAATGGCAGTGATGACAATTTAACTAAAGTAAATAATGATATTTGATCAACAAGTTTTCAGTTAGTAGATATATAAACTTTGTGCAGTGTATGTTTTGTAAATATGAAAACTGTTTTCATATCAGAGGACAACAAGAAAAGAAATGGATTATTAGCTACATTATCACTCAGTTGCCAAAAGTGCAATAAAGAATATACGTTTGAAACATCCAGAACTATTGAAAGTGGTGCAGAAGTAAATGTAAGGTTTGCTTATGACTTGAGAATCATTGACAAGGGAATTGAGGCAGTTAAGACATTGGCTGCTGATTTTAATTTACTAGCCCCCAACCCCAGGCAAAATTTAACAAAATAATTAAAAATACTATAGAGCAAGTGATCATGGTGTCTAGGAAGAAGAAAAGGAGTGAAAAACGAAAGAGGAAGGATGCTGATGATGAAATAGACGCACAATATGGATCTGGAGAAATTTTCAGGTGTAGTTCCAACGTAGCAAAACCTAATGCTGTTTTTCTGTGCTTTATGTTTTTTATACTTTGGGTACACTCATCTATAAAACTACTGCAGATAAAAGTCTACATTTTTTCTGAATTAAAGCAATACTTAAACTGTTATTAACGGTACTTGTAAAAAAGATATGCGAAAATTTTAATTTTAAAAAGGATAAATCTTTAATAGCTTACAAGTAAAATAAAGATATTTATTTTAAATCACATATCCTTTACTAAAACTTCAAAATACGATCTATTGTCTTTAATGAACTGCGAAAGTATTGTAAAATAACAAGTAAAAGTTTCAAATTGATGCATTCAGCAGTTCTTGAGCTAAGCGCACCAGAATACTCTCATTTTAACATTGTTGAGATGGGCTGTTCCGGCTCCGCTTAAAAGACATCACCTAGACAAACAGTTTTAAAACATTTGACTATCACTGAAAGACTACTGTATTCTCATATTCCCTTGCACCTTCTCCCGGACATAGAATAAGAACGGAATTTTGAGGACATCACCTACACAACCAGTTCTAAAACATTTGATGCTTAATGTCTACTTATTCCACTGTAACTAAATTTCAAACAACTTTGCCATCCCATTTGGGACGATCCTGGAGCTGTTCAACCCAAACTTACTTGGCGAGTAAATCCATCAATATTACGATAACTTCCTCCTGTTGCGAGGTAACTTTCTAGGAAAATACATCCATTAATACGGTTGCAGCTGCAGTTGCAGTTGTGTTCCAGAGCGTGTTTAATCCCGTTACCTTGTACAGAGGAAGCACGGAATGGCTTTTAGCTGTCACGATAATGTGTTCATTGTGGCGGCAGTAATGCACTTCCAAACGCTAATAAAACCCGCCTACGCAAATTAAGATTGTCTACGCTGTCATTTCATTAACCACACAAGAAAGCCATTTGGAATTTTCACTGTACGCATGGGAATATGTAACAACAATATCATGTGTTCAGTTATGATACAAAAAAAAAAAAAAAATTATGAAATAAAGTAAAAACTCCCGAAGAAAATCGTTTTAACCTAACCGAGATTGGAAAACAGATCTTTTGAATTACGAGTACTTTTGAATTTACGCTACCGTATATCGCTGCTGTGGCAGCTTGCCCAAGCTTCGTCAGGGTGATGAGATTTCCCTTAACCTCAAACACCCCTTATCCTGAAAGATGAATGTCTGGTAACTCTAAGCTCTATGTACCCTGTACTTATTTGAACATCATTTCATTCATCGACCGATATGACTTAACGTTCCAGGTTGTCCCTTATCCTGAAAGATGAATGTCTGGTAACTCTAAACCCTATGTACCCTGTACTCATTTGAACATCATTTCATTCATAGTCAGATATAACTTAACGCTGGAGGTTTTCTCCTATCCTGAAAAATGAATGTCTGGTAACTCTAAGCTCTATGTACCCTGTACTCATTTGAACATCATTTCATTCATAGTCAGATATAACTTAACGTTGGGCGTTAACCCTTATCCTGAAAGGTTAATGTCTGGTAACTCTAAGCTCTATGTACCCTGTACTCATTTGAACATCATTTCATTCATAGTCCGATATAACTTAACGTTGGAGGTTTTCTCTTATCCTGAAAGATGAATGTCTGGTAACTCTAAGCTCTATGTACCCTGTTCTCATTTGAACAGCATTTCATTCAACGTCCGGTATGACTTAACGTTGGAGATTTTCCCTTATCCTGAAAGATGAATGTCTGCTAACTCTAAGCTCTGTGTACCCTACACTTATTTCAACATGATCGTACTAGATGACTTAATGTTGGAGCACGTAAATAACGAACATTAATGAAGATGCTGTTGTAAACATTGCGCTGTTTGTAGTAAATGATGAGGTATAAATAAGTATTAACTTTGGACGATAATTTAGTTAGTAACTCATAGATTTCGTCCTTAGTACGATAAAGTCGTGGTATGTTTCGCAGAAACGTCCAGTAATTTCCGGTTTTGGCAGACATAATTATCGAGATATCAGGTGATCATCGTCAGGAAGAGTACAGACGACCTCACAGCGGCGAAGGAAATGTCCACGCGAGTTCCGCTGGCCGGCGCGAAATGTTTCCCGATGAAGCAGGAAGCTCTCGAACCTCGGACCGCCATATCCGTCACCACTTTCGGCGATAGGACATGCGTCATTTCCTGCCAGTAGTCATAGCAACCTTCCGTGTCGCATTTCCATGGCAACCAGAGAAAATCCACTGCCTTGCACAGTAGTTCAGATTACAGCTTTAATTTGTATTTGTTCGCTACAATATAAAAGGATCTCAAACTTGCATCTCTAATCTCAATGCAGTTTAAATACGCCTAGACCACATGCTGTATATTCCATATAATTTCGTTAATCACTGTATATATATGCACATCTTGGTAGTCAATATTCGAGTTACATAACATCTTTTGTTGAAGGTACCAATTATAAGAACAGAGAAAGCAAAGTAAATAGTTCCCAATGCAAAGTGCGAGCTATCGGGGCTGCTTTACATTCCTCAGGCCCTGAGATCTAATTTCCATCTGTTTCTCTGGGATTCTGTTTTATCCTCAAAGATGAATATAGATTAAGACAGAGCTCTATGGACCTTGGTGTCATTTGAACATCATTGCATTCTTCATCCGGTATGACTTCACGCTGTAAGTTCTCTCTTATCCTAAAAGATGAATGTCTGGTATATCTAAGGTCTATGTAACCTGTACTCATTTGAGCATCACTTCATTTACCGTCCGATGTGACTTAACGTTGCAGTTTTTTCTTATGCTGAAAGATGAATATCTGCTAACTGTTAGCTCTATGTACCCAGTACTTAACGTTGGGGGTTTTCCTTATTCTGAAAGATGAATGTCCGAAAACTCTAAGCTCGATATACCCTGTACTCATTTGAACACCATTTCATTCAACGTCCCATATGACTTAACGTTGGACGTTTTCTCTTATCCTGAAAGATTAATGATAACTCGAAGCCCTGTACATCCTGTACTTATTTGAACATCATTTCATTCATCGTGATGTATGACTTAACGTTGGAGGTTTCTCTCATTCTGAAAGATGAATGTCTGGTATAAGCTCTAGGAATCCTGTACTTATTTGAACATCATTTCATTCAGCATCCGATATAACTTAACGTTGGAGGTTTTACCTTATCCTGAAAGATGAATGTCTGGTAACTCTAAGCTCTATGTACCCTGTACTTATTTGAACATCATTTCATTCATCATCCGATATAACTTAACGTTGCAGGTTTTCCCTTATACTGAAAGATGAATATCTGATAGCTCTGAGCTTTATGTACCCTGTACTTATTTGAACATAATTTCATTCATCGTCCGATGTGACTGCACGTAGTTTTTCCCTTATCCTGAAAGATGATTGTCTGGTAAATCTAAGCTCTATGTACCCTGTACCTATTTGAACATCACTTTATTCATCGTCTGACATGACAACGTTGGAGGCTTACCCAAATCCTAAAAGATGAAGGTCTGGTAACTCTAAGCTCTATCTACCCTGTACTCATTTTAACATCATTTCATTCATCGTCCGATATGACTTAACGTTTGATGTATTCTGATATCCTGAAAGATGAATGTCTGATAACTCTAAGCACTGTGTACCCTGTACTCATTTAATCATCGTTTCATTCATCGTCCGATATGACTTATGGTTGTAGGTGAAATATTAAGGTCTGATAACTCTAAGCTCTATGTTCCCTGTACTTATCTGAACATAATTTTATTAATCTTTTAATATATGCTAACCTGTTAATTCACGTTAAAACATGAATTTAAAAGAAATTACTTACGAATACTGTTTATAATTTTGGGCGCTCTGTAACGGTTTTGGGCTAACAGTGTTATTTTCTATTGCAGTTAAAGACCGTTTAGCTTTGTTCAGAGGCCTTTATCGGGCCTCAGGTTATTTACGTACGTTAAATTTACGTTACGCAGGACCGTCTTTGCTTAGCTTACGGAAGAAGAAGGATATGGAATTTTACATCCGGAGAAATCCACCATCTTCCGCCAGGTTTCTACCAATAACCTCGGGGACTTTGGGCTAGACCAGAATTTACCGTTGTTTACCTCGATATACATAATTTTAAAGAATTTGACTTTTTTAAATAATTAGTACTGGAGTAAGTAGTGAAAATCAAATGGGTACACGTATTCGATTCTTGGGCAGCATTTCGCTCCGGTATGAGGAACATTGAAACGCAGCGTATATCTGTGATTTCTGAATCGAATTCGTTAGTAGGGAAACAAACGAAAATCATCAACAAATAACAAGTGTTTTTAAATGTTGTTAAGTTCAGAACGAAACAATCGTGTGCTAATGAAAACAAATACACCTAATAGAGAGGATTTATAACATCACGGCTTTTATTCATGAAGTGACGTTCATCAAAGTGACACAAATATGTCACAATTTTCGTAATGAAGTGCATAACAAAATAACACGAGAGAACGACGCTACGCACACGCCAATGCTACGCGAGTCTCTTTTTAACGCAATAAACCTACGAAATTCGATCAAAAAAGGGGAAAAACTTTAAAAATCTTGAATGTTTTATCTGGTTTTGTAAATTTATGTTTTGAGATCCCTGAATAAAAATAAATCAATTGCAAAACAAAATACATGTCTTTATATTTCTGAAAATTGCGCTGAAGTATCTACACGTAGTTTGTCTAGGGGGTAAGCGCCAACAGATAGACAATACTTTATTTTTTTTTTCAAACAGGCAAGTGCTTATTCACCATTATCTCTTGGATATTAATAAGAAAGCCATTTCAAAGACGTCACCTAGACGTCCAGTTTTAAAACATCTGATTATCACTTAAAGTCTACTGTATTCCCATATTCCCTTGTACCTTCATTTTTTATCCTTGGACATACAAAGAGAACGGAATTACAAAGACGTCAGCTAGAGAACCAGTTTTAAAACATCTGACTATCACTTAAAGTCTACTGTATTCCCATATTCCCTTGTACCTTCATTTTTTATCCTTGGACATACAAAGAGAACGGAATTACAAAGACGTCAGCTAGAGAACCAGTTTTAAAACATCTGACTATCACTTAAAGTCTACTGTATTCCCGTAATCCCTTGTACCTTAATTTTTTATCTCTTGGACATAGAGAGAAACGGAATTTCAAAGAAGTCATCTAGACAAACCGTTTTCAAACATTTGACTATCACCTAATGTCTACTGTATTCCCATATTCTCTTGTAACTTTATTTCTTTACCTCTTGGAGATAGAAAGAGAACGCAATTTCAAAGACGTCACCTAGACAACCAGATTTAAAACATTTTACTATCGCTTATAGCCTGCTGTGCTCCCTTATTCCCTTGTGCCTTCATTGTTGTATCTCTTCGACATACAGAGAAACGGAATTACAAAGACGTCACCTAGACAATCAGTTTTAAAACATTTGACTATTACTTAAGGTCTACTGTATTCCCTTATAGCTAGAATAAGATATGTTTATCTTAAAGTAGAGAGAGGAATAAATGTTTGTACAGAATAGGGATTGTCATATAAGTGGAACTTAATTTTTTCCTACTTTGCACATTTCAAGAATCACTTAGGCTAATAATGGACTTAAAACTTTTTTTCGCCAGTTTTTATTTTTTATTTTTCGGTATACTCAAAATGCTACAGCAGTGTAATTGTTACTAGTTTACTAAAACATCTCTGCTTTTTATATTCTTGTTTATTTATGGAGATTTTTCATCTTCTGTAATTCACATAATCGCTTTGGATATTGAACGCTAAAATCTGCTTAATTTTGAAGACTTAAAGTTCCTTTACGTATAGTTGTAATCTACACGGAACCACTGGCTTTACTGCCCTTCCGAAGGAAGCCATCATAAGAGCTTTTACTTCCGAAAAGACTCAATTGCCTGCTTCAGAGTTTGAACCCGCAAACTCGTGCACCAGAGGCTGGAAAATTACTAAAACGTTGCAAAATCCATGGCCCTAGAAGGTAAATTAACAAAACGTACTATATTTATTTTTAGAATAGAAGGCGATAGAGGGTACAACCGTAACGCCGAAACATATGTTAGGAAACAAGAGGGCGAGAATACCTTGTAGAAGTCAAAGAACTTCCGTATAGCCTACCGACCCGGGATGGAAAGTTCTAAACCGTTGTCCTTTATCATTTTGTAGTATTTTTCTAGTGCAAGATTATATATTACTCCTATAATTTTATAAACAGTAAGTTATACAACAAACTATTGAGGTATTTAAAAGACACGCTGCGTTCGTCTCTTTTCTTACTGAATACATGACCGTTGCAGTTCGATACAGCCAAAGGCAATAGAAGCAAAAATAAAAAATGCAAAAGCTGCCTTGTTTCACGTAAAAGTTTAGAAAGTCAAAAATAGAAACCTGTTTTGTTTTGGTGTGTTTATTGTTGATAGTAAGCGACCGTCGCTATAATTTGGTATTCTTACAAAACCACATCAATAAACAACAGAATTATAGTATAATGAGATTGCCATTACGGATTTGCTGTTTGCAAATGAAAATTAATGAGCTCCGAAATAAAACTGCATAATGAAATACTCATGCATATGTAGGGACATAATTCCACCACTTGTGGCTTTCGAATTAAATGAATAATGCAAATTTCTTTTATGCTAAACCTTCTTTGGCGGAATAAATAGACAAAATACATTTTAAAGTACGCAGAATCAGTAAAAAAGTGATCAAAAACTACCAAAATAAATATTGATTTTAGTGTTACGATACACAGCATACATTCTCCTTTCTCTCTGTGTCCCTCCCTCTTTCCATACTGCCCTCTCCTTTTCTCTCTGTTACAATTAATATGAAGTACATACAAAAGTAACCTCTCTTTGAAATAATATATTCAAGCAGTATAAAAAACATTCTAGTGGGAAGAGAAAGCTTACACTTTGTAGTAACCGTACACTAGTGACATCTTTTACAATGATGAGATAGATGAGCTGGTGCTGCAAGCCAAATGACGACACAAAGTTTTAATATGATCTGTTGTGTATGTTTAATGTTGATGAAACACGCAGAGCTCTGGGGACAAAAGAGCAATCAAAATAATGGATTCCTACAAAGGTAGCGACATCGCCTATCCCCTGCAAACTTCGATTATGGAGAAAATTCAAATGATTTTTCATTCTGCTTTCGTGCTTCCATTCTCTCTGCCCTTCTTTGCCTTTATCTCTTTTTACTCAACTTTCTTTCCTCATTTGCCACCCTTTACTTTGCCTTCTATCTTATGTTCTTCTTTTATCTGTTCTTTTTCTTTTAATATCCTTATTGCTTTCCTTCTTTTTCAGCTTTTCTTGGCTTTTTTCTTACTTCCTTCCTTTATATTGTATTTCTTTCCACTTTGCTTTCTTCCGTTACCTATTTTAACTTCCATCTTTCTTGCTTTCTTCCATTATCTCCTTATTCTTTAATTTCTCTCTTCATTTCTTCATTTGTCTCTGTTTCCTTTCCTTTCTCTCTCGCTTTCTTCCTTTCTTTATATTTACTTCCTTTGCTTTATTTCTCACATTACCCTCTATTTAGCTTTTATTTAGCTCCTTTTCTCGCTTTTTAGATTTCTTTCCTTCTTGTTTTCTTGTTTTATTCCCATTTAATTTCTTTTTTCTCTTTTGCTTCATTCCTTTACAACTTTTCTTTCCTTTCTTCATTTATCTGTTTTATTTGACTTCTTTCTCACCTTCTTCCTTTACTTTTTAGCTATTTTCTTTCTTCCTTTGTCCCCTAATCTCTTCAATGTTTACTCCCTTTCTTGATTTCTTCATTTATATCTTTTTCCTTTTGCTTCATTTCTCACTTTGTTCCTTTACCTCTGTTTACATTTCTTTCCTTCTTACTTTCTTCCATTATTTAAACTGACTTTCTTTCTTTATTTGTTCCATTATATGTGTTTCATTTTGCTTCCTTTCTGACTATGTTCTTTTATTTCCGTTTATCTTAGCCTTCTCTCTTTCGTTCATTATTAATATTTACATTCTTTCTCTCTATCTTGCTTTATCTCTTTTTCTTCCCTTTCTTTCTTACTTTCTTCCTTTATTTTCATTTATTTTTTTCCTGCTTTGTTCTGTTACCAATTTTAGCTTCCTTTATCCTTTCTTTCTTCCGCAATATTTTTATTCTTTATTTTCTTTCCTGATCTCTTCATTTAGATCTTTCTTTGCTTTCTTCCCGGCTTTCCTCATTTATCTTCTTTTCCTTTTCTTTTTCCTTACATTCTTCTTTAAATTTTTATCTGTTTTCTTTATTGCTTTCTTCCTTCAACTCTTTCTTTGCTCTTTCTTGCATTCTCCCTTTATCTCTTTTCTCCTTGATTTGTTTCTTGTTTCTTCCTTTAGTTTTATATATTTTTCCTTCTTACTTCCTTCTTTATACTCTTTATATTTTAATATCTTTCTGACTTTCATCCTTTATCTCTTTTTTCTCTAATTTCTTGCTTCGTGCCTTCCTTTACGGACCGTTTCTTTGATTTTACTTATTCCTTCCTTTCTCCCACTCTTCCTTACTCCCTTTTTTCTTTCTACTACCACTGATCTTGCTTCCTCCCTTCCTTCGCAAATTCCTAAATAACTTCAATTGGTACAATACTGAAGCATTGGTCCGCCTCGGTAGTGTGGTCGTAGCATGTCTGTCTCACGTTCAAGAGGTCCCGAGTTCGAATTTCAGTCAGGGTGAGTTACCTGGATAAGGTTCTTCCGGGGTATTCCTTTATCCAGAAAGACGAATGTTGGGTAGTTCTAAGCTCTATGGACTCTGGGCTCACTTGAGCATCACTTCACTCATTCTATTGATAGTCCAATATGATTTAATGTTGGAGGACGTAAATTACAAACGACAAAAAAAAAGTGGATTTAACTAGATTGGTCATTGCACAATCACGATTTCACACATCATACCCAAGAATCCAGCCCCGATATGTGAGATGCTTACATCTGATGATTGTACTCTACTTAACGATCCTAAAATGATGAGTCACACTCTACAGTTTACAAAAGACGCTTCATTATTTCAGTTGTAATTTTAGTGCATCACTGTTGTTCTCAAGATTGTACTGTCGTTAATATTTAACTTTATTGTAAACCTAACAACAATGTTATAAATTATACCAATGTTACATTCAGTATTATATATTAATGTTATGTTTATATAACTTTATGAACATTGTATCAGGATGTTTGTGTTAACATAGATAGTATGTAATTACTTTCTGTACAGTCGCACTATGACCATGTAGTTAGCGATTATAAAGAAGGTTGAAATAAAAAGATACTGTTAACAATATTCTAAATGTGTGTTGTTAGAAAGATTACTTACAGGTTGTAGTGTACATCTGCCATGTTGGAGCGATATTTGAGGGCCATTCGATAGGCCCATTCGGCCTCATCCATCCTTCCTTGTGAACTCAGCACCGAGCCCAGGTTTCCATACGCTGCAACAACAGAAAAATAAAATTAATAATAAAACATCCAGCACAGTATAATTAACTATACATGTGCAGGTAACACAATTCTCTCTGTCGTACAAATAATTCTTACAAACAATTATCCTTTTAACTACTTCACGATAACGATTTGTTTAAAGTAAATTTTATTTTTGTTACATGGAAATATAGTAGACTTTAAGCGACAGTCAAATATTTTAAAACTGGTGTGTAGGTGACGTTTTTGAAATTCTGTTCTCTTTGTATGTCCAAGAGATAAAAAATGAAGTTACAAGGGAATATGGCAATACAGTGAACTTTAAGTGATAGTCGAATGTTTTAAAACTTATTGCTAGGTGACGTCTTTGAAATTCCGTTCCTTTTGTAAGACCAAGAGGAGTACCTAATTAACAATAAATGTCATTTAAGGCAGTATCATACTCAAAAGTTGTCAACTTCCACCATAAGTTTTTCCTCGGTTAAACAGCAAACTAGTAGATTAAGATTATTCCATGTAATATATATATATATATATATATATATATATATATATATATATATATATATATATGAGCTAGCTCATTTGAAGCAGATCATTTGAGGTAATTTATTTTCATAGTGCATTTGAGATATTTCATCTGAAGCCCTAGAAACGTCGCCCTTAAGAAATGCCTTCAAGTAAAGAAACAAGAGGTTAATTGAATGGAAATTCGCTTGAAATGGATAGTAATGAAATAAAGAAGCGATATAAATACAATGGAGATTTTTACCGCACAAGAAACCAGGAAAGAGAATATTGACTGCGGGAACCATAGATATCCAAATTTATCTGACAAACTGGGGCAAAGGGCGGGACTCACCCCTTTCCATCACTCTCCGATTAAAGCACCATCTTACTTGTGAAACTGGAACTGCTATTTGAGTAAACAAAAAATAATTCTTATGATACAATCAGAAGGCTTTCTTTACCATGTATCGTAATTAATGGGTGTGGAAAATATGCTGATGTAGTTGAACACCCCAAAATATTATTTTTATAAAAAGTCTCATATATCTGAGAAGAGTGTGGTTTAAAACATATATTCGTCATCTAAATATGCCATTTTTGACGAAACATTTTCCAACAATTCTGATTTTATTCAAATTAGGTGCAAACGGATTTAATTTTACTATCACAAATTCCAAATATATTAATGAGAAGTAAAATGTATATTTTGAATTTTCTGGGAATTTTATTTGAGGTCTTCTTCATACTTGGTTACTTTTTTGTAGTTGACAAACTGTAAGAGATAGACAAAATGCTACTGTACAAGAGATTTACATATTGTTAGAAAGAACAATTAGTCTGATACAGATTTATTGTTAATTCGTTTACTGAAACATTACAGAGATATTCGCTTTCATTTGTCTCAATATTCCAATACCTATCGAAAGGGACTTCGTTATTCATATTTTATATATTTGACATACAAATAGAACTGAACTTCAAAAACGTCACCTAGACAACCAGTTTCAAAACATTTGTCTATTATTTAATGTGTACTGTATTCCCATATTCCCTTGTAGCTTCATTTTTTATCTCTTGGACACACAAAGAGAACAGAATTTCAAAGACTGTCGCCTAGACAACCAGCTTCAAAACATTTAACTATCACTTAAAGTCGACTGTATTCCCTTATTCCCTTGTACCTTCATTTTTTATCTCTTGGACATACAAAGAGAACGGAATTTAACAGACTTCATCTAGACAACCAGTTTTAAAACATTTGACTATCACTTAAAGTCTACTGTACTCCCATATTCCCTTGTACCTTCATTTTTTATCTCTTGGACATACAAAGAGAATAATATTCCAAAGACGTCACCTTGTCAATTAGTTTTAAAGCATTTGTCTATCACTTAAATTCTGCTGTATTTTCTTGTAACTACAATAAAGCAATGCTTATTTTTAATTATGTAGAGAATAAATGTACAAAAGATGAGATAATTGTGTGGGTGCAAACCATCATACTTTTTCACTCTCTACCTAAGTGAGGCAAAGAGATTGTCCTTTAAAAAGTTTCAAGAACCGTTAAGAAGTGTTTGTAGAGGAAATAATACTACAGTGACACAAATTTGTTTAATTTTGCAACTGTATCGTTATTTTGTCGTACTGTGCTGAGGTTAGCACTAGCGGTGAGACGTTTACTGTAAAGTGATCTTCCAGCAATGAGATATTATTCCGTAGCAATGTTGGTAGAACGTCTCCTCAGGGAAGTGAGCTTATACGTTGGTACGTTAACATCTGAATGCTACAGCGGGAATGGATCCCCCGAAAGGTATTTCTTGGTTACATTCTTTTCTACTTTGAGAGAGCAATGTACTTGGGTTACATATATTTTGTACAATAACACCCCCAGGTGGTTTGGGGTCACTTTCCTTTCCTTGAGCCCTTAATGCACGGGGGGAGATGTACGACGTTTGCCACTTTAAAAGCTGCCTTTCCCAGAACTATTTCGTGTCCCGAGGGGAAGCTGGGAAAGGGGAAAACAAAGTAGGTACGGATTTGCAAATTCGGAGCTTTGCGCCACCACATACCGGTTTGTGCACGACGTTGTTGCTTGCCATTTCTACTCGTGCATAACAAGAGCTATAGAGTAACACCAAAATGTTCTTAAACAAGCAACATTTTCTGCTAACTTGGGACGTTTTTCCGACAGAAGTTCCAATTGTGCATCACAGAACCTATATCTACTATTAAAAGAGATTCCTGGCTTATTGTACGCAGATGATTTAACGGTAGGAGCAATTTCTGTAATAGGTCTACAAAAATCAATAGAGGCAATTCATAGGTTTTGCGCTGACTGCGGATTAAGAATAAACAGCAAAAATTAAAAAATAATGGTATTTAAAAGAGGATCGATAGTGAGAAAAGGAGAGGAGTGGTACCTAGGAGATCAAAAGGTAGAAGTGGTAAAGGAGTATGACTATTTAGGTGTAAGGATGTGTAGAAGTGGAATGTGGACCGCACAAGCCCGAAAAGTGATAGCTAACGGAAGGGCGGCAATGTCGGGGGTAAGAATATGTAAACATAAACTGGAGATGTCAGTTAGATGTTCAGAAAGAATGTATGAAGCGGTTGTTGAAGCCAAAACAATGTATGAGGCACATCAGAGATGTGATGATGATATATGTATAAGAACGCTCAACTGCTGAGGCTATCAGCGCCCTTTAAAAAATTAGTCATGGCAATAGCCAAATATAAATTGCTCTAAAAGTATACACAAATGTAAACAAACTTACAAAAGTACATGTACATAACAAAAAAAAAAGTAAAATAAAAAGAAATATAAATGCAAACTACAAAAAATGCTCTTCGTTAAATTCTAAAATCTAACCTTGAAAAGAACCTAACAACTTTCTCCACTACCTCGTTATCATCCGCTAGCAGTTTTGCAAAGCTGGCCGGCAGCTGCAGAGATGTCGTAAGGTGTGCTAGGCAAAAACACTAGCAACGTGTGTCGGATGACACGCGTGTTGTTGCAAAACGGACACAGTGGAGCAGGCTCTTTTCTAAATAGAAAACTATGGGTAAAAATGCAGTGCCCAATACGCAACCGAGCCAAACTCACCTCCTTGCGACCAGATGAACGACAGGAGGTAACCCAGGGAATCGGAAGTTCTTTCACAGATCTAAGTTTATTATTGCGGAGAGCGGACCACTCTTCATGCCAGCAGGTTTGCACAGCTCTCCGCATTAACGTCCTAAAATCTTACGATGTCACAGATGGTACTCGAACCCTGGGCTTCATGGTAGCCGTCTTGGCTGCTTTGTCCCCCCGCAAACCTACGTGACCAAGGATCCATGCACACACCACGCTAACGCCGGAAGCGTATAAAACGTGGAGGGCATCCTGCATACGCTGCACAAAAGGGTGGTAGTTGTACAGCTGCCGTAGGCTTTGAAGTGCACAGAGGGAATCACTCAGGATTAAGCAGTCCCCCAACTTTCGTCGACGTATGTGTAAAATGGCCCGGTATATTGCATAAAGCTCTGCAGTAAAAATGGAAGTGCTAGTGTGGAATCTGAATGTATACGGTTCGGATCCACACACGTAAGCACAACCAACACCATTTGCTCCTCATATCGCAATAAAAATTCTAAAAGAACTTGTGCGGATACTAGATATAGACATGGTAGATTTATCATATTTAGTCATGTCCAGATAAACGTGGGACACATCAGAGATAGGAACACAATAAGACCACAAGTACGGATTGTTTTGTAAAGAACTACTAGGGCTGCCAAAATCGGCACCAAGAGAAGTGGCATTACTAGAGTTGGTAATAGAAAAAGGAGGGGAGTAATAATTGAGAGAATATTGAAATTCTGGTATAAGTGTATTTAAGGGCAGAAAGCGGAATTATTGAATCTCTGTATGAAGCAACAGAAAAGTATTAAGAACACAAATAGTTGGTGGTGGGAATGGGAAAGAATGTTATCGAAGGTAGGCATGGGAGATTTTTGGAGAGCAGAGGAGTCAAGTAACAGCGAATTTTAGAAGGAAGTGAGAACTATAGTACACGACATAGATAGACAGGAGATCTGGGAAAGTATAGAAGAAAAGAAATCTATGAAATTTTATAAGCAATTAAAGACAAACTGGGCTTAGGGAAAAATATATACATCACCACCACTGATATAGCTTCTTTTTAACAGGTTGTGATAAATTTCGTTTTCTGGCAGCCAATACTCGTTTACTAGCGTTTTTGTATTTAAAACTCGTCTAAAATCACTAATTATATTAGCCTTTGTGCAACTTTATGTGGAGGATTCACACAAAATAAAATGAACTAACCTAAGAGTTCACTATATATAATTCTCTAGCCACTAAACGGTTAAAATAACAGCCCTAAAATAAAAACTAAAATATATTTTTAATTTTGCTGATGCAAAACTGTAAATAAACACTAAACTAAACAGCTCAAAAAGAACAAAACTCACAACCTATTCTCAGAATCATGAACGCTGTTTACTATTTTCATTTGCCTCCTATTTATCACACTTGCCAATAGTTTTATAGCATTGCCAACACACAAAATATCTCAAGATATCACAAAATATCTCTAAAATTTTTCCAAAAAAGACATCGGAATTTTAAAATACAAATCAAAGTGGAGAAGTTCAGACGTAGCAGTGCAGCCGTTTAAAGGGTCATGGTAATACAGTGTCATTTAATTGCTACGCGGTAGGCGTTTAATGCCGCATTAGTGAAAAATAACTTCACCATATGATTCAAAAGCAAACAAATTATTTTTTCATAACTTTGCCCCATTATACAGGTCGGTCCCCTCAACAAAACTTAGAACCAAACGACTTGTTTCTGTTCCCAAACTTCAAAACTTGGCTTAATCAAACGACCCTTGCAGAGCAGTGATGATGAGTTGCCACAGCTACACTGATGTGTCTTTGTCTATGACGTTTCTCTCCGAATATGCCTCATTCCTTCAGCAGCCTGTATAGCAAGCGTTTCATATTGGTTTACAATAATTGTGCACATTTTGCAGTATGTTTATATATCCGATCACATTCATACCATATTACTTCCCAATGGCACGCCAGAAGGGAATTCGTATAGAAAAACATGCAGTAATTGTAGCTCTGCATCAAGAAGGCTATTATAGTAGGACAATAGCAAATCTACAGTGATATTTACACTGCAACGGTTGCAACTGGTACCAATGCAAGTGTTTCTTAATCTGAACGACTCCGAGTAACACAATGTGGGGAATATCAGTTCATATTAGGACAAAGTAAACGTCTGAGAACTGCTATAGCACCTGCTATTCGCGAGTAAGTTAATAGTACATGAAAAACTTGCATCTCTGTCCCAACCGTGTACGTCGCCGTCGTGAACAAGGTTTAAAGGGATGTGTAGCGTTTAGAAAACATATATTGTGCAAACAAAATAAGGTCAAAACATTAAAATGACACAGCAACATAAAACTGGAACGTCCAACAATGGCCAAGGTGTTAATGATGACGTATTTCAGCTCCAAGTGACTAGAAGCCATCGTAGAAAGCTTGTTCTTCGACTTCATAAAGAATGTATGGACAGTCAATGTGTAGTGCCAAGGATGGAGCATGATGGGGTCGGTTATAGCGTGAGGATGTTTTGAACGTGACAAAAGGTGGTGATTTAGTGAGAATTAATGAAGATTGGATATCACAGGATACTGATCATAAATGCTGATCTACCTGGAAAGAAACTTATTTCTCCTGGTTTGATTCAGCAGTAGGATGATCTGAAACACGCTTCGAAGTCGTACACAGGATATGTCAATAGAAAACAGCAATGTGGGGAACTGGAAGATATGATTTGGCCAAGTCAATCAACTGCTTTACATCCCACTGAACTCCTATGGGACAAACTTGACAGAGATGTGAAAAAAACTGAGTTCATCAAATGTTGAAGACCTGTTGAATAATTTACGGACTTGTTGGTCTGCAGTATCTGCAAAAACACTACACAATCTTATCCCCAGAATGCCAAGAGTCTGTGCAGCGGTTCCAAAGCAAAGGGTGGATACTTTGAGGACGATAAAATCTACGTCATATCGTATTGTACTACATCAGAGAGAGGTAATTCTATTGTGCATTGAAATAAAGTATTTAACAGTGTATATGGAGGTTTTGTAGTGGAATGCAATAGTTTCTCTACTTATTCAAGTACGAGGGCCGTTCAATAAAGAATGATCAGTGTTTTTTTTTCAGTCATAATTTTTCGTGCTAAAATTCAATCTTATATGTTCTGTAGGCTTAATGTAAAACAAACACGCCGTATTAGTTTCATTGTTGGTACTCCCAGTTCCCGTCTGTGAGAACCAGACAAGTTCAGACGTGTTCAGTATCGCCTACCGCTGCAATGAAGGTAACACGCAAGGAACAACATGCGGCTTTGAAATTCTCCTTTCGTCTCAACAAAGACAAAGTTGAGGCCTATACAATGTCACAGGAGGCCTATGGATAGTCTGTTCTTCCCTATAGCACAGCTTGAATGTAGTTTAAAGAGGGGAGATAATACATTTCAAAGGAAGGTGGACCCAGTACTCCAGTTACTGCTGTTACCCCAGAAAACATCAACACTGCTCCTGTCATTGTGAGAGAGGATCGACGAATTACCTTAAGATCACTTTCTGTAATACTGAACATTTCACTGGGTGCCACCCACACGTTGGTGACAGAAACATTACACATGAGACGTGTCTGTGGGCGATGGGTTCCAAGACTGTTGATTCCCGAACAAAAGGACATTCGCATGCAGGTCTGCATGCAGTTAAAGTTGATGTTAGAGGAAGATCCGGAGTTTCTTTCAAAGGTATTCACTGCTGATGAAACTTGGCTACATCATTGTGATCCTGAGAGCAAACAGCAAAGCTCAGTGTGGAAATGTCCTTCATCACTAACCGCCAAAAAAGCAAAAGTAGTTGCTTCTGCTGGGAAAGTTATGGTCATCTCATTCTTTGATATTCATGGAATGGTTTATCAGCATGTTGTAGCTGCACACACATCAGTAACTGGAAAATACTACTGGGATGTCCCTCGTGCGATATGACTTAACGTTGGAGGACGTAAATTACAAAAAAGGGATGTCCGGAAAACTTTGCAAGTCAGTATCTGGCGCAAAAGACCATATTTTCGTGAAGCAGGCTGGATGCTGCACCATGATAATGCGCAGCCGCATATTGCCAATGTTGTTGCTGAATATCTTGTAAAAATCAACGTAAAGTGCATCCCTCACCCACCCTATAGTCCTGATTTAACCCAATGTGACTTTTTTCTATTCCGTAACTTGAAGAAACGCCTTCTTGGGAGGCATTATCCATCATCAGAAGCAGTGGTGGAGGCTGCGGATGCGATTTTGAAGGATCTCTCAAAAATGGTTTCCAGCGTGTCTTTGAAGACCGGCAAGAACGCTGGGACAAGTGCATCGCATTTAGGGGAGACTGTTTTGAGGAGGACAATCAAAGTTATGTGGATGAGTAAAGGTACGTTGCCAAAAAAATTGTGATCATTCTTTATTGAACAGCCCTCGTGCATAGTAGAGAAATTAATAATAAACTAGAGCTAGATACATAAAATTTATTCGTTATTTTCGTTTTAACACCTAATCGTGCTACAGGGTGTAAATATTTTAAACACACACACACACACACACACACAAACACACACACACACACACACACACACACACACTCACACACACACTCACACACACACACACACACACACACACACACACACACACACACACACACATATATATATATATAAACCTAATAAATACTGCTTTATGCAGGCATTAATATTCAGCTTTGCTGTTCATAAACGGACGAATGCGAGTTAAAATCGAAGAACAAAGTTGAGGAGAAAGGGCAAAAAATTACAGATAGTACACATTCTCGCAGGCTGTGTTATGACAAATGACGGCGTGGCACGTTGCCAAGAAAGGAACAATACGGTTCGCACAGTGAGGTCAGTTTCAGTGCATTAGGCTGATTGTTGGGCTGCTTTGTGAACAAAATGACAAACGTCTTTCCTTAGTCATGTTTTTGTCTATTATCTACTTACGACACCAAGATTTCACGGGTAATGCATGTTTTGATAGCCGTATATGTACTAAGTTTGTGAACAGAACTCGAAAAAGAAAAACTGTTGAAAACTGTTATCCCCAACTACCCTTTACATGAACAAATGTGCCAATTATTTTAATTAAAGTAACATGTGCTTAAGATCAGCGTCAAGGCGTGACTTTCAAAGCGAGGGAAGCTCCAAATAATAATTTTCATTAAAATAAGAGAGAATACTGACTCAAAGAACTAAGGCTACTCTTTAGTACTCTTTCTATTGTACAGTCACACGTAGGTCCAGTAGCGAGACGTGACTTTCCAAATAATAATTTTCAAATAAAATAAGAGAGAATAATGGCTCAAAGAAATAAGGCTACTCTTTAGTACTCTTTCTATTGTATAGTCACACGTAGGTCCAGTAGCAAGGCGTGACATTCAAAGCGAGGTAAGTTCCAAATAATAGTTTTCATTAAAATAAGAGAGAATAATGACTCAAAGAACTAAGGCTACGCTTTAGTACTCTCTATTCTAGAATCACGCGTAGGTCCAGTGGAAAGGTGTGACTTTTAAAGCAAGGGAAGCGCCAAATAACAATTTTCATTGAAATACGAGAAAAAATTACTCAAAGAACTAAGGCTACTTTTTAGTCTCTTTCTATTGTACAGTCACACGTAGGTCCAGTAGCGAGGCATGACTTTCAAAGTGAGGGGAGCTACAAATAATAATTTTCATTAAAATAAGAGAGAACAGTGACTCATAGAACTAAGGCAACTCTTTAGTACTCCTTCTATTGTACAGTTACACGTAGGTTCAGTACCGAGGCGTGACTTTCAAAGTGTGGGAAGCTCCAAAGAATAATTTTCTTTAAATTAAGAGAGAATAATGACTCAAAGAACTAAGGCTACTCTTTAGTACTCTTTCTATTATACAGTCACACGTAGTTCCGATAGCTAGGTGTGACTTTCAAAGCGAGGGAAGCTCCAAATAATAATTTTCATTAAAATAAGAGAAAAAATGACTCAAAGAACTAAGGCTATTCTTCAGTACTCTTTCTATTGTACAGTCACACGTAGGTCCAGTAGCGAGGCGTGACTTTCAAAGCGAGGGAAGCTCCAAATAATAATTATCATTGAAATACGAGAGAATAATGACTCAATGACCTAAGACTACTCTTTAGTACTCTTTCTATTGTACAGTCACACGTAGGGCCTTCTGGCATTGCAAGACTGCGCGTACTACGAGGTTCCCCTCTTCACTCAGACGTTCCAAATTTTCCTATAGGTGGCCAACACCGTGTGAACTCTTAGCCTAAAATGGAGTAAGTATGTAATTCACATACTGTTGCTAATAACTTAAAACGTCACAAGAACTTCCTATTGGTCACCACTAAATACCAATCTAAGTAAAATACCATTGCTAATGTTACTGAGATACACTTTCAGTTGTATTTAAAAGCGCCACATGAAACAAAAGAATAAACCATTCTTCACAGAGATATCACGTGACAAAATCAAATCAGTGCTTCCTAGCTATAGAGGAGTAGGGATTGTTTGTCGGAAACCTACGAAGCATGATATTCAAGGTTACCAAGGCGTACAGTATTGGATGAGCTTGTGTAACTTGTCTAGTGAGTAAGGCGGATAGTCAAGTAGTTCAAAACACAAATCGTGGATTTTGGCCATTGCAAACGCTGAGGTGTGAGACGGTGTGTTGTCTTGGTGAAACAGGACTTTTTTGCCCTGCAAATGTGGCTGTTTTTCCGCAAGTGCTGCCTTCAGCTTGTCAAGTAATGATGCGTAGTATGACTCTTAATGGTTTCTTTCTTCTTCTTTTTTTTTTTTTTTTTTTGAAGATAATCGATTAAAATAGCTACATGACTATTCCAAAAAAAAAAAAAAAACAGTCATCACTTTCTCAACCATAAAAGCAGTTTTTTTTTTTCGAGCCGGTTCCCCCTTTGGAATGTTTTTTTGTTTCGGGTGTATAATGCTGTAGCTGAGTTTCATCTATAGTAATTAATGACACCAAAATTCGAATTTATTGCGCCTATACTGCGCCACCAGAGCGTTGGAAAAGTTCATTGGAACACGATTTTGGTCTAACGTGAGCAAACGCGGCACCCAACGCGCGGTCAGCTTATTCATGTCTAAATGTTGATATAATATGTGACAAACACGTTCTTTTTACATGCTTATGGCCTCTATATCTCTCTCACTTTAATTCGGCGGTCGTCTAGCACCGTTTGGTGAACTTTGGCGATCTTTTAGTTGGTAGTTGCAATTTTTGGACTTCCCGAACGTTTATCGACTCCCAAATTCTTAGGGCCACGTTTAAATACAGCTGCCAAAAATTTCGCTAATGGTGCACAGTCCCCATACACATAATCCAACTCATCTTTGATTTACCTAGGCGTATTGCCTTTCAAAAACAAATATTTAATGACCGCTCGATGCTCGATTTTGTCCATTTTCATAAAAATACTCACATCAACTCACTCAAATTACTGTTATATAACAAGTGAGCGCCCAAAATGGCTGAAAATTTGGTGAGTAAATGTCAACAGATGTACAACGAAATTCACCAGCTGCCATCTTCATGTTGAGGTCAGAAACTGTTCAGACCACCCTCGTATTGAGGTAAAGATAAGTAAGACACCAAATACATTCACTTTTAAATTAACGTCCTCCACCAGCCGCTACTAAATACATATGCCATCACAGATCGAGTAGGAAAAGTACAGGCATTACAGTATTATTATTACAGTAATACTACAGGTATTAATATGTTGTTGTATATGTAGATTTAAGGCTATGGGACAAGGTACAAAGCTGTCACTAAAACACAGTAGATGCAGCGATTCGTCTCTGTTTACTGCGAGCGCAGTCGATTGTTACCGAACTTGTTTTGTTCTTCTTTCCGCTCGGAGGTGTAAGATTTTATTTGCGACAAGACACTACATGAGTGCAGGATCTTGCTGCATATCAGGTAGAATTTGCATACAGAGCGCCAAATGAAGCAAGATGCCTCCCCGGAACTTTACAATTCAAATTCTTCCCTATTATCGCTTCTGTCACGTTGACAGTACAGGTCTACTCTCAGTACCTCGAGTTTTGTTTTCAGAATCTTTAATTTCAAAAAAGAAAAAAAAAGCATTTTTATAAATATGTTTTTTATCAACAACGCAATACAAAATAGTGAATACAAATTGGATAGTCTAAACTGATAGACATAGCACAAATTTTCATTGTAAAAATAAAACAACTACTGTTAAAAATAATCTAGCCATTATTTTACATTTAATACATCAGAGAAAATCACTGTACATTGGCAGACAGAGAAGTGCAGCAACGTCATAAAATAAAAATTTAAAAATTGTATTTAAAATATAATTGATGCTGTAATATACTTAAAAGCAAAGCAAAGCAATTTTACTCTCTTGATCGAAGTAGTTATCAATGTTCCAACATTCTGTAACATCGTACATGAGGCAAACCAGCACAAACACGGTGCGATCAGATACTAAGGGGAATCTTCTAATCTGCCGAGCTCTATAGCATTTAGAAACCTATTTTGTATGTTGGTACACATGTTCCTGATCTATGTTTGTATTTTCAGCTGTTTTGGATGTTAAGTTTCTCGTTTTCTCTTTAAATTACGTCCTTTAAACTTCAGTCATTTTGAACGATGAATGAAATGATGTTCATATGAGTCCCGGATACATAGAGCTTAGAGTTACCTGACTTTCATCTTTCAGAATAAGGGAAAACCTCGAAAGTTAAGTGACATCGGACGATGAATGAAATGATGTTCAAATATGTTCAGGGTACATAGAGCTTAGAGTTAACATTCATCTTTCAGGATGAGGGGAAACCTCCAACGTTAAGTCATATCGGACGATAAAAGAAATTATATTCAAATAAGCATATGGTACATGGAGCTTAGAGTTACCAGACATTCCTCTTACAGGATAAGGGAAAACCTTCAACGTTAAGTCATATCGGACGCCGAATGAAATGATATTCAAATGATTACAGTGTACATAGAGCAGACATTGATCTTCCAGGATAAAGGGAAACCTTCAACGTTAAGTAATATCGGACGATGAATGAAATGATGTACAAATAAGTACAGGATACATACAGCTTAGAGTTACCAGACATTCATCTTTCAAGATAAGAGAAAACCTCCAACGTTAAGTGATATCGGACGATGAATGAAATGATGTACAAATAAGTACAGGATACATACAGCTTAGAGCTACCAGACATTCATCTTTCAAGATAAGAGAAAACCTCCAACGTTAAGTGATATCGGACGATGAATGAAATGATGTACAAACAAGTACAGGATACATACAGCTTAGAGTTACCAGACATACATCTTTCAAGACAAGAGAACGTCCAACGTTAAGACATATCGGACGATGAATGAAATGATGTTCAAATAAGTACAGTGTAAACAGAGCTTAGAGTTACCATACATTCCTCTTTCAGTATAACAGAAAACCTCCAACGTTAGTTCATATCCGACGACCAATGAAATGATATTCACATGAGTACAGTGTACATAGAGCTTAGAGTTACCAGACATTGATCTTTCAGGATAAAGGGAAACCTCCAACGTTAAGTAATATCGGACGATGAATAAAATGATGTACAAATAAGTACAGGGTACATAGAGCTTAGAGTTACCAGACATTCATCTTTCAAGATAAGAGAAAACCTCCAACGTTAAGTCATATCGGATGACGAATGAAATGATGTTAAAATGAGTACAGGGTACATAGAGCTTAGAGTAGACAGACATTCATCTTTCAGAATAAGTGAAGATATCCAACGTTAAGTCATATCGGACGATGAATCAAATGATGTTCAAATAAGTAGAGGGTACATAGAGCTTATGGTTACCAGACATTCATCTTTGAAGTTAAGAGAAAACTGTGGATAAGGCATTTTCAGGCTACACATTAGGGTCTACTAAACCCGATCTTGCATTAATAGTACCATTAGATATTTGTGTTTGCCTTTCTTTTTTGTAACAGTAATTTCCTACCTGCTGGTTATATTTACATTACTTAAACAGCCGTTATTTTTTTAATTCACATATAGTGACCCCTGCTAGCTCCATCCGCACTGTTGCATGGTGTATTCAGAAGATAATGGCTCCTAAATTGATACTAGCTTTGAAAAGCAGAAAAGAGCTGCTAGATATTTACGTAACAGATTTAATTCTAGGTCAAATTATTTAGAATATGATAAAAACTGCATGACATTGAGCGATTTGAAATGAGCAACACTTTACTATGGATTTTTAGATTCTTTATATCAATATACGTATACTACAATTTTTGAATCACGATATGTAAATGTCAAACTTTTCCGTGATATCTAGTGCGGTTAAGCTATTATAAAGTTTGTCCAATTGCTAGAAGTAAGTGCAGAGACAGCAATAATGGCGACTGCCTTGCTATTTCCATTTCGAGGCATGCTCATTCTTTTTTATAAGACGCAGAGTAAGATTCTAGGGAAGGAAATTGAACCGTGAGAAGTTTGTTCCACGGTCCCTGGAGCAGGGAGGTTTGTCATCGAGAAAACCACTTCACCAGAGGCAGCAATCGATACAGAGGAACTGCACCGAATAACAAGCTGAAAACGAATCCTACCTCTGCGTTACATACGTCAGCAATTCACGGATTAATTCACTTGTGTTTATTACTAACAGTTCATAGTGCAGAAAAGATACGGAATCGGAAACCATAGCAACGAAAATGTGCGAAAATAATTAGCAAGTAAAGGGCAGGTTCTAAAGCAACAGGTAACTAACAAAAGAATGCTTTTTGTATAAAACAACTGGCAACAGACCTCATTGATAAATGAATACCGTATGCTTAATGACTTAGCATAACGGTTTGACAACCAATCATCGAGTCCAAACGATCTGACGGTGAACTTACACAACCATTTTATTTACTTATCAGCAATTATGTCAACATTATTTGAAACGTATTAGACTACTGTCTAGTAGCTCTCCATGTTACTGCACTTTTTACAATTTAATAGCAAAAATTGGTGTCAGTTAAATAAAAATGGCTGCGAACTTGAAGATAGGTATAACCTTTTCGACTTTCAACAATAATCTATTACAGGATCCCGAGATCGAATCACGGATAGTGAGCGTTTTCTTGATAAGGCCTTTTTCCAAAGTTTTCCATTATTCAGAAAGGTAAACGCCAAGTAACTGTAAACTCTACGGATCCTGGACTCATTTGAACATCATTTCATTCATCGTCCGATATGACTTAACGTTGGAGGTTTTCTCTTATCCTGAAAGATGAATGTCTGATAACTCTAAGCTCTATGTACCCTGTACTTATTTGAACATCATTTCATTCGTCGTCCGATATGACTTAACGTTGGAGGCTTTCTGTCATACTGAAAGATGAATGTCTGGTAACTCTAAGCTCTATGTACCCTGTACTTATTTGAACATCATTTCATTCATCGTCCGATATGTTAACGTTGGAGGTTTCCTCTTATACTGAAAGATGAATATCTGGTAACTCTAAGCTCTATGTACCATTTACTTATTTCAACATCATTTCATTCGTCGTCCGATATGACTTAACGTTGGAGGCTTTCTGTCATACTGGAAGATGAATGTATGGTAACTCTAAGCTCTATGTACCCTGTACTTATTTGATTCATTCATCCTCTGAGATAACTTAACGTTGGAGGTTTTCTCTTATACTGAAAGACCATTGTCATGTAGCTCTTAGCTCTATGTATCCTGTATTTATTTGAAAATTATTTCATTTATCGTCTGACATGACTCAACGTTGTAGGTTTCCTCTTATACTGAAAGATGAAAGTATGGTAACTGTAAGTTCTATGTACATGTACTCATTTGAACATCATTTTATTCATGTCTGATATGACTTAACTTTGGAGGTTTCCCTTATCCTGAAAGATGAATATCCGGTAACTTTAAGCTCTATGTACCCTGTACTCATTTGAACCTCATTTCATTCATCATCCGATATGACTTAACGTTGGGGCTTTTCCCTTATCCTGAAAGATGAATGTTTGGTAACTGTAAGCTGTATGTACCCTGTAGTCATTTGAACATCATTTCATTTATCATCTGATATGACTTAACGTTGGAAGTTTTCTCCTATCCTGAAAAATGAATGTCCAGTAACTCTAAGCTCTATGTGGCCTGTACTTATTTTAACATCATATCATTCCTCGCCTGATGTTACTTAAGTCTGCAGGACGTATATTAAAACAAAACTAAGAATACAGGCGCAGTAATTTCTTATGTTTTCTTGACTATAAACTTGTGCATGACAACAAGTATGGAATGAATCACGTTTGACGTGGGACCTGTTGATTTTTTCCTCTCGCCGGCGATTACAAGAACCCTGCATTAACAGAGACGTAGGTTATGTGTAGCCGTGCACAACTGGCACGTCTCTCTTCACCAGAAAGAGTTCCATTCGCTCTGGAGTCACGTATTTAAGTTCGTCACAGCATGAAAAGCAACGGTCCACAGACTTCCTTCTTTTGTTTAACAAATACCGAGCGCTAAAACGTCGCACTGCCACCAGAGCGCGTACGCGTGCATACTGCACAAAAGGAGTTCAAAAAACATGAAACAAAAATGTGCAAATTTTATTAATGCGCAGTCAGTTTTTGAAAAGATGTTGCACGGGAGAAAAAATCTCATGTATTACACTCACATGACTTTTTCTAGACTGGTACAAAGGCATATTCCTCTGTTTACTTCAAAATAAACATTATTTTATTGTAACTATAGGTCATTCAATAGACTTTAAGTGATAGCCAAATGTTTTAAAACTGGCTGTCTAGGTGATGTCTTTGATTTTCCGTTCTCTTTTTATGTCCAAGACATAGAAAATGAAGCTAAAAGAGAATATGGGAATAGAGTAGACTTTAAGAGATAGTCAATATTTTTAAAACTGATTGTCTAGGTGACATCTTTGATATTCCATTCTCTTTATATGTCCAAGAGATAAAAAAGGGGGCGCAAGGGAATATGGGGATACAGTAGACTTTAAGTTATAGACAAATGCTTTAAAACTGATTATCTAGGTGACATATTTGAAATTCCGTTCTCTTTGTATGTCCAAGAGATACAAATGAAAGTACCAGGGGATATGGGAAAACAGTAGAATTTAAGTGGTATTCAAATGGTTTATAACTGATTGTCTAGGTGATCTCATTGAAATTCCGTTCATTTTATGTGGTGTACAGATAAAAATTGAATAAGGACTTCGCATTTTAGGAAAGTTCAGAGAAATAAAAATAAATTTGCCGGAGATAGCCCACTCCTTGAAAAATTTCTTGGATATAAATGGTGACATTTTACCAGTCATGCAAGTTTCATTCCGAAGATGACTTTTGCCACATTTCAACAAAGTATATTTAACTTATGGTAGCTCTATCCGAAACTTTAAAGGCATTTTGAGAGAGCTTGAGGAAAAATTTACGAAAAATATGAATAGTAGTTTAAACTGATTTAAAAATAGCTAAAAAAATTTCGGCAAGGGAGGTGATGGTAGTTTTACAAAGCAAGTAACTGATAATTCTAATGGAAGGGGATGTGTAGGTAAATCCAGAAAACGAAGCCTGAATTGAAGATAATGTTGCAAAGGATACTGCCCGCTAAACACTGGAGGGGAAGAAGATGCCTATACACCCAGGGGAACGTTCGTTTTATGCTTGATGCTGCATATGATTAGAATATTTCACAGATACCAGCAACATTCTTTGGGCGAATCGTTAAATAATAAAGTAAAGGTAACAGCCTGCCAACTCGACTGCCGGCCTCCCACCCACATGCATGGGGTCAGTATTTTGGAAAATTGGCATTCTTGACCGGTATTCTTTACGTATTTCAACTTCTCAAATTCGTTACCAATATGATTTGGCACCCGGGAATTTAAATCTGCAACTCTGCAGGTGGCACTGAACCCAGGCATCTTCTGCGGCTGGTAACTAGAGTACAACGCTCTACCTCACTACTCACGGAACAGGACTCGGCGTGATGGAGCAAGAGTACAAAGAAAGAGCGGATCTCAGAAATCTACCGCGCCGCAAGATCACAAAGCCCTTTTAATTCTAAAGTGAATCCTGGAAGAGATTAAGAACCATAATGGTTACCCTAGATGCGCCAGGGTCGCTAACGTTCCTGATGGAACGCACCGGCTATGGAAGCGGCTGGGGGTCCCACAGACCGCACGTTTCACTAGATCCACCGAACCTAGAGAGAAACCTTTCTGAAGAGCAGAGTCCACCGTCCAACTACAATAAACCGATCGTCGCCTTTTGATCATGCCAACCTAAAGCTGACGAGCGAGGAATTCGTGATAGAAATGGAACTAACCCAACCTCTAGAACGATCAGTCCGACTACAATCGAACCCTGGGCGTCACGAATTCGCCCGGAGTAGAATATAAAAAGTAAAGAATGCTTTCAGAGGCCAATTGGCAGCATTTGTGTGTCTATATGGCAGAAAAACAATTTTGTACAGTATCAACTGTAAAACAAAATATTTGTACTCTATCTCAGGCTAGTTTAATCCTGATGTAAACAACAATGCGGATCTACCTCAACTCGCCACGTGTTAAACGCTACATGTACGCACGTAAGTTTTTCAACTCCAATGCCCGATTTCACCAACAGATGTTAAAATCGACGTTAACAAATGTAACGTAACAATAGTAACAGTGCTAACAATTTCTTGCATTTCACCAACCTGTTGTCTGAAAATGTTAACAAACACGTGCTTACGCCAAGAAACTTGTAAATATTACATCTATAGATGGCTGTGGATGAGTCGTATTATTTTCTGAACGTACTGCGATGCGCTTTCGTTTTCATTTTCGTCTGCACACAGCTAAAAATGGCATACAAACAAAATCATAAACAAAAGCCGTGAATCAAATTTCTTATAAATGGAAGAAGGATTGTTAATTGAATTGGTGACGAAGTATAACGATATCGTGGAAAATAGAACGGATGCGGTGAATGTAAAAGAGAAAGATGTCACGTGGGAAAAAATTGGAAACAAACTTAATTCAAATGCATGTGTCATTACTAGAAACACAAAATGTATTACATAAATTTAAAACGAGGTGCGAAGAAGTTCAGCTGACGAGTGACTTGAACGTTTCAAGTAGGGAGGTGGACAGTGTATTACCCACATAATTCAGTGAGTTATAAAATTCCAAAATTATTAGTACTTGATGCAAAGGCGAGATCGGCATATTCCTTTCGATGCATGTTCTAACTCAGTGTTACGTAAATTTAAAACGAGGTGCGAAGAAGTTCAGCTGACGAGTGACTTGAACGTTTCAAGTAGGGAGGTGGACAGTGTATTATCCACATAATTTAGTGAATTATAAAATTCCAAAATTATTAGTACTTGAAGCAAAGGTGAGATCGGCATATTCCTTTCGATGCATGTTCTAACTCAGTGTTACGTAAATTTAAAACGAGGAGCGAAGAAGAAGTGACGAGTGACTTGAACGTTTCAAGACGGGAGGTGGTTAATGTATTATCCACATAATTCAGTGAATTATAATATAGGAAAATTATTAATACTTGAAGCTAAGGCGAGATCGGCATATTCCTTTCGATGCATGTTCTAACTCAGTGTTACGTAAATTTAAAACGAGGAGCGAAGAAGGGCAAGTTACTTGAACGTTTCAAGACGGCAGGTGGACAGTGTATTATCCACATAATTCAGTGAATTATAAAATAGCAAAGTTATTAATACTTGAAGCAAAGGCGAGATCGCCATATTCCTTTCCATGCATGTTCTAACCTCTCTTGTACTTCCGCAGTAACCTTCATAGCAACTTGTTTCAACAGTCTATACCTCCGTAAAAAGTTTTATTTGGATAGTTCCTCAAAATCATTTCTCCTCATAAACCGTACTCTATTACGAATGCCATTTAGACGATCTTAAATATAGCAAATCGATATAGCTGAGTTCATGCCCGCCATATTGACTTTTTACAATTGTTAACGACTTAACATCAGAAATTTGGCGTGTTAGTTTAGCAAGAGATTTAACACTAATATTACGCTAACACTTGTTGGTGAAATGCAATTTTTGTTTTAACTATTGTTAAACTCGTGTTAAGTCTTAACATCTGTTGGTAAAATCGGGCGTAACAGTATATATAGCAGAGCTAACCTCTAGACAATTGAGCTGGATTACACATTAGCTTATTAAATCTATGAGTTGGGTCATTTCTGAAAAAATAATAATGAACTTTACCGTGTAAACTCGTCGTATTTCTCCACGCGCTGTTTGCTTTTACGCGATTTTCCCGGTGTTCTTAGAGTTCCGGATGCTTGCTGTTCCATTCTAACACTATGTACACTACTTGCAGAAACACCAAGGAGATCATCAGTTTCTTTCTCAGTGTTTTTATAAACGATTCCGAGTTTCTATCTTTAAGTACCACGAAACAATGCGCGATCATTCGCCTCATGCCACTTTTACATGTTTGCCTCGATTGTGTTTTATTTCTGCTGCATGATGAAAAGCTTACTGATTTTAAATTGTTTATACATAAGTGCTCTTGGGTTTCTGACGTACGCGAGATGTACAGGAAATACAATGTTAAATATCAAGAGCAACTCCACACTATAAACAATAACATCTTAATCAGCATTCAACTCGATACAGACCTCGTTGTGAGACAGCTGCTTGGTATAGGAATGCAAAATTATTATAAAATAGCAGTGTCCTTAAGTAATTGTTAAATAAAATGCAGCTTAATTTAACATAATAAGTTAATAGTGTGTATAATTTCATCTGTCTTCTGTCGTATCTGTATGCAGTATACAGAACACATCTATGTGGTACGTGAAGCAGAAAGATAAAATATGGGGCTATTACGTTTATAATAATCGAAACATTTGCATACTTTTCTCTCTCTGAAATTAGCTCGCACAGAGCAGTGATGAGAAAACTACTTGCAATACTGTACTTAAAGGAGGGATTTATCGTACGTATGCAAATAAAAGAAAACGTTTATTAACTACGCTAAACCAATCAACAGCTTAACCATTTTCTGTGACCAATATCTCTGTCTCTGTCTCTCTTGCCACCCAGATATTTACAGCAGAATTAAACTAGTTTGAGACAGATTATACTCGTCTGTGGAGTAAATGAAGTGAACGTTGGCGAAGAAACGTAACATATTACGTCACCGTCCTTTCGTACTGCAGTAAGATAATATAGCTGACTAAAGTCTATCCTCTGAGCCAAGAAATCAGTCACTTGTGAATGAGGACTGGTTCGTTATTGGGGTTGGGATTTCAGTACGGAGGGTGTTCGGTACGTAGGCCACCATGCTGGGCCCATTGTTCCTATGCCACCAAGTGGGGGCACAAACGGAAGGAAAGATGAGACGAAGGAGAGAGAACGGCCGACTCTAGGAGTCACGACAGTACAGAGGGCAGGGTCTCTATAGTTTACTTGGATAGAGACTTCCCCCGACATGCCAGGGCAGCGAACTCACTCCCCTACGACGGGAAGGCAACGAGCCCAGCAGCCGAGCCCTAATGGTCCCAGACAGGCAATCCGAGCCCCAAAAGTCCCTGGCTGGCGGTCCCGAAATGGTCCCAGCAGAGGAGCTGAGGCCGGCAACCGTCTACCGGAGGAGTAAGTAGTTTTCCTCAGAGCATATCATCCTGTCATGCACCGCCGAGACTCCCACCAACACTTCTACCCTGAAAGAGACCACCAGATGAGAGATGATATGAAATGACAATGGAGATGAAATTGAGGGACAGGAAATTTGGGGGATATAATTAGCCTACCCAGCATTCGCCTAGCGACCCGGGAATTCCCCGAAGAACCCATGGGTCAGGTAGGTCGGCTACGATAATCGAACCCGGGCCTCCCGAATGGGGGCCACAGACGAAACCGCCTGAGCCATCCCGCTTGGTGTTTCATTATGAGAAACATTTTCATTTCATTCATTATTAGAATTTTGTGCTGCAAATGTAATAGTGAGACGGCACTGTAATCCAATTACGTCACACAGGTTGTCAGACATGCCCTCCAATATTCAGGGAAGAGGCCCTGATGCATGTTTTTGACCTCCAAAGTCTAAAATATAACAGAAAGGAGTTTTTTCATATATAGAATCAACATGACAAATTCAATGCCACAGCTGGGATTTGAACCACTGATCTCCTGGTTTCCGTTCAGTTGCTCTAACCCACTGAGCTACCATGGCTAACGTCCTGTCATGACATTAAATTTTCCATTTGACTTGCGTATTTCCTTGGTAGAGCACTAGGGGCTCCTGCATCCGAGAGAATACCGTTTGTAGCAACTTACTATCGTAAGTACTTGAGTCCTAGGCTTAATCATTTAACTCTTATTATTTTAGTTAATTGATGGAAATTAATCATTTCTTCACACTAGCAGTATATAGCCGTAGCATTGAATTTTTTATGTTTGCTCTATCAGAAACCTTAGTCTATATGCACCTAGTGTGAAGAAATAATTAATTTCCATCAATTAACTAAAGCAAGGAGTTATTTGAACCCCTGTATCTGTCTTTCCAGGTACATTTATGCGTATTCCGTCTGTTATAAAAATAAATAAGCTTTTATATGGAAAATGACACTATTTTTTTCCTTGCAAGGAAATCCTATTGCTGGTGACTCTGAAAGCGATAGTGAATAAAGTTTGAAATCCCGTAAGCGGGGTTCTGTTATTGCGGTACTGCAGCGCACCTGCACCCCCCGAGGGAGCCGTTCGTGGAGCATATGGTCTCGCTGAATAATCTAACTGATACAGAGAAGCAACGGATCTGAAATGCACACGCATGTTCCAGCTTCAGTTGCTAAAAAGCTACGCGTTCTAGAACGGTTTATACGAATAAACAAATCATACACTAGAGCCTCACCTATCTTACATCTCTTAAAATAAAAAACCCTTTAAGATATAAGAGAGAAATGTGTACTAAAACTTGTACTTATTAAGGCCATAACAGATTAAGTATATATATTCATCAGCAAAATAATTTTTTGGTTTATACAATATTCATTTGCACAAACATTACGTCAGAATTCTTTATATTTCTACTTTATGTCACAAAAGTATCTAAAGAATTTTATATTGCTTTACTTATGTGAATAATAGACAACATTTACACATAATATAAACGCTTTTAAATTCATACTTCAAATTGTGTTTTGAACAAACCAAACATCTCAAATACTAAAACATATAATAATTTTACACCAAATGTTAGATATTAATAAAAATTTGATGTATAATATCCACATGATATTCTGTACTCTTGTAGAAACACTTATCCTCAATCTACTTCAGGATAAAGATTATCTTATTATAGGTTCAAGGAAATACTGTAGACCTTAAGTGATAGTCGAATGTTTTAAAACTGGTTGGCTAGGTGACGTCCTTGAAATTCCATCATCTTTGTATGTCCAAGAGAATAATGAAGGTAAAAGGGAATATGGAAATACAGTAGACTTTAAGTGATGGTCAAATATTTTAAAATTGGTTGTCTAAGTGACCTCTTGTAATTCCGTTCTCTTTGTACGTCCAAGAGATGAAAAATGAAGGAACAAGAGAATAGCGGAATACAGAAGACTTTAGGTGATAGGCAAATTTTTATACCTGGTTGTCTAGGTGACGACTTTGAAATTCCTTCTCTTTGTATGTCCAAGAGATAAAAGATGAAGGTACAAGGGAATATAGGAATACAGTAGACTTTAAAGGGACAATCAAATGCTTAAAAATGTTTGTCTAGGGGATGACTTTGAAATTCCGTTCTCTTTGTATGTCCAAGTAAAAGGGAATATGGGAATACAGTAGACTTTAAGTGATAGTCAAATGTTTTAAAAGTGATTGTTTAGTTGACGTGTTTGAAACTCCATTCTCGTTGTATGACAAAGGGATAAAATACATGAAGGCACAAAGAAATATGGGGCTGGCCCCTGAGATCAGTCGGTCGAGCAAATGCCTGCCGTGCTATGGGTTCCGGGTTCGATTCCCGGCGTTGGAGGTTGAGAGTCTTCTCCGATCGATATAATTACTCATCTTCACCAGAGTCTGGAAGTATGAATGAGAGTGCCAATGTGTACGTGATCTAATGATTAAACCTCAAAGAATACGAGTTAACACTTTCGATATGTTCCAAAGAAGTACGGCCGCCGATATGACTATTGCACTTAAAGGCAACAAACAAAAGAATAATGAAAAAGGAATATGGAAATACCGTAGACTTTAACTGATAGATGTTTTAAAGCGGTTGCTAGATGACGGCTTTGAAATTCTGTTCTCTAAGGACAAGAGATAAAAATGAATAGTGAATATTTACTCTAGGGAAGCGAAGGTGTTGGAAATTAACAAGGAATGTGTCTGAAATGGCGTGTTCTACGTAAAAAGTTATTTGTCCTGAGTTGTGTATTTTAACAGCAGACACATTTTTGTTGCAGTAATTTGACATAAGCAATTAACTTACAACAGATTTTACAGCATAAAACGTGTGTCGCAAGTAAAGTTTCCTTCTGGGAAGGGCATGCCACGTGTCTGTCTCCAGGGGACGTGAGGTACATATGAAACATCTAAGAAAGTTATCGTCCTTAGTTGGCAACAATAACGCATACGAGCCATTTAACTCAAGAGGGAAATATTTTCTGGAGGCAGTGGTGCGTGGTTATTGCCTTCCTTGGAGCCAGCGTTTGTCCCGGGAAAGAACGCGTGGTCCAGGCGTCGAACCGATGTCGTCTGGAAGAAGCCGAGAGCGCTTTCACTTGAGGTTGGCACGGGGAACGTGACAGTGTTGAATTATGGCAGCCCGTTAACTTCTACTCCATTTCCTTCGCTTTGCCTCACTCAGACGAAAATGGCGGCCTCGCATCCCCAGTCAGCTGGTTGCACCTCCCCCTCCCTCGTCCAGCCGCCCGCCCTGACCCACTTTCTGTTCTACAATCTTTTGTATTTCGTTTTGAACATGTGCATGTGTGATATTGGATGAAACTGCGCTCAACCGGAATGTTCTTCCCTACCCTTACTTCGTGATCCGAACAAAATACCCCTAATTCTCTCGCATATGCTGTCAACATGACTTCATAAACAGAAAACAAACTCTAGGTCTTTGCTCAAAATTACACTCCTGGAAATTGAAATAAGAACACCGTGAATTCATTGTCCCAGGAAGGGGAAACTTTATTGACACATTCCTGGGGTCAGATACATCACATGATCACACTGACAGAACCATAGGCACATAGACACAGGCTACAGAGCATGCACGATGTCGGCACTAGTACCGTGTATATCCACCTTTCGCAGTAATGCAGGCTGCTATTCTCCCATGGAGACGATCGTAGAGATGCTGGATGTAGTCCTGTGGAACGGCTTGCCATGCCATTTCCAGCTGGCACCTCAGTTGGACCAGCGTTCGTGCTGGACGTGCAGACCGCGTGAGACGACGTTTCATCCAGTCCCAAACATGCTCAATGGGGAACAGATCCGGAGATCTTGCTGGCCAGGGTAGTTGACTTACACCTTCTAGAGCACGTTGGGTGGCACGGGATACATGCGGACGTACATTGTCCTGTTGGAACAGCAAGTTCCCTTGCCGGTCTAGGAAAGGTAGAACGATGGGTTCGATGACGGTTTGGATGCACCGTGCACTATTCAGTGTCCCCTCGACGATCACCAGAGGTTTACGGCCAGTGTAGGAGATCGCTCCCCACACCATGATGCCGGGTAATGGCCCTGTGTGCCTCGGTCGTATACAGTCCTGAATTGTGGCGCTCACCTGCACGGCGCCAAACACGCATACGACCATAATTGGCACCAAGGCAGAAGCGACTCTCATCGCTGAAGACGACACGTCTGCATTCGTCCCTCCATTCACGCCTGTCGCGACACCACTGAAGGCGGGCTGCACGATGTTGGGGCGTGAGCGGAAGACGGCCTAACTGTGCGCGGGACCGTAGCCCAGCTTCATGGAGACGGTTGTAAATGGTCCTCGCCGATACCCCAGGAGCAACAGTGTCCCTAATTTGCTGGGAAGTGGCGGTGCGGTCTCCTACGGCGCTGCGTAGGATCCGACGGTCTTGGCGTGCATCCATGCGTCCCTGCGGTCCGGTCGCAGGTCGACGGGCACGTGCACCTTCCGCCGACCACTGGCGACAACATCGATGTACTGTGGAGACCACACGCCCCACGTGTTGAGCAATTCGGCGGTACGTCTACCCGGCCTCCCGCATGCCCACTATATGCCCTCGCTCAAAGTCCGTCAACTGCACATACGGTTCACGTCCACGCTGTCGCAGCAAGCTATCAGTGTTAAAGACTGCGATGGAGCTCCGTATGCCACGGCAAACTGTCTGACACTGACGGCGGCGGTGCCCAGACGCTGCGCAACTAGCGTCATTCGACGGCCAACACCGCGGCTCCTGGTGTGTCCGCTGTGCCGTGCGTGTGATCATTGCTTGTACAGCCCTCTCGCAGTGTCCGGAGCAAGTATGGTGGGTCTGACACACCGGCGTCAATGTGTTCTTATTTCCATTTCCAGGAGTGTACTTTACTTTCTCTAACATCTATCGTACTAAGGGTAACCTGACCTGTTGCTCTCATATTACCATCGCCCTTCACTCTTGTATGACATTTGTGCTTCTCTACTTAAACACAAACTTATTGTTAATTTTATTGTAGGAATATGGGAATACAGTAGATTCTAAGTGATAGTCAAATGTTTTAAAATTGGTTGTTTGGTTACAAGGGAATATGGGAATACAGTAGACTTTAAGTGATAGTCAAATGTTTTGGAACTGGTTGTCTAGTTTACGTCTTTGAAATTCCGTTCTCTTTGTATGTCCAAGAGATAAAAAATGAAGGTACAAGGGAACATGGGAATACAGTAGACTTTAAGAGACTGTCAAATGTTTTAAAACTGGTTATCCAGGTGACGGACAATGAAATTCCGTTCTGTTGAAGCACTCGTGTACATATGACAATCCCTAGTGGTTTTCCGGGAAACATACGAGTCAGTTGGAGAATTTAATGTCATGACGGCATGTTGGTCATGGTAGCTCAGTTGTTATTAGCGACCGCACGGAGACCAGGAGAGCCATGGTTCACATCCCTATATTGCGAATTTGCGGGTTCGTAGAATTAAAAGTTCAATTTACAGAAATTCCAAATGTTCTTTATTTCCGTAGAAATACACTTTGGTCAACCCTTAGAGTATCAGAATTACGTTACATACACAAATACAGCCTCCAAGGTCTTCTGCCACACCCACAAACATCCCGCCTCGATGGAGTAGATGGTAGCATGTGTGCCTCACGTTCAAGAGGTCCCGAGTTCGAATCTCGGTCAGGGTGAGTTACCTGGATAAGGTTTTTACCGGGGTTTTCCCTTATCCTGATAGGCTAATGTCGGTTAATCTAAGCTCTATGGAACCTAGCCTCATTTGAGGATCATTTCACCCAATTCATTCACCGTCCGATATGACAACGTTGGAGGACATAAATTACGCGGCGTGCACACGCGCGCGCGCGCGCGCGCACACACACACACACACACACACTCAAATGAAATCTTCACCTATACACGGCTAGGGTGGAAGGACGATTAAATTTCATCAAAAGGATTCTATTGATCATTTCCTGAAACAATTTTTGGTCCTCCATCTTTCTTAAATCCTAATCAAGTGAATGACTGTTTTACCGATGACATTATAGTAATACAACACAATGTTAGGTGAGTCCTTGACTTTTGTGACTGTATTCTATAAAATTACAGCATAAATCAAAATAGTTTCGTCCAAATTTATGGACCGAGTTTTCTTTCTGTTGCATGCGTACAACCAATGCATGTGAATCCTTTCACGCACATTTAAACAGTTTAACTCCACACACCCTAACATTTACCAGGAATTCGAAGAAGAGAAACTGATGTTCGTAATAACATAATAGAACTACAAGCCAATGAAATAACACCATTTCAGTTTATTAAAAGGTATTTTATTACTTTCTGCCGGAGGTTTGTCTTAGCTGCCAGTTATAAGTCTGAAAAATGGAAAGGAAAACTTCACATGTTTTACTTGGCACGCAACTCCAGAACTTCATAGAAAACGTGAGTACACAATTGGTAAACACCGGTGCTGGTGTATGGGCCGCCCTTCGTATGCTATTACATTATTCCTCCCTCACTTTAAGTTTAACGCTAGAGCCCCAATTTTTTGTACAGATATTATTAGTAACTAAAGAAAGCTGTTTCTTAATGGGGTACAGAAGTGCTGTTTTAGTCATTTTCGTGAAAATTCCATTCACAAATTTGAAAACCTAAAATCAAAATCTGTCTTCCTTGATATATATTGCACAATTGATCTCTTTTTATTACAATTAAATTCATTAATACCTTGATAACGAATTAACGGATGGTATTTCTGAAATTCTGCATAATTATTTTTTAAAAAATTATTTTATGTGTCAAGGCGAAACAAGCTCCAAAAATCGGTGCTTGGTCATTGCAATTATTTTTTTAAAAATTAAGCTATGATCAATATCAAAATTCCCATACATCAGTTTGTTGCACAGCTTCTGAAGTGTATTGTGTACAATTTTCAGAGCGCTAGCTGTAATATTGTGGGAGAAGATAAATTTTGAATATGGAAAAATAACAAAAAAAGAAAAAAAACTGAACTTCAGAAAAATGGCTTTAAAGATTTGCATGCAGTTTACATAAAAATATATAATTTCTTTGTATTAGAAAGCCCCAGCACTGTAAATTAAACCTTCTTCTCTCTTAGCAGCCTCATGAGTCCTAGCTTTTAGATGTATTTACTGAAATAGTAGTCAATTTTCATATTTCACTTCTAATTGAGAAGCAAAGCCAGAGGTGTGAAGCATCTCCAGGTTCAGAGTTTATAAAAACAATGTGGGCATTCTAAAACTTTTAGCAATTCTTTCAACTGGCCAAAATCTAAAATAATATATTTGCTCTCACTGACATCCTCCTTTACAGAATTGTACCTCCAATTTAGAAAGGCTTATGTTTTTCTTTCACAGTGCTAAAGGCTCAGTTACTTCCTGACTTTACTTCAACTGAAGTATCTGTCATTCCCATCTGCTCTTATTCATTAATTTACACAAAGCGGCTCTACTACATTTTTATCTTCACCATTCTAAAACAGTAAAATAATTCAGTGCCATATAAACGAATATAGGTAGATTAACCTCTTTGATTTCACAATACATATTTGTTCTAGGTAGGTTTAATGAAATATACTTGTATCACAACTTACGGTGTAATTTTATGCACAAATGGACACTTGAGTATAATAAATATAATACAAAAAGAAGAAAACCTAAAAATAATAATCTTAAACGCCAAATATCACTTCTAAAACACTAGAACAATAAAAGAAAACATAAACAAACATTTCGCGCCATTACACAGGAAGTATATCAAGGAAACGACTCAAAACATCCGGAAAAAGTACTGCCATCTAGCGGATTCATATGAAAGCTTGTTAAAATAGGCTACGGTGGCGTAATGCTATTATATCGCGTATTTTAAAATCCAATCGTTCGTAAGTTCCATGGATTCAAACATGTGGGCGTGCCATTTAAAGCATGAAAGGGTATTTAACCAGCGTAAAGCTTTAAACATAGCGTTTGCCCTACGGACATTAAACTTTTTAAACAAGTAAATTAAATTATGGTGCATATTTTGCAACAAAAAACCGAAATTCCATTTTTTCCACGAAAATGGCTAAAACAGCACTTCTGTCCCCCGTTAAGAAACAGCCTTCTCGGTTCCCCCGACGACATAGGTAAGTGTGGTTAACAGACAATAAAGCACGCCGCAAGACAATGACGCTGTTTGTTTATACGACACTAATATCGATCAGATATTACAACAATGTGAGGGCGGAGTAGCACGAGTATCAAATTAAATTGCTCGGGCAATTTGAAACAAGCTAACTGCAGCGGGGGCGCTACTACTACCACCACCTAGCGGGGACTTGATAAATGAGACGGCCTCCCGAGTGAAACTGAACAACTCCATTAATCAGTTTTTTCTCCCCCTCCTTCCCCCGCCTTTCGGGGAGAGCATCAACCTAAGGGAGAAATAAGGAAATGAATTTCACATGTTACAGGCGTGGACATGAGTTGTAAATGCGATGTGATACCCCAAGAGATAGAGCTATCTGTTGATCTGTTGCGTGTTCTCCCCTTATGGGCAAACTTATTACTCAAAAAATTACGTGCGGTATGTTCACACGACCTTCTCTGGCCGTTCATCAACGAACCATTCTAGCAAACACTTATACTTTACTGTAGTTACAAGGGAGTACAGTAGACTTTAAGTGATAGTCAAATGTTTCAAAACTGGTTGTCTAGGTGACGTCTTTGAAACTCCGTTATCCTTTTAAGTTCAAGAGATAAAATATGAAGGCACAAGGGAATATGGGAATACAGTACACTTTAAGTGATAGTCAAATGTTTTAAAACAGGTTGTCTAGGCGACGTCTTTGAAATTCCGTTCTATTGTTATGTCCTAGAGATACAAAAATGAAGTTACAAAAGAATATGGAAATACAGTAGACTTTAACTGATACTCAAATGTTTCAAATCTGGTTGTCTAGGTGACGTCTTTGAAATCCTGTTCTCTTTTTATGTCCAAGAGATAAAAAATGAAGGTACAAAAGAATATGGGAATACAGTAGACTTTAACTGATAGTCAAATGTTTTAAAACTGCTTGTGTAGGTGATGGCTCTGAAGTTACGCTCTCTTTGTATATCCAAGAGATAGAAAGATGAATAACTACTTTCCATTTGTGGAAGGCATATGATTCAGACAGATAAAGAATATCTCGGAAATGGTTCACTCTAGAACAAAAATCATCAGAGATAAAATGTATGTCTTAACGTGCTCTACATTGATGGGTATTCAACAATTAACGGTTTTGACAGCTAAGAATATATCATCCAGAAGGAACAGCAAATGAGAAGCTCTTCCCTGAAAACTCAAATATTAAATGGTTCTAAAACATATTTTTATCAAAGCCGGAGGTTCATTTTGTGAGTAAAACAACTTTATCGAAAAGTTGCAAGTGAAAAATAGTTTCCAGAAATTTTATTTTTAATCTTTTTTGATAGACTTTTTAAATATTTTAGCCAACCGTTCGTCATCGTGGTATTCAGACGCTTCCTTTGCCTATTCTAAGTCCATAGTAGAGAAAACAGACAGCGAGTCGCTACGTGACTGCTTTGAAGTTCTATACTATTTATATTAGCCACGAATAGCGACTTTCCGCTTGAGAAAATGGCGACTAGTTAAAAATTGAAACCAATAATGAGATATATCTTGGAAATTCTTAACGCTTTGGAAAACCAATGTAAACTGTGAGAGGTATAAGTTTGAAGTACCAATATAGGTCAGGGTGCTGGTCCATGGGAGGTCATTGCATGTTAAAGTTTACAAGGCTGCAACAGGCCAGTAAACGCAGACAGATTATCGTGTACGTGGATAGATGAGCTCTTGTCAAAGGAGAAGTTGTTAAACAGACAAGCTCGCTCGTCTCACGCACGCACGACCGTCACGCCAAGCCTCCTCCAGGTTAACCCAGGGCTAAAACTTGCAAACGTTGAAGCTTATATACAGATTATATTGACGCTACTTAACATTTGCGGTATGCTTTTGTTTATAATGTTTTCAATTAACGCCGTAACCAAGGCAACGAATGTAGTTAGTCACAGAATTATTCGTCGTATAAGATTTTTCTACCTACGTGTCTCAAGTGGAAGAGTTCTCGCCTGCAGCGAATCAGATAAGTTAGAGCCTTCAGCGTTGCCACCTCGTTATCCACACTGTTTTTATATTTCCCTCTCTCTCGCACACATGCGAGTGTTCGTGGCGCTAGACATTAGGGAACGCAAACTGAATTTTACAAAGGTTTATAATAATGCAGTTGTTGAAATCACAATTGCAGCATGGATATACGTATATTATAAAAATGGTTTAAGTATTTAGTTTAAAGTTAATTATAGTTTATGAATTACTTATTCTTTTTGATCCAACGAAAGTACCAGCGATGCATCCGTATAGCTGTGAATGTTACTTACGTTAAGAGATAATTCGTCATTGTCATTGTCTTCAAAGTCTGAGTTTTGCAAATTTATGATGATAGGTTCCAAAATCTCGTTACGTGCTATTTATTTCCTAAAGTCGTCTTCTTGTAGTTTATTTGATGTCTCACGCAGTTTTCCCAGTCTCGTTGTGTTTTCTGCCGGCAAAGTGATGGCCAGTGTATTCTGGGACAGAAAAGGTATATTGTTGTGTGAGTTTATGTCTACCGGCACAACAATAAACACCGCTAGCTACTGTGAGACCCATTCAAAATCGAAGGTGGGGAATGCTGACGAAAGGAGTGATTTTTCATCACGACAACGCTCGTACCCCTACTGCACAACGTCTCATCTCCTGGCCCAGTTCGGATGGGACATCTTCACCCATCCCCCCAATAGTCCAGATTGATGATCATCTGCTTCCTGAGTTGAAGTCACACGTGGGTGGAACATATTTCAAGACCGACTATGATTCGCAAAACGAGGTTAAGCGCTATCTGCGCAACTTGGCGGGAGAGTGCTATAACAAGTGTATGCCAAAACTGCCACAGCGCAAGCAAAAGTGCATCGATCGCAATGGTGATTACTTTGAAAAATAGCTGTCATTTCCGCCTTTCCATCAATGTTACATTGATGGACAAAAAGCATGTTTTCTATATTAAATAAAGTTGGAGGCCTTATTTTACGGACCAACATCGTATTTTTGCATCTGTAACTATTGAACAAGTGCAGCCAAAGAACTAATTTTGTGGAGATAAACAACAGACAATCAACACTGGGCATTTCAACTTGTTAAGTGGAACGGCGGTAGTCAAATGTTTTAACTGAACGCTGTTGTTTCCATGTAAACGTGAGGAACAACTGAAAATCGGAGACAGCTTTTAAACAGTGACAAAGTACGGGATAGCTTCATTTGTTGACAATGATATCACGGAATGTCCGATCTTACAAAAGGCGAAATAACGACCAAACTGTTGGTTGGAATGTAGCAGCCATTTTTATGCATAGGAAAGTAGAGAAAGCGATCTGAATGTAGTAGGTCAGATGATTTGTTGGTGTGTGGGATGTATCCGGCCGCCTCTCACATCATCTTCCGTTAATAACGTGGTATTAGGGAGAGCTTTCATCAGGGGTGCACTGTAACCATGGCGACTAAGCGAAGTGATGATCACAATTAGATCTGTGCGAGGCGCGCATGCGTTAAATTAGCTATATACCGCCCGGAGCTTACATTCTGACCCTTGCCTCCGGGGGAGCAGTCGACTGTTTATTCTTGAGAGACTCGCTTTTTTCTCTCTGTCTCATTCACTCCGCAGATAGCCATTTGTTAATGGAACTAAAAACGTTATTCAGCATTTTTTGCCTTCTTATCTTTTGTTTAACTCTTGTTTATTACTTTCCCCGCACGCTGTTCTACTTTTTTCTCCCCGTTATTGTTTGTTGGACTAGAATACTTCATTTGTTTATTTCGTAGTAGAAATCAACTTTTAAGATTAAATTTTTGAATTATGAATTGATAAAAAAGAAAAAGATTGTGAGCCGGAAGACTGAGGTACCATAATTTTGGACCACATCTGCCTCGCATTCAAAGGTCCCGAGTTCGAATCTTGCTCAGGGGGGATATGGTTTTTTCCATTGCTTTCCCTTATCCTGAAAGATGAATGTCTGGTAACTCTAAGCTCTATGTACCCTGTACTGATCTGAACATCATTTCATTCATCGCACGATATAACAACGTTGGAGGCTTTCTCTTGTCCTGAAAGATGAATGTCTGGTAACACTAAGCTCTATGTACCCTGTACTTATTTGAAAATCATTTCATTCATCGCCCGATATGACAACGTTGGTGGCTTTCTCTCTTCCTGAAAGATGAATGTCTGGTAACTCTAAGCTCTATGTACCCTGTACTTACTTGAACATCAGTTCATTCATCGCCCGATATGAAAACGTTGGAGGTTTTCTCTTATCCTGAAAAATGAATGTCTGGTAACTCTAAGCTCTATGTACCCTGTACTCATTTGAACATTATTTCATTCATCCTCCGATATGACTTAACGTTGAAGGTTTTCTCTTATTCTCAAAGGTGAATGTCTGGTAACTCTAAGCTCTATGTACCCTGTACTCATTTGAACATCACTTATTCATCGTCCGATATGACTTAACGTTGCAGGTTTTCTCTTATCCTGAAAGAAGAATGTCTGGTAACTCTAAGCGCTATAGATCCTGGACTTATTTGAACATCATCATTCTGGATCACTTAACGTTAAAGGACGTAAAGAAGTATTTTCAGTATAAAATTTAATAGAAATTAGTTGTTCTTTGCCAATGGCCGTCCGTGGGACAAAGTATGAAGGTTTAGTCAAACTGAAAATTTCAGTGCCATACTTAGGAAGATCCGTGGTTCAAATCCCGGCTATGTTGTTGAACTTTTCACCCTTGTTCTACCTTTCCACAAAATTTAATGTTCAAAGCTGTACAATGGACTTTTGACCTCAAAACTCTTCATAGATGTTGATTTTAATTACAGTTAATATCAAAATAGCATTTAATGACAACATTTGGGAACAAATTATATAGTAAATACAATTTAAAACCACCACCAGCGGTTTTCATTATGTTAATGTGGCAGAATATCTCATATGTGGTGCAAATATATTTATCCCTTAGGTATCACGAGGGCTACGCCCCACTGCGGCCAATAACACGCTTCTGCCGCAAGCCCCAGCACGGGGAATGCGCTTCAAATTGGTTGCAATGTTGATTGTTCCACAGACAACAATGACAAACGCCTGCATTGTTGATGGTGTGGCAAGGAATGCGCGGCGCCACTAATTTTGTGTGCAAGGTCCGCACTAATGCCGTGCTTTATGCAGATTGTGTCCTCAAGCACGCGTGCTCGAAACGTAACGTGTGCAGCTCTAAGGGAATACCTAATGCCTCGACAATTAGAGGTAAGTTGCAACATTTACACATGTACGGTCTATTTGAAAAAAGTATTGTTTTGTGCGTCTTTATTACAAAAGAGTTAGCATGAACTTTATTTCGGATTTTTTTTTTTTTTTTTTTTTTTTTTTTTGCCAAGGACCGACACATTTTCTAGTTTGCTCTGTTTGGTGTACAGCGGATGATTAGTGTATCCAAATTTTGTGTCTGTAACGATTCTCGCAAAGTAATTATGACTTTCTGCTGCAATGCGCCGCAAACATTTTTCCATACGTGACGTTCCTTCAGTTCTGGAGAGAGCTCAGTACAATCCAGTGTCACAACGCGGTGTGCCTGACCCGGGTGCTGAGCGTCTGTCACTGAACGCTGTACAGTTTGATTCGGATGAGGCGGCAGCTCTTGAAATATGCGCAGAAGATTGAACGAGAATCTTCTGTTAGGGGAATCCTGTAGGGGAGGGGATCCGTCTCCTTCAGCTGCCGTGGTGCGGGCGCTGCAGATCCCTAGCACTCGTGGTACCTTTGACGTTACTAGAGGAACCTCGGGCCGAACCTTCAAGCCCCTCCCTGATTGGGAGTTTTTCGGATTGGGTTGGACTCGAGGGGCAGTGGTTCCCGATACCCGTGGGAGATCGGGTACGACTCCGGACGGGTTGAGGGAAGCCATTAATATTCCCTCGTACTATCCAGCATAGCTAGTAGGTGTGCTAGATCATCCGGCGGCCCTAACGAGGTCATGTCGGTAGCCTTCCCATTTTTGAGTAGGCGCGCGTAAGTGGCGTATCCACTTCCATCCCGTCTTGAGTCTATAGGGCCAGATGGTTGGGGGGCTTGTTAGTCTCTAGGTCTTGCCCTATGGAAAGCCCCACGGAGGCGCCAGGTGCCCTTTTGGGACAGCTCGGTAACTCCCTGGAAGAAGGAGGCCCGGGTCATTGGTCCTACGGGTCCAGGACTAATGGGAGTAGAACCTCTGGCGATAACGTTAACGTTGTTATTAGGGGAAGAAATGTCGGTTCTGACTGCGAGGACAACGTTAACGTTGTTATTAGGGGAAGAAATGTCGGTTCTGACTGCGAGGACAACGTTAACGTTGTTGGTAGGGGAAGAAATGTCGGTTCTGACTGCGAGGACAACGTTAACGTTGTTAGTAGGGGAAGAAACGTCGGTTCTGACTGCGAGGACAACGTTAACGTTGTTTTTAGGGGAAGAAATGTCGGTTCTGACTGCGAGGACAACGTTAACGTTGTTATTAGGGGAAGAAATGTCGGTTCTGACTGCGAGGACAACGTTAACGTTGTTAGTAGGGGAAGAAATGTCGGTTCTGACTGCGAGGACAACGTTAACGTTGTTAGTAGGGGAAGAAATGTCGGTTCTGACTGCGAGGACAACGTTAACGTTGTTATTAGGGGAAGAAACGTCGGTTCTGACTGCGAGACGCACATGGTAACATGGACTGATCCTCACCGAAATTATTTGGGTTACCGCAAAAGCTGTGTGACTGGCAGAAATATTATATACTATAAGCTGATGGCCAAGCATCAGATCCCATACACCTTTAAAGGGATACGAGTCTCGCAGTATATAACTGCTGACATCAGTCCTGGGGACAACACGTAGGGATAGTCCGGTTCGTAACGCATAGTTTTAGTTTCATTACAACTACCACTCCCCACAAAAGTAGATCTGTCTTCCAGGAAGTGAAAGGTGTTTGACATATTGTGTTAATAGCATTATACTCACAACAATTATTGAACAATTAAAACAGCCATTAAACAGCTGAAGAATGTAACTTCGAGCTGTCTAAAAACAGCCAAGGAGGTGACTGCAAAAATTAACAATATACATAATGCAACAACTACCAAACGTGCAAAATATAAATTGTTCAGTAATCTATACAAAAATACTGGATCTTCAGTGCTACGTAATATAAGAAATAAACTAAGTCTCGGACAAACATATGAAAATGATTTCTATGTACTACTCAAAGGAACGATTAGTCAAGTGACGCTGAACGAACTTTCTCCCCAAATTTTTATATTGTTTCAGTGAGAGGCGCAGAACTTCCACTTCTACAACTTACGAATGCACATGGTTGTTCACTGTAATTCCCGCATCGAAGGTAATGAGGACTGTGGTATATTGTAACATAGCTTACACTTTGTGTCCGTACCAGACTGTCCACACACAGCGCTTCGGTATACTTGTTGACATCGGACATTTGTTGATGTCACGTTTGGCCTTGTATATATTCTATCTAAACCTAGTTTAATGCTACTGTAAACATCTGGGCAGGAAGCGAGAAAGAGATATTGGGGCAGAAAACGGTTAAGCTGTTGATTAGTTTAACGGAGTTAATGGACGTTTTCTTTTATTTGCATACTTACGATAAACTCCTCCTTTAAGTACAGTACTGTAAGTAAAATAAGCCCTGAAGCTTTCCTGCGCTCACTTTCTTCTCGGGCAGCCAGCCAGGGGAAAAGACGATTATATATCAACGTTTCGGGAGTGTACATCTCTCCCATCATCAGGATTTTTATAAAATGTTATAACTACAAATAAAACACTGGATATGACACAAATATAAACAAAGACAAAACACTATCAAAATTCGCATTTCTGAACAAAAGACTGTTTTCAGTAAATTAAATGCCAGGTCAGAAGATGGCGTGAGTATAGAAAATTAAATGGGTCAAAGAAACGTAACTGCTTAACTTGATTATCAAGCTGTATTGATCTTTGCTTCTTAATTCGACGATTTCCATTTTAAGGTCGGTTTCCAAGAGGAGCTGAACTGAAATCCAGCATCATAAGCTCTTTTCATACGTAATATAACAAAATTTGTATCAGCTGAAACTGCCAAGATAGTCTATTTCGCTTTCATTCATTCAATTATTACATATGGCATAGAGCTGTGGGGATCAACATCTAAAGCCAATCTCAAAACAATCTTTACATTACAAAAACGAGTCATCAGATACATAGCCAATCTGCCAAAGTATAGTCTTTGTAAGGAAGCATTCAAAACTCTTTCAATACTAACCCTTACCAGTATCTTTATATTAAAATCCATATTTTATATACGAAATAGGTCTTTGCTTCAATATTCAGCTATTCACAACTGCAACACTAGAGGAAAACAAAACTTGATAACTCAATCACATACATTTAAATTATATGAAAGAAAGATTGATTATATTGGCAGTAAATTATTTAATTAATTGCCAATAAATTTGAGAAATATTACTCCATTACCTAAGTTTAAACATATATTAACTAACTGTCTTAAATCGAAAGCTTACTATGACGTGAAAGAATTTTTGAATGATAATGATATTGTAATTGACCTACAGTAACCTTTTATCAATGTATTTGTATTATAATCATCTTTATGTATTATTTTTAGCACTTTAACTGTGATTACTTGTAATTGTATTGATTGTCTATTTATTTTTAACTGGACTATGATCTTAAACAAGTTTTCAATTGTATATACTATTGTACTTGCTATAAAGAGCAATAAAGAGTCAAAAGAGAAATACGATTAAGCGTGCTCCTTTCAGAGGAAATCACCAAAGCCTCCTTAATTCTCCGCTCTTAGTAACCTTTGCACTTTGCCAAGATGGTCCTCTCCAGAAAATTGGCTGTATGGTCGTTATCAAAACAATGCTCTGCCAGCCCAACTTCTCAGGTTGCATTAAATGAATGCTCCGTGAGAGTACTGTAAGTAGTTTTCTAAAAAGTGCTTTGTGTGAGCTAATTTCGGAGAGAGAAAAGTATGCAAATGTTTCGATTGTTATAAACGTAATAGCTCCACATTTTATCTTTCTGTTCTAGATGTGTTCTGTATACTATATACAGATTAGACAAAACACAGGCGAAATTATGCACACTATTAACTTATTATGCTAAATTAAGCTGCATTTTATTTAACAATTACTAAAGGACACTGCTATTATATAATATTTTTGCATTCCTATACCAGGAAGCTCTCTCGCAACGAGGTCTGTATCAAGTTGAATGCTGATTAAGATGTTATTGTTTATAGTGTGGAGTTACTTCTGATATTTAACACTGTATTTCCTGTACATCTCGCGTACCTCACAAGCTCACGAACACTTATGTATATGCAATTTAAAATCAGTAAGCTTTTCATTGTGGAGCAGGTCGGTGCTTCAGCCGAAATGAAACACAATCAAGGCAAACCTATAAAAAGTGGCGAGAGGTGAATGATTGCGCATTGTTTTGCGGTGCTTAAGGAAAGAAACCCGGAGTAGTCTATAAAACATTGAGAAAGTAACTGATTATCTTCTTGGTGTAATGTACATAATGTTAGAATGAAACAACAAGTATCCGGAACTCTAAGAACACCGGGAAAATCGCGTAAATGCAAACAGCGCGTAGAGAAATACGATGATTTTACGGAAACTGCTACAGGCGATAAGTTCGTGATTTATTTCCAGAAATGAACTAACTCATAGATTTAATAAATTAATGTGTAACCCAACTATTTATTTATTGTCTAGAAGTTAGCGCTGGTATATATACTGCTAGTGTTTCAAAACCTATGTGCATGCATGTAGCGTCTAACACGTGGCGATTTGAGTCATCTCTGCCTTGTTGTTTGCAGCAGGATTAAACTAGCGTGAGAAAAGAGTATAGTACCTGTGTGCGAACATTGATTGCTAAGATGTATGCGATCCGAAATCTGCTGATGAAAATTTGCCAGCATTCAGCACAGGATTGGCAAGAATATTGCAGGCATCTGAAGAAAATTGATGCAGATTACATGTAGAAATAAGGATAATTGGATGCAGGACAGGAAATATTAATTTACTTGTGAGAGGAAGGCGATGATTTTTGAAGTGAAAACTTCTCTAGGCGCGTTTAGCACCTTTTGTGGGTAGTGAATTAAACTGAGCCGTCACGCTGGTATATGTGACGCTCATTCGGGTGAAGTCGGCTCGGGTCGGTTCAATCCGAACTGACCCCCCCCCCCTCGCCTCACTCATACGTTATACACCGTAGATTTCCTGACGCACTCAACAGCGTATCAACAACAGGCATCCAGGTATGTTTTAACATATTTCAAATACTATGAACAATTCAGAAACCCTACAGGAGTTTCATTATAAAAATAATTGTCTTAGGGCCGTTCTTACAAACGTCTGTCAAGTGTCGGTAACCGATCCGGTCAGATAACCTTCTGTCATTTAACAAGTCGACAACATGTCAAATTCCACTTTAAACAATAATAATAGACAAAAGGAACAGATAATATCAGCCAAGTTCGGCATTTGAATAATTAAAACCATAATAATGAAAAATAAAACGAGTGTGCTATTTGGAAATAAAAGTGTTAGGAATTCGTGAAAGATGTTTCATTTAAGAACATGAAGTTCAAGAAAACATTTCCGAACGGAAGAAACGCAATGGCGAAGGAACGTTCGAAAAGATATCGTGAGAAGAAATGTCTTAATGCACTACAATTTGTTCATGATGTCGTTCATAATTCACAAACTCCCGGACTTATGAATGGAAATCCAGCGCTCGTATTAAAAAATCAACAAACGCTCCATGATTCTCAGATTTCCGGAACATCCACACACATCAACATTCCTTTTGTCTAAAATAATTTTAAAGAATAATTTATAATGAATAGTTTTTAAGTTCTCACTTCTGTCGTGACGTCTTAAGCACACAATTTTTCCCTCTAAGCGCGGAGGATGAAGGAGAGTTTGAAACAGAGGAAATAATACGAGATGGACTGCAATGGCACATAATACATGAAACTAGCCTCAAGATAAGGATGCAAGTACATCTCAGCTTCCAGTGAGATAAGAGAGGTGACATCGCCCACCTCCCTGCACCACACTGTTCCGTACTCCTTCACTGCACATCACACTGCCGCCTCATGTGAATCAAACACCCTTGGTGCATGTCGCAAATGTAGCAGTCATTTCCAACTGGAACTGTAGCTGCGTTCCTCTGTGCTATTGTTGGGCATTACACTATTGTTAGCAGCGCTAGAGAAACAATGTCACGTAACGTCTATTTTTATTACTTTTTTTTTAAGTTTTTCACTTGACTCAACCTCGTGAATAATGGTTTCACATTAAGTGGAGAGAACGGTTTGTGGAAGAATGGTCGAAAGTTGGTCGTCGTGAGCCTGGATTGCAATTGGAATACTTGCCGGAGTTGAGAATGAACACGGCACTGTTGCAGGTTCCAAACAGTCTGATAACTTCTTATCTCTGCAACTTCCCCTGCAAACTTGGCGGAATCAATTGAGTGGAAAATACTGCCAGTCGTGCAGTTTCAAACTTCAAAACAACTTTATAATACACAACACTGTTTATTATATACAGATAAGAGATGCACCTCATAACTCGCTCCAGAGCCGTGACGTTTATACACTCATAGATATTTCCCTTCTCAATATCATTTATTTTTACACAGCTTCTACAAATTATTTTATTCGTTTCTTAGTAGTTATGAAAAGTGAGGTGTTTAAATAGCTGGTTCGATTGTTTTGACATTTCACTGTTTTACATGACCAGAACATAAACAGAACAATTGAAAACTTCCAATATAGAAAAGTATAGCTTCAGGAAAATTAAAAGAAGACGAATACCTTAAAATGGTTCTGCCCATAAAATATTTAAAGCAAGTTGTTTGCGTTAGAAATCTACATTATATACAGGATGTATATAAATAAATATCGGGGTTTTAAATCTTTATAATATTTAATACATTCAACTTACAGTTATAAATGATATGTCAAATGAAAAGGCAACTTAAACAGTTTCACCAAGAACCTTATAAATGTTCAATGTGACTACCCTTTGTCACACGGCACACATCAAGTGTATAGCTGAGTTCTTCCCAAACGTTGATAAGTGTGTATTCAGTAATTGTAGCAAAAGCTGCTTCAATCCGGTTTCTTACCCGCCTTGGTAGCGTGGTGGTAGCGTATCTGCCTCACGTTCAAGAGGTCCCGAGTTCGAATATCGGTCAGGATGAGTTACCTGGATAAGATTTCTCCGGGGTTTTCCCTTCTACTGAAAGAGGAATGTCGGTTAACTCCAAGCTTTACGGACCCTGGGCTCATTTGACCATCATTTCACCCACTCCGTTCATCTTCCGATATGAATTAACGTTGGAGGACGTAAATTAAAGAAAAATCAGGTTTCTTAATTCAGGGAGGTCAGCTGGTAGCGGAAGCAGGTACACACGATCCTCCTTGATGGAGTTCCAAAGGTAAAAATCGCATGGCGTTAGGTCAGGAGAACGTGGAGGCCATGCATAGCAAGCCCTGTCATTGAGGCCCTTGCGGCCTATCAAGCCCTCGGGTACAGAGACGTTCAACCAATCGCGTACTTCGTTGTCAGCGAGGTGGTTGGAAAATGAAGTTCTCTGGATCATTTTCTTCCAAATTAGGGAAGAGCCATTGCTCTAGTGTATCAAGGTAACAAGTATCAGTTAGAGTAGGTTCGCCATAAAGAAAAGGCCCATAAACTTTTCGCCACGATACGACACAAAAATATTCACTTTAGGGGAATCTACTTGCATTTCTATCATCTTGTGAGGATTTTCTGAGCCCCAGATGCGCACATTATGATTGTTAACTTGTCCACTAAGGTGAAAGGTCGATTCATCACTGAAGAGAACACGATCCATAAAATCGTCATCGTCATGAAACAACAAGTCGTTTGCGAAGTTGGCACGTAACCCGTGATCTGTCGATTTTATAGCCTGCAACATCTGTAAACAGTTAGGACGTAGCCGTAAGCGTTTTCTTACAACTTTCCAAACAGTCCACACAGGAACTTGTAATTCACGACTAGCCTTCCGTACTGATTTGTTTCGGCTACGAGTGAACGACTCCCTCACTCGCTCAACAGTCTCTTCACTTACTCTTGGTCATCCCGTGCTCTTCCCTTTACCAAGGCAGCCGGTATCTTCAAACTGATTATATCATCTACGAATGTTATTATCACTAGGAGGATCACAACCGAACTTAATGCGGAACGCACGTTTTACAGTAACTACAGATTCGGTCTTTGCAAACTGCAAAACACAAAACGCTTTCTGTTTACTAGTTACCATCATTGCTACTACCGATGTCTAGCGAACAGCGGCAGAAACATTGCACGCACATACGTACTGGTGCCAACAAACAACTGTTTGAGTTGCTTTTTCGTTTGGCATATCATTTATAACTGTAAGTTTAATGTAATAAATATTATAACGAGTTAAACCCCCTAGATTCATTTGAATACACCCTGTATAATGACTTAGTTGTTCTTTTTAGGTTTTGGGTTTGACGGGACTTCATCAGGGCGGACTCGACAGTCGACCCGACTAATCTTTTGAACCTAAGCTTTGCCTTTAGTGATGGGAATAAAAAAAGTCACAGGGCACAAGATCGGGGCTATAAGGCAGATGTGGTACACAGGTAATGTTGAATCGAGCCAGAAACTGCATGACATGATTTGCGACGAGAGGCCGTGCATTGTCATGATAAAGTCGCCACCCAGTCCGAGAAAGCTCTACTCGTTTCTTTGCAATGTGCTTCCTCAATGTAGCCAATACTGACGTTACAGTAGTGTTAGGGGGAACTGCATGCTGGTAAATCATTCCATTACAGTCAAAATTTATGATCACCAGCACTTTCCCTGCCGATAGAACAACTTTTGCCTTTTTTGGTGTTGGAGAACCTGGCAAGTTTCATACTGTGCTGGCTTGTTTTGCTTTAGTATCATAATGATGCAGCCATGACTCATCACCGGTGATAATCGATTTAAAATATGCATCCCCTCCATCAGCAAAGAGACGCAGTACCTCATGGTTTGTCTCCATTCACACAGTCTTTTGTTCGGGAGTCAACAGGAGTGGCACCCAACGAGCACAAACTCGGGTCATATGGAGATGGTCGTACATAATTGTAAACACATTGCCATATGACATTCTCAACACTTCACTGTGGTTACGTAATGTTATAGGCCGATCGTCTCGGACAATCACAACAGCTGTGTTGATGTTGACTTCAGTCACACCAGAAGTCGAAACACCAGGCCCACCTTGCTTAACACTGACAAGTCAGTCGCCTTTGAGGTCCTTGAACCACCTAAACAAAGTTGCACAAGGTAGTGCATCTTCACTGTACGCTTGCTTCAGGTTCTCAGAAATTTAGGTGGCTGTATGGTTTAAAGGAGAACAGAATTTGGTTGCGCTGTACTGCTCCTCTCGCGTCACCTCGTCTGTCTGGTATGTCAAATGCACGTGGGGTCTACAAAATAGAGCATTACTGCCAACCTACCAATACGAAAGTGCTGCCGCCTACCGACATTATATATAAAAACCGGCTCTTTTCAAATAAGCATGTTACAGATACGAAACTGTCACGGAAGCTATAGGAAAAATCGGTCTCAGTCTTTGTTGATCAGCCCTCGTGTGACGAACTAACCATGGATTGTGAAAGCTAAGGAGGACATGGCCAGATTGTACACGGGGGAATTACTCAGGGTAAGAAATACCTGCTTGGCGAGAGATTGGGATTTTATATTAGGTTTTATTTCTACAAAAGTATGGTAAGACTACTTAGAGATATAATTCCCTTAACAAGAATATTTACTACAAATAAGCAGATTACAGACCTAGCCATAGTGGCTAGTTACCAGTCCTCCAGAGGTTGCGTAGAAATCCATTTATTCAAGCCAAATGCTAGTCCAAGAGAGAGCAAGCAGCCGGCTTACACACGTTTATCCTACAAGTGATCGAGGCTAACGAAAGAGACAGGCTATGGCGCGTTTGAATCAGCTGATAACAGCAGTCCTGACCTGTACAGTATAGGCTTTGAACTGTATGTCGTTCGTGTGGTCTGTGTGATATTACGTTTGTTTTACTTTTTTAACTAGTGAAATTAATAATATTTAGTGGTTCAGGTTAGTGAAAAAGTGTTATATTATCATGTAGTTAACACATATTCCAGTTTGTTCGTAAATTTTAATTTAGTAGTGTTTTCAAGTAGGCTGTAAGTTAACCTCTGGGAACGTTCTAACGGCTTCGATGCCATATTGCATCTTCTCATTTGAATCTAGATTGAAGCATTTATTTTAGTAAATTCTGCTTATTCTTTTATTATACGTGTGATATTACATAGTTCTATCTTTGTTTAAACGCACAGAAAAACTATCTCCATTATTAAACAAAATAATAACTTCTGTGTTCAACCACATGGTGGATACAAGTTAATGTTACTATTACTATTATTTTCCTTTTTAGGTACTCAGAGTTGTAAAAGATGCCTCGACGTTGTAGTGTCTTTGGGTGTAGATCAAATTATGACACAGAAAGTGAAAAAACTACAACATTTTCACTACCAAAAGACGAAAATCTTCGTAAGATCTGGCTACGGCATATTCCGACGGATTTTTCAAAATTAAAAAATCCTTTTGTGTGTATAAAGCATTTTGAGGAGTCGTGTGTTATAAGAATAGACAGGATTTCTACTTCAAAGGGAGAGTTGATAGAATATGAAAGAAAAATCCCTAAACTCACAGAAAATGCTGTACCAACAATATTTCCTAATACACCCTCTTACTGTTCTAAAACGATTCCCAAAATAAAACGTCTTGCTGATAAAGAAGACGAAAATTTGGTCCAGGCATTTCGAGACAGTATTCAATCAAATAAACAGCATGTGGAAAGGGATTTAATAAATAATTTAGATAGCATTATTTCTTTTGTAGATATAAGAAAACTCAATTCCAGTAAGGCTAATTGGACAGTAATTAAGGACGAGGGAACAATTTATATTTGTTTAATGGGTATAAACAATGGCACACCTTGTGTCATTTCTTTTATAACAGTCAAAGATGATTTAACTTATACTGTTGTATTGGACAACGTTTGCATCAATGCTTCTAGTACTAATAATGTGAAAAAATTGAATTCATTAAATGTTTTGGATAGTATTATGACACAAATTGAAAATGGTGAAATATTACCCACAGTTAGAGATAAAATAGAATCTGCTATCCAGCTGCTACAGTCTCTACCATACCATGATGAGAATGAGCATATGAAGTTTATTGTAGAGCAATTAAATCTGTCACAGACTCCAAAGAATAACAGGCGTTATGGCAACAAATGCATGATTCTTGCTTCCACTCTGTATGTCCATTCATCATCTGCCTACAATGCACTAAGAAAATGCGATATGTTGATTTTGCCACACCCACGTACACTGCAGAAACTAATTTCATTCTATGAATTGTCCTTGGAAAGTAGTTCTTACTTGGAAAACAGATTTAAACATTTAAAAAGTCATGAACACTTAGTATCTCTCGTGATGGATGAAATATATATTCAGCCACAACTGTCATTTAAAGGAGGTGCTATTTATGGCAGTAGTGCAACTGATCCTCAGAAATGTGCAAAAACTGCTCAAGTCTTCATGATATCCTCACTACTTTCTAAATATGTTGATGTCGTTTCCATTATACCAGTTATCAATTTAACAAGTGAACAGCTGAAGACATACATTATAGAAGTTCTGGGTATGTTGGAAAGAATTGGTTTTAAAGTTGTTAGTTTAATTGCAGACAGTAATATTGTGAACAGAAAAGCATATGAACTTATGACCCCAAATAAAATTTTGCAGCCTAGCATTACTCACCCACTAGACTCATCAAGAAGGCTTTTCTTTATATTTGACACCGTCCACATTTTAAAATGTATCAGAAATAATTGGGAGACCAAAAGAAATGCAAATAAGACCTTATATTTTTCTGATTTCAATCATCACTCCAATATACTTTCAGCTCAATACAGGCACTTAGAGTTGATGTATGAAAAAGAAAAGAAAAACCTAGTTAAGTATGGGCACACACTTTCCACCAAAGTGTTATATCCATCGTCAATTCAGAAGCAGAATGTGAGCTTGGCATTGAAAATTTTCAATGACAATAACATTGTGGCCTTGAAACATGTCACAAAAGATCTTGGTGTTTCTGAAAATATTGATGAGACTGCAAATTTCTTAAATATCATTGTTAACTGGTGGAAAATAGTTAATGTTAAAAGTGTGTTCGAAGGGAAACGATTCAATGATCCATACAGAGAGGCCATTAAAAGCCAAAGAGATATGCAATTTGAATTTCTAAGTAAAATGTGTCATTGGCTAAAAATTTGGAGGGTGTCTGTTCCATCAGTAAATGCTTTAACTCCGCAGACATTTCAGTCCTTGATTACTACGCTGGAATCTTTCCTGGAAATCATTCCATATCTATTTGAGAAATACAACATAGATTACATTTTGCTAAGCAAATTTCAGAGTGATAATTTGGAGGGTCGTTTTGGATCATACAGACAGCTAAGTGGGGCAAATTACTATATAACTTACTTACAGGTATTGGAAAATGAGAGGAAATTAAGATTTAAAAATACTGTGTTGTTTGCTGCTCATAATGGTAGTGTAAATTTGAAAGAACTGTTACCTACCCAACAAAATTATGATAATGATATTGACCTGAATGGTTTTTCTGATATTTTGGATGAAGAGTTTGAAACGCAAGTAATTCCTAATGATACAGTGCCAATACTGACATATTTGGGGGGATTTGCATCTAGACAAGTGCTACGTAAATCTAAGTGTAATATATGCAGTTCATGGCTCCAATTAAATAAACAAGTGGAAGTGGATTCTTCATATGACTTTGTAAATGACTTGGACAGAGGAAAATTAACATTACCCACAGACAAAGTGGTATTCACTGTTGGTTTGGCATGGCATACAATGTCATTATTAGCAAGAGACTCTCAAAATTTCTTAACCTCTGGGAAACAGCTCTCTGTAGTTCAGAAAATTTGTAAAATTAAACTTCTGAGATCAGATGTACACAATACTGGTACTGAATGTAAATGTTTACATAAGAAGACCCTATTTGAGAAACTGGATAGTGTTGCTCTTTGTGTTAACAAAATATTGATTAGTAATTTTGTGAAAATGACCAATGAGAAATCTTGTGATTCAGACACTACAAGAAAAGTGAAAAAACTGAAAACATAAATTTTGGCATTATTTGTGATCATAAGACTTCTTCCATAAACTGTTTTGATGGATTACATTACATTCTGTACTTTGTATATACTCAGTGTATATATCAGTGTTAAACCTGTGGATTTATCACTAACATCTGTAAAAATAATTATGCTAAAGTATGGAGTTTGACAGAATACAAGGATCACCTCATACGTTTGGTACGTATAAATATCTCCATATAGTGGTGTAATTGCATGTAACTCTCATTTGTTTATTTAATTACCTCACCTTTTTTTCTAGGTATTATCCTAACATTTTACATTCATAGTTCCTGATTCGATAAACAATTATTTTGGCATTATTTGTGATCATAAGACTTCTTCCATAAACTGTTTTGATGGATTACATTACATTCTGTACTTTGTATATACTCAGTGTATATATCAGTGTTAAACCTGTGGATTTATCACTAACATCTGTAAAAATAATTATGCTAAAGTATGGAGTTTGACAGAATACAAGGATCACCTCATACGTTTGGTACGTATAAATATCTCCATATAGTGGTGTAATTGCATGTAACTCTCATTTGTTTATTTAATTACCTCACCTTTTTTTCTAGGTATTATCCTAACATTTTACATTCATAGTTCCTGATTCGATAAACAATTATTTTGGCATTATTTGTGATCATAAGACTTCTTCCATAAACTGTTTTGATGGATTACATTACATTCTGTACTTTGTATATACTCAGTGTATATATCAGTGTTAAACCTGTGGATTTATCACTAACATCTGTAAAAATAATTATGCTAAAGTATGGAGTTTGACAGAATACAAGGATCACCTCATACGTTTGGTACGTATAAATATCTCCATATAGTGGTGTAATTGCATGTAACTCTCATTTGTTTATTTAATTACCTCACCTTTTTTTCTAGGTATTATCCTAACATTTTACATTCATAGTTCCTGATTCGATAAACAATTAAACTGAAATTATTGTGCGAGAAATATAAGTAATTTTTTTAGGAAAAAGGGATTCAAAATGTCTTCTGAAAACTTTATTTGAAGGTGAGCGATATACTGTATCTTATCATTTATACATTATTTCTTTATTCTTTAAAGTATTATGTTTATAGATCTAAAAAGTATAATAACATAAGTGGTATATATTATAAATACTTAAGTAATTATAAGAAACGTAATATAGCTTAGTAGTACGAGCATACCAAAAATCAGTTCCGAGACATAAAATCCCTTCTAATATAATATTGCTTGTATAATTATGTTAATTAAAGTATAATTGTCTAGAATGATGAACATATGTGAAATACTGTTTATTCATAATCATTCAGTTCACTAACAAAACAATGTAACTTCTGCGCTACGCTGTCCACTCTCTCAGACTGCCTGTGTGACGTCACACGAAAGTTTTCCTGTCGCGCCGAAGCCTATCTCTTTCGTTAGCCTCGACAAGTGATGGAGTGACGTCACACGTACTACTGAGGTCACATTAACTATTATTATTAATTAATAGTCACTGTTTATATATAAACATTTGTGAGAACAGATTGTGAAGTCATTCGTAGGTAAACGTTACTCAATCTTGTACAATAGGTAAATGCTAAGACAACAATTTTCATTTTTATGCCTTCAGTTAAAATTTTACAATCTTTGAATGTGTATTTTCAGTTGTTCCTTACAATTACAGAGAAATGTGTAGTGTTTAACGCCCGCTTTTACTACATACGGCACCGCAGGCGATGACACTGATGATACATGAGATGAAGATGGAGCACCGGTGGAATGAGATGGCGGGGGAAACCGGATATCCCGGAGAAAACCCGCCCCAGCGCCATGTTGTCCACCACAAATCTCACTTTGCGGTCGCCTGGGATCGAACCCGGGCCGCCTTGGTGAGAGCCAAGCGGTGTAACCACTGAGCCATGGCGCGGCCCTTTACAATTACAGAGGAAGAGTAACAAGTGAACGGTCTTTAAATTATACAAACATTTGACTATCGCCAATTTCGTTTCCTAGCTATAAATGAACTGGGTAACGTAGCAATGATTTAACTCGACTAAAATCTGTTGCGTACAAAAATAAACGCATCACCCTCCAACACTGTGCAACCAGTCGTGCCGCCTACACAGGTAAACCCTATTTTTTAGTGGAACAAAGTGGAAGTATGAAGCATGCCCATGTTTGGTACTCTCCAGAACATCGCTCCCTTGCCTGCCCCAATCTGGTAGTGAGGATTAAGTGCTAATTGGGTACTTGACGATAAAGCTGAATTGCTTAACGTTCACATGAAAATTGGAACTTTTTCCTGCTGCTACATCTTCATAATTTCAGGTTTATGAACCGCCCGCGATTACTATAAACGCGTAATAATCCTTTTGTTTTTCAGCTGTATCATAGCAAACGACTGCATGCTGTCTTAATTTAGCTGCAAATCAAACCTACATGTAGATTATGGAATACATTGCATTTCTGAAGATTATTGGACGTTTTATTTACAAATATGACTCCTAAAATGGAATAGTAAATAAGGATTCAGTGTTTTGAATAAGTATAACTCAAATTAAAAATAAGACGGCAGTCAAATGTATTTCTCTGAGCATTGTCGTACACTCTCTTTCTTTAAATATAGCTCTGTACTTTTTGGATACAGTAGTTCCACTAGTAACTGTATATATAATTTACAGAACAAACCAGAAATATGGCCCACACTTTTGGTTATGCTTCTGGAAAAATAAATTTAGGTTTACATAATATAATTTCAAAATAAGTTTATAAATTCTAAGACATGTCTGGCTCTGTTTTGGCTTTTAAATAAAAGCAAAAATAAAATTAAAATTACTTTAAAAATGTTCACTTTTGGTACAGCACGATCCATGCAAACCTGAACCATTTCACGTACACATTTGGGAGAATATAATACACAATTGGGAGATTATATTACACTATTTACATTTCAGCGAAAATTTTGAAAGTGTCCTCCACCAGCATCTATACTTGTTTGCACTCGTCTCACCCTATTCTCTGAAGTTTTACAGAGAGTATCCTCGCCAATGTTACTTATTTTGGCTCGAATGCATTCCATGAGAACATCAATTGTCCGTGGCCTATTCTTGCACACTTTATTTTTTAGATACCCCTACAAGTAAAATTCCGCTGAGGTTAGGTCATGGGATCTGGGAGGCCAGAGACATTTTGAGATTATTCGATTATCAAAGAAACTGGTTACAAGTTCCAAGGTGTCATTAGATGCATGGCACGTTGCTCCATCTTGCTGGAAATAACCTTCTCTCAATTCGATATTATCCAGCTCCTCCACAAATGTTTTGAAGATACCCATATAAGCCTAAGTGTCTGCAGTAGTATTAAAGAAAATTGGACCAACAATACTGGAAGCAGACAACGCGCACCATACTCCAACCTTTTCATCATGCAGTGGAGTTTCGTGGATCACTTGGGGGTTTACAGTATCCCAATATCTGGTGTTTAGTGTTTATGTAGCCTGACAGATGAAACCATGCCTCATTTTTGAACCACGTTATTGAGAGAATGTCTGGACGTGGAATAAGAGTACCCTGAAACCATCGACAGTAACTGATTCGTTTATCATGATATGCTTCTTTCAGTTGTTCCACCATATGCACTCTGTAAGGTCGCCGCTCCTTTACATATTCCATATAAATATCCGGATACGTTCCTCAATCGACGCAACGATTTGTTTGGAGAATTCAATAGCCTTCTGCGAACATCCGTAAAGTCTGTCTACTCAACGCAACTGCACGGCGGCCGCTTTCTTTGAGGAACCCTCATAATCGTTTTACAACATGGACCCTCCTCCTGACGGTCCTCTCTACAAGGTTGCAATATTTTAACATCACCGTCTTGCACCTAATGAAACAGAACAACTGGAAGTTGGAACTTTGGCAACTGAGACTCCACGTGGAGTAGACATGCAACTGTCATTTTCAGAAAATCGGGGTTGCTATTGGTCTCCAACGCCCGTGTTCCATTTCTGAAGTGTGGAGATAGACTTATGACGGTCATTAGTGGGCGGGCGGCTCAGGTTCCTTTGACTCGGAACTGCACATGCGTTAAGTAAACGGACTTTAACAGTCTCTGCATTCAATGGCGGTCTATGTCTTCCACTCTCACTAATGAGTATACCAATTGTCTCCAGCTTTCTTACGAGCGATAAAATTGTTGCCTTTGTCCGAACATCGTGTACATTAAATTCTCTTCGAAATTCCCGTTGTGATGTTACCAAGGAATTTGTTTTCCAATATGTTTTCAACATGTAAACACGTTCTCGTAGTGAGTGCTGCATGTTGATGTTATGACTGCATATTTGAGACTGTCAACTGTCAATAATTGTCAGTGTTGTCAATTCTCCCAGAGTCACTAAGGTCATTAAAGCAAATTTCTACATTCTACGAAGTTTCAAATGGAAATTATTGCCTTTTGAAGTAGTTCAGGTTTATATGGATCGTGTCATATTAGGGGTTCATGAAGACAGGAATGAACTATTGCCTATATATACTTTGTACACCCCTTCAGCTGCATCAGTGTTATACTCCATTTTACCACAACTAGGGCGTTCGCAGCAGTAGAGTGATTCCAGCTAATATCAGCTACTAATTTGAAATTAGATATGAATAGATTGCTACTGGGTGGAAATCTGGCAGTAAAGAACTCTATGCCCGCCCCTGTGCTTGGTGGTTGTGTGTCAACACATCCCGAATTCTAATCTCGGTCAAGGTTTTCCCTTATCCTGAAAGACGAATGTCTGGTAACACTAAGCTATATCGACCCTGGGCTCATTTGAGCATGAGTCCATTCTTTGCCCGATATAACTTAACGCTGTATGACGTTAATTAAATGAAACGAACTCTTTTCCAGCTAGTGAAGGGATACACCACGTGGAGTAAATCACGTGACAGGTAGGTTAAATAATATGGACCGATGGCCTAGGATGCTGATAAAAAAGATCCATTAGCCCCTTGCTCTGCATGTGGTGAGAGCGTCTTGCATATGGCCGGGAACCAGGAGAAGAGATTTCCGTTTTCATGGCTCATTAAACCTCGTGGAGCCCATACTGTGTGACGTCACCCATAAACTGGGACGCGAGATTAAACTCGCATGATGGCTGGTTGATGAGTGCGCCGAACGTGACTGCAATGCTCTTGAGGACAGTTTACTTCTTGGAATTTGCACGCGAGCCTCCTCTGGGTGATTAACCAGCAACTTCCTACAAGAAAACTTGAACTCCAGACTGTTCCCTCAGTTTAACCCTCTTTTGATTGGGAAAAAGTGGACGTTTCTCTATCTGCTTAAAGATAAATATTATCTAATTGTTAATTCTATTCTAGGAATATGGCAATATAGTAGACTTTAAGTGATAGTCAAATGTTTAAAATTGGGTGTCAAGGTGAAGTCCTGGAAATTCCCTTCTCTTTGTGTGTCAAAGAGATAAAAAATGAAGGTACAAGGGATTTTTTTTTTGGAATTTACGTCCTCCAACGTTAAGTCATATCGGTACAAGGGAATATGGAAATACAGTAGATTTTTAGTGATAGTCAACTGTTTTAAAACTGGTTGTCTAGGTGACGTCTTTGAAATTCCGTTCTCTTTGTATGTCCGAGATATATAAAAAATAAAGGTACAAGGGAGTATGGGAATACAGTAGACTTAAAGTGATAGTCAAATGTTTTAAAACTGCTTGTCTAGGTGACGTCTTTGAAATTCCGTTCTGTTTGCGATGGCAAGAAATAAAAGTATAATAACGTACTTGCTTTAACAAAAGTATGTGTGCTTTAAAATCTAAACAGTAACAATATTTAAACTAACAATATCTACATTTTGGCGTATTAAGATTTTCTCTAACTCTTACGATTTATTCTTCTTATTTTTCTTCTTCTTCAACATCCTAGTTTTACCACTAACGTGGTGTAAGGGGATTGTTCTCTCTTTACCTTTCTTCTTCTTTCTTTTCTATCTCGGGATGAGGAACAGAAACTCTGGATTAGTTGGAAAACCCAGGATGGGTGATCAGCCCGATATCTGGCACGAGAATGGGAGAAGTATATGACAGAATGAGGGTGAAATTAAATGAAAGAAAAGATGATAATGGAGCAATTGTTGGGATGTCGGTGGGGGAATCCGGAGATGCCGGAGAAAACCTTCGCAAGCGCTGTGTTGTCCACTTCAAATACCATATGTTGTCACTAGGGATCAAACCCGCACCGCCTTGGTGTGAGTTGAGCGTTCTGACCGCAAGGCCACGGCGCTGCTTTTGTCCTAGGATTTAGTAGCGTTTAAGAAGTTCTTGAAATTGAAGAGGACCTCTGAGGACATTTCTAGGTACCTTTAAGAAAGCTTTTTTTGTACTGGTGGTTACATTATATACAGAACGGCTCAAAACATGTATTTTTGAAGATATCTCGTTGTCGAATTTTGGGAGAAACGAAGTGATATAAGTATACAGCACAGAAAGTAACAACTGAAATTCCTCTCATAGCAACCGACTTTTGAAAACATTTGAGCATCGCTCACTGCATTCGTATGTCTAAAGCGAAATGATGAAATGACAAATGAAGGTGCATTTGTCGTGAGCTTTTGTTAAGAATGTAGAGTTAGATGAATGGAATACATAATGTTTTTTCTTTGTTGCGCCTTGAATGTTTTGTGGAGGAGGTAGGTGAGAGATTCAGCCCAAAGCTTTGGGCCTGGTAGAGAGAACTGTCCGGAAATAGAGCCGCTCGCTCGAACAAACGGAAATTGGGAGAGCTGGTGTACATAGTTGTAAGTAAGGAGGTGTGGTGTTTATCACTGGACAAATTCCGGCGGGAAATGAAAAGGGCTGGACTGGAAAATGATCACCTAAACCAGGAAGCAAACACAGCTGTATAGTTAAGTCCTCGATTCCAGGTGCCAGAGTAACAATTCTGCTATTTATCATAAGAAAACTTTCAATCTCTTCAACAGACTTTGGTTTTACATAAAATAACTTTTTTCTGCTGAATTTTCTAATCAAAATTTATTTTACTCATTTCTTTCTTTTGTTACGTAAAACAACAATAAACTGACAGTTTACCCCATCTACACATTTGTAGCATTGTTAAACCACAATTCAAGAAACAAATGTAACCGAAAATCCCAACTGTCACTTCTTAATCTGTCTTTTGTTCGTTGATGTAATTCCTTCAGTAAAAGGAAATTATCATTTGTTTTTAAATCCTGCGGAGCGCAGCAACTGTTTATACTCGGTAAAGTAACAAATATGACATTCTCAACTGAAAGATCCTCTGATAATGAGGTACTCCTTCATGTGGATTACTTTTATACAGCTCGTAAATACTAAGAGATATACAAAATCTTTCTTTAAAAAATATACATTTTCTAAAATTTAAAGATCTTAAAAGAACTTTTGAATGTAATATTTGAGTCCTCAAATACACAATCAGTTTTAAAATATTTGACTATCACTTAAATTTTACTGTATTCCCATTTCGTCCTCTATCTTCATTTTTTACCTCTTGGATATATAAAGAGAATGGAATTTCAGAGACGTCACCTAGACAACCAGTTTTAAAACATTTGACTATCACTTAAAGTTTATTGTATTCCCATATTACTATGATAAAATTAGTAGTAAGAGAATGTTAATGTTCATTAGCATGAAGTGGGGAGGCCTTCTTTGTGATTTTATTAATTTGTGAAATTAAATTAAAGTTTTCTATAACTCCATGTTTGTCGGAACCGTACACCCTTGGTAAAATAGTGATAAAAATTGGTGTTGTACATACAGAAATAAAATGATTTGTTTGTAATATTAGTATAGACGTAAACTGCGAGTTATCCTGGCATGATACTGTGTATTTCCATACATAAGGGATGATAAAGTAGATATTCCACAATTATGAAGCGTTTAAACCAGTTGCTCCTGCTTCCGGACGACGCGGTGTTTCTCCGTTAGCGTGCAAAATGCTTTCAAGTACAATTTCCTCCAGTAACTCCCACAAAATCGCTGTCCTCGAAAAGCACTCAGACAAATGTTGAAGTTGTGTCGCAAGGTGTGCCGTAAATTAAAATGAATCTTAAAGCAGACGACTCATTCATTCGCGTTAACTATTTCGAGTGGGTGCTTAGAATCGGTTAAATAGAAAATGTTATTTCAGTTCAAGAATGCGAGATAACATTTCATTAAGTATTCTTTATATAGAAAATTAGTTCTAATTTCGATTTTTAAGAGATTTTCATGAAACATGAAGTGCATACTTTTATTTTCTGTGAACGTCCCCTGAAGTCGTCTTCAAATTCAATGATTTTTCCATAAGTAATGTAAGAGATAAACAAAATCCTTCTACACAAAAATGTATGTAAATCTTTTGAGTAACACAGTTTTTCATGTTTATTTCGAATAGTGGAAGAATAGTTTGCACAAGTATGAGTAAAAATAAATAAATATATAAATAAATAATTATTATGTGTTTCAAATGCGAAGAGTTCTCGCCTGTAGCCAATCAGATGCGTTAAGAGCCTTCACCGTTGCCACCTCGTTATCCCCACTATTTTTATATTTCCCTCTCTCTCGCACACTTGTGAGTGTTCGTGGCGCTAGACGTAAGTGGACGCAAACTGAATTTTCCAACGTTTTATAATGATACAGTTTTTGAAATCATAATTACAACATGAATATTCGTATATTACGCAAATGGTTTAAAATTTTAGTTTAAATTTGATTATAGTTTATGAATTACTTATTTTTCTATTCCAACAAAAATACCAGTGATGCATCCATATAGCTGTGAATGTTACTTATGTTAAGAGATAATTCTTCATTGTGATTGTCTTCAACGTCTGAGTACTGCAAATTTATGATGATAGGTTCCAAAATCTCGTTACGTGCTATTACTTTCCAAAAGTCTTCTTGTATTTTATCTGATATCTCACGCAGTTTTCTCAGTCTTGTATTGTTCCTTGTCAATTCCTTCCTAAATAAGTCGTTCAACGTCAGTCACTATAAAAATATTATTTCTGTTTGCAACATAATTTGAACCCACATTAACTCTGTTGGATTGTTCTAGTAGAAGTAAGGGGGGCGAGAAGGTGGATAGTGTCTCACTGATCCAGCTGATACAATTTTACATGGAAGAGTAACTAAATAAAGCTGCTTTGAACTCTCTAGATTAAATAGAGATTAGAACCATTCATAAACAAAGAAATAACGTGACCAGACACGTTCTTCCAGACCAGCAGGAAGTGTATCGTTTCCTCTCATCGAATTTAACAAACACCTTGGCTTATTCAAAGAACATATTTTATCACGTTATGTCAAATGTTTACGTTTCAGTTCTGAGTAATTTCAAATATACGTTCACGCGTGTATACATGCCAACCAATAGTGATATTCATTACGTACTTACGTCGGAATGCACTGTTATAATAAAATAGTATCAACTTTACTTATTTGTATTAAGAAAACTATTTGAGCTAACATTTTGATGGTTTTACGGTTATGTTAAATACATTACTCTCTTCTTCCTCATGTATCAGTTTTTGCAAAATCTGATTTTTTGTCTTAGCACGAATAGTATTTATTAGAGATTGATTACTTTGCCTCTCGTCACACACCACGTAGCAGGAATGCAGTACGACAACACCGCAGTACTCCGACTGGCTGCTCGTCTAGTAACGCTCACGGACCTTCCCATTTGAAACACATAATAGTTAAATAAATGAATACATAAATAAATGAATAAATAAACATAAATATATTCCAGTGCAACATACTAGATTCATTTTTCTTTTTCTTTTTAATTTTGAGTAAGGTTAGCGAAACTTTACGTTATGTAAAAATGTCAGCCGAACTCATAAGTTTTAGGATATAGCAATTCCTTTGTTCGAATGGAAAATAAACCAAAAGCCTCAGGGTAGAGGACAAGCAGCTATTGTGGGCACTACCTTGAGGAGGGACTGGGCTGGAGTTTGCTCGGAGGCGATTTGGCACGGGGGTGCAAACTTGGTCTATGTACCCACGTGTGCAAAAGTTATCCAATGGACGAGGGGTTAGGAGAGGCAAGAAAAACTTACACAAATATAAGTATTTGTAACAAAAAGCTTCACTTATCTTAAGAAAATGGCGTTAATTCGTCTTTATAATGGAGATCGATTTCACAAACAGATCGCTTGTGTGTTCAGTCCGTTAATAAACTCCGTTGTCAAGGATTCCGGTTACCATGTTACTATGTTTTTTCAGTATTACTAAAATCTGAAAACAGAATCAACTGCTGGTATTTCAACATTCATTACGCGGTGTTTATTTTCTAAAATAAATATATTTTCCCAAACCATTAAATCTATCGAAGCATTTAATTGTTTTAATAATATAACTTCAGGATGTATTTCATGGTTAAATGACCAAAAATGATCTGCTACGGCCGATTTATCGGTTTGTTTATACTTAATGTTACGAAAATTTTCTTTCGTTCTGGTTTCCAAATTACGGTTTGTGTTTCCAATATAAACCTGATCACAATCTAAACAATTAAATTGATAAGTACCAGACTTTTTATTATTAGGAATTTTATCTTCCTTAGAAAAATATAGTAAATTTATAATTCTATATTTATTTTGAGGAACTACAGTTTTACCAGCTTCTTTAAAACAATTTGAAAATGTTTATTAACCCAAGGATGGTAAGTAAATTTTCAAAATTATAATCGTTCTATATTTTGTATTTAGTTCCTCAAAATAAATATAGTATTAAAATTTACTACATTTTAAAAACTGTTAATGATATTTCTGCCCCTAAAAATTTTAAATATTCGTTAAATATTCGTTCAAACTACGGCATCAAACTAATATCCCAATACAGATTTTCACTCAAGAAATTGTTCAATAATCCCTTAAAAATATGTTCCCTCCAGAACAAAAATCAGACATATATAGAATAGATTGTGAAGACTGTGACAAATTTTATATTGGTTTGACAAAGAGAAATTTAAAAACTAGATTAACAGAACGCTGTAGGAACATAAAATATGAACAAACAGAAAAATCGGCAGTTTCTTTACATTTCTGGAATGATAACCACCACATCGGAGAGAACATCGAGCTACTAAAACCATTGTCAACAAAACTTGAACATGGAAAAAATATTATTTTTAAAACATTCCACATATTCTAAATTTTGATGTGCCATCAGAGAGTGGTCTACTGAACTTATTTAAAGAATCCCCCAAGAGAGGGAGCCAATTACAAGAGATCCAGACAACAACCAACCGTGATGAGTCCCTAATCAGCTGATGATGAGACTGCAACAGTATCGAAAACGTTCCTGATTTTATGAAAGGGCGTAAGTGAAGTTACACGTTTTAAAAGGTATGACTCAATTTTAGTCTTTATAAATGGTAAGATTTTGCTAATGACTAGTGGAGAGAGTGTAATTTTCATTGCAGAATCATTATGAGTAGGTGTTGGGTCCCTTTTACCACTTGCTCTGTTATAAAAACACCAATGTGTTTTATCCTATGGACATTTATTATCTTGGGGTTTCTCATCAGTTGATGAACAGTGATATAATATGACAAATATTGCAGATTTCATTAGCAGTTTATCTGGTCTATTGTCTTTTATGGCTTTTCTGTACTAATTTGTTAATTGTACTATTGTTTATTCTTTCAAACTTCCTGCTTTTTTGCATCCTAATGTAATGCCTTTGGAACTGCCATCCTTAATCAAATTTCTGACCCCGGTTACCAGTCTCTTAGCCACATGATTAATGTACTCATCTTTGGAAATTGGTACATCACCATACACTGCCAGTTCTTGTGTTTGAGTTTTTGCATCACCATCAGGCACTATGGTAGTATATCTCATATTGCACATATCTGATGGATAACTCTGCAGCTTTCATCTCCATAGCTGAAGATGATCCAGTGACAATTTCACATTCATCTACTGCTTTATGTGCAATGTACCAAGCCTTGTATTCATCGCTCTGGTAAAAGTGCAGAACAGGTGAGCAGAGTTATGTTGGTACGGAAAGACGTCACGAAAATAAATTGTTGCCATATGCGGCGCTCCGATATACGCGTAAATAACACATTTTCTTTATCTTATTATAAACTAGCGATAGTAATGGGAATAGTGCTTGGTAAGCTTTGTTTATTATTATAATTATAATATAATTATTAACAATAGTAATTATAATATTAATAATAAAAATAAATAATAAAATCTCTGGCAATGATCCACTGATCTTTACGTCAGTTTATTTGGGTGTTATATTATCGCTGGTTTGCTTACGTAATGTTGACTATTCCAAAACTTTGTGCTAGACTCCTTTAAGTTTTTAAATAATTATGATAATAATAGTAAGAATATAATAATATATAATAATGATAATAATAACTCTGATAATGATCCACTGATCTTTATGTTGGGTATTACAGTATCGCTGGTTTGCTTGCGTAATGTTGGTATAGTATTTTCCGCGGTAGCATGCTCTGGAAGTTGGCAACGCCCGGGCTATGACGTCAGAGCCACGATATCTCTTCGCACCTATTCTGCACTTTTACCATCGCTCTTACTATTTAAAGTTTTAAGTTTTTGTTCACAAAACCCACAATATTTAGATAAAATCTCAAAGTCTATAAATAGTCCTGTTAAAATATCTATCAGAATATCTATGCCATGTTGTGAAGAGAAACCACACTTTTGCCAGGTGGAATCGTGACTTACTGTTGAGTGTGCATTGAGATTGGGGTCCAAGCATCGCGTACAGCTAAACGTGCTTCACTTAGTATAACCTGCTGCAATGTTACATTTTGTTTTGTCATAACTTTTATGTGTGTGTTATATGTGGAAGTGCTCATAAATGACATTCCCATACCCAAGCAAAATTGTTCCAGTCCAGCATGCCCTTTGCCTAACTCAAGAAAAGTGCTTACCATTCCTCGGTTTACTTCAAATGTTGGCCTTTTAGATTCAGCTGTATTTATTCTGGAACTTGTGTATGTTTAACTGCACACTGCATAGCAAACACTACATTTAACAACTAATTTAGATGCAAATCCAAAAGTATTGGTAAGGTTGGCACCCAAGCAATTTTCACCACACGTGTCACATTTAGTACCATGAAAAACATTTTTCTAGAAGTCTGAATGCACCAATGTGAAGTCAAAAGGAAGGTCTGAAAGGTTTGCTTTATTGGTGGTAAACATTGAAAGTTAATTTTGGCTTACAGTTGGGGTGCACTTTTTATTTTGTATCTCTGGAGTGGGAAGCTGTTCTAGAACTGAAGTTGAAGGCTGTGTTTCAGGAAAAAATGTTTCTGCATTAAATAAAGTTTTTGGACTATTCATTACATAGAAAATTTAGATAGTTACAGCGAAGTAATAAATATTACACAAATAAAATATTTGTTAATGAATCTCCACCTATCTTAAGAATTTGATTTAATACTTCTTTCTTCTTTTTAAAATCGATTTCGAAGGCAATAGAAACTGAAATTTATGGATTTCTTCCTTTTCTAGATTTGGAAATAATAAAAAATAATAAAAAATTAGATTTTAATATTTATAGGAAATCTACTCATATTGTTAATTACATACAAATAAAATTTTTAACCATTTTTCACATAAATTTGCTGTTTTTAATAATTTTATTTATAGATCAATAAATATATCCCTGAATAAAGAAGAATTTAGTAAAGAATATAAACATATTATTAATACTGCTTTAATTAATGGTTCTAATAAAGATTTTATAGAAAATAAGATTGAAAAATTTAAATATCAAGAAACTGTTAATGATATTTCTAATCTTAAAAAAATAAAATATGATTATAATTTTAAAAAATTACTTACCATCCTTGGGTGAATTAACACTTTCAAAAATATTTTTAAAGAAGTTGGTATAACTTTAGTTCCTCAAAATAAATAAAGTTTTAAAAATTTATTACAATTTTCTAAAAAAAGATAAAATTCCTAATAATAAAACTCTGGCATTTATCAATTTAATTGTTTATATTGTGATCAGGTTTATATTGGAAAGACAAAACGTAGCTTGGAAACCAGAAAGAAAGAATATTTTCGTAACATTAAATATAAACAAATTGATAAATCAGCCATAGCAGATCATTTTTGGTCATTTAACCATGAAATATATCCCGAAGTTAAATTAATAAAACAATGAAATGTTCGCAAAGAGTTGCTAGTGTGGGAAAAATATTTATTTTAAAAAATATACAACGCGTAATGAATTTTGACATACCGGCAATTGATTCTGTTTTTAAGTTCGGTTCGTCTTCATATGTTGGTAATGCTGAAAACATAACATAACAAAAGAAAAAAAATGGTAACCGAGATTTCCATAACAACGGAGTTTGTTTGGAATAAACTGAGGATGAATGCAATGTGCCTTCGAAATCGATTTTAAAAAGAAGAAAGAAGTATTAACATCAACATCTAAAGATAAGTGGAGATTAATTAATAAATATTTTTATTTGTGTAATATTTTGGGAATATGTTTGCGTTATCTCGTAGATATTATATTGCAACTACTTTTTCTGATTCTAGAGCTTTCCTACCCACTTTATTACGTGTGTCTTTTAGTCTATTCATGATAATGAAGACAAAAAAATCCTTGAATACAAATACTAACCTAAAATGAAAGTTTACCTATGAATTGACGTACACTGCGTCCTAATTTTGCACTTATAATCTTCATATAGGTATGATACACCTTTAACTACATTCTCTTCAATGAAATCTTGTCCAAATATCACTTATATCTCTTCCACACAACTGAATTTTCTTGGAATATACACTCAAACACTTGAAAACTGTTTACACACACACAAATATGAAAGCATGGAGATCTGAGCGTGCTAAAGTGCAGCCAACACACAGAGAGGGGAAAGTATATTACACTCTCAACAAAATCCGCGACATTCAAATTGAGAAAACCGAAAGAAACGAAGAAATCACCAAAATATGTGATTTAAAGCAGCATGTCCACTCACAGTCAGCCTCTAAAATCCTCATGTGACACGTTTGAAGGTCAGCACGTAGTTAAAAAAAAAAAAAACAGCAAATTGTACAAGGACCACTGTATTTAAATTAGGCAAAAGAAGTTTTTGTCATTTTTTTGCACTTTTTGACCAATTTTCACAGATGCGATACAAACACGCACTAGTAGTTCCATTGTTGATACTCCTGATTCCCGGCTGTGACAACCCGGCAAGTTCAGACATGTTCAGTATCGCCTACCGCTACAATGGAGGTAACACGCGAGGAACAATATGCGGCTTTGAAATTCTGCTTTCGTCTCAACAAATCTTCAATTGAGGCCTATACAGTGTTACAGGAGGCCTATGTAGAGCCTGTTCTTCCCTACAGCACAGCTCGAAGATGGTTTAAAATGTTTAAAGAGGTATGACAATCGATTTCAAAGGAAGGTGGAACCAGTGCTACAGTTACTGCTCTTATGGAAGAAAACATCAACACTGCTGCTACCATTGTGAGAGAGGATCGACGAATTACCTTAAGATTACTTTCTGATATACTGAACATTTCATTGGGTGTCACCCACACGTTGGTGACAGAAACATTACACATGAGACGTGTTTGTGCGCGATGGGTTCCAACACTGTTGATTTCCGAACAAGAGGACATTCACATGCAGGTCTGCATGCAGTTAAAGCTGATGTTAGAGGAAGATCCGGAGTTTCTTTCAAGCGTAATCACTGCTGATAAAACTTGGCTACATCATTTTAATCCAGGGAGCAAACAGAAAAGCTCAGTGTGGAAAATTCCTTAATCACCACCCTCCCCCCAAAAAAGCAAACGTGGTTGCTTCTGCTGGGAAAGTTATGGTCATCTCATTCTTTGATACTCATGGACGAAGCAGGCTGGATGCAGCACCACGATAATGCGCGGACGCATATTGTCAATGTTGTTGCTGAATATCTTGCAAAACTCAACGTTAACTGCATTTCTCACCCTCCCTATAGTCCGCATTTAACCCCATTTGACTTTCTTCTATCCCTAACTTGCAGAAACGCCTTTGTGGGAGGCATTATCCATCATTAGAAGCAGTGGTGAAGGCTGCGGAGGTGATTTTGAAGGATCTCTCCAAAAACTGTCTCTAGCATGTCTCTGAAGACTGGCAGAAACTCTTATAACTCTCGTCTCTTCCCCTCCCCCTCCCCCCTCCCCCCTCTCCTACTACTACTTGCTATCTCCGAAACGGGAACGTTCTTAAATCTTTGGTACATTTTCTATATCCAGATAGTTACCTGCCCGTAGAACTAGGACGCTGGAAGCTCTCGCGACATTCTCTGGAGGTAAAAGAGCAACAACCTTGGCGTGACGTCATGACATTGCACGAGAAAGTTATTTTGAGCGGTGTTGTGCGTGTCTCTGCCACACAATGGCGATATTTATTTAGCCCGACATCTTCTCAACAATGGCCACTGGCTTTAATGCACGAAATGAAAAACGTGTCGCTTTCACACATCACTCTCGTACAAACGCCCATTCTTCATGTTAATCGAGAAATGTGACTTGAGCTTTCTGTACCACAGATCACCTCTACACGTTTGGAGCACCCTAAATAAAACATAACACCAACATAATCTAAAGACGAAAAGTCGACTGAATGCCAACATTGCGTGAAACTTTTCATTAAAATGTATATTTTCACGAAAACCTAGGTGACTTGTGCTTAACCTGTGAATACACAAAATCTCACTGTAAATCACTTTGAAGCACACAAACTATGAGAAAGCTTCCGATGTAGATGATCTTTTGCGAGATATTCCTTCTTAATTGTTTGAACTTTTCAGCACTTAAAACCTTTTTCTCAAACGCGAAATCGTTATATGTTTTTTTTTTATCCCCTGGCGAGACAAGAAGTTGCACAGTAACTAGTTGTAAAACATTTGACTATCACTTAAGTTTTCTGTATTCCCATGTTCCCTTGTAGCTTCATTTTTTATCTCTTGGACATACAGAGAGAACAGAATTCCAAAGACGTCACCAAGACAACCAGTTTTAAAACATTTGACTATCACTTAAGTCTACTACATTTCCATATTCCCTTGTAACTTCACTTTTTACCTCTTGGACCTACAAAGAGAACAGAATTTCAAAGTCGTTACCCAGACAACCAGTTTTAAAACATTTGGCTATCACTTAAAGTCTACTGTATTCCTTTGTAAGTACAATAAGGTAATGTTTATCTTGAAGTAGATAGAGGAGTAGGTGTTTGGGCAAGAGTAGAGAAAGTGGTTGTGGTGTAAGTCGCAGCAAGTAAAGCCCCGGTCGGCAGCTACAGCAGCGCTTCGCATATATTCTCATTTAGGAGGCAGACAATCGAGGTAAATGAGGCTTCTCCCAAGTTGGTATAAAGCTCGATCTAAACGGGGAGAGGGAGCGGGGAGAGAGCGGGTCCATTAGCAAAAACTAGATGGAAGGTAAGCTGATTTACAGATTTGAACTCAGTCATTCATTGTAATCAGCTTCCCATACATTCGGTTGAATGGAGAAGGGCTCTGCTTTTCTTTTTTTCCCCTTTCTATCGCCAGGATTGTCATCATTGTTATAATAACAATCAGCACCGGCTGAGATGCTCCCGCGCTGCTAAGTGCTCTGTGAATTATCTACTGTCGTCATATTAACAGGAATGCACTGTTTTTGTCTATGTACATGAGCTAGGTTAACTAAGATTGTGGCTAGAATTGAAGTGCATTCTACCTTAATATAAGTAAAAAAGATCGGGGTCTCCTAAATAAAAAACACACGATTTTTAGATAGATGTGTAGTATACTTAGACAAGTAAATATATATACTGAATTATGCTAATTAATATTACGAAAAGGTACCCATAAAAATGTCTCTTTAAGGAGGAACGTGGGTAAAATTGAACAGAAATGGTTAACCATAGATTTTAAACTATTGGAGTTTTTGACTTCAAACTTGGTAAGTTATTAAGCACTTTGGGTAATTTCCAAGCTTTTTACAATCTTGTATTTTACAAAAATTTAAATAATGAACCAACATAGCCTAACCCAACAATTCACAACGTAAGGAACACTGCTCACTGAGTATTTACGATATGGATTTGAATATTTGTGTATACAGCAGTGGACAAATTGTTGACAGTGTTGTCAATTCTCCCAGAGCCACTGAGATCATAAAAGAGATTTCTACATTCTGCGAGCTTTCAAAGGTAAATTATGGTCTATTTAAATGGTTCAGGTTTATATGGATCGCACTGTATATAGCTACAGTAACACTTCAGATACAAATTTGGACGAAACAAATTGGGAATATATGGATGGTAGCGTTGTTTAAGACTTTTAAGTTAATAAAATTACAAAGTATGGTTAATTCAATTAGTCATAACATTTATTCATTGAGCGGGAGGGTATCTTCCAGGGGAGTCCACACAGAGTGAACGCTGACCCCCCTCTGACGACCAAGGAGTTACCGAGCTGTCCCTGAAGGGCACCCGGCGCTTCCGTGGGGCTTTCATAGGGCAAGAACTAGAGACTAACAAGCCCTCCATCTGGTCCTATAGACTCAAGACGGGATGGAAGTGGATACGCCACTTACACGCGCCAACCCCAAAGGGGAAGGCCTCCGAACAACCGCGGTAAGACCTCCTGGTGATCTAGCACACCTTCTACTAGCTATGCTGGCTAGTACGCGGAAATATATGGCTTCCTCAACCCCATCCGGAAACGTACCCGATCTCCCACGGGTATCGAGAACCACTGCCCCTCGAGTCCAACCCAATCCGAACATCTCCCCTACGGGAGCGGCTCGGCAGTTCGGCCCGAGGTTCCTCTAATAACGTCAGAGGTACCAAGAGTGCTATAGGTCCGCAGCGCTTGCTCCACAGCAGAATTAGTCATAACACTCATAAACAGTTTATTTTAAATTTCACAGTTCTTCACTGCAGCAGCTGGAGTTTCAAAAACGAAGGTGCAATATCGGCTGAGCTGTGTGCATAAACAAGGGACCTCTAGCGGAGTATTTTAAACAGCGATATTCATTTATCTACCACCAACGTTAATACAAAGATGTAGGTGAACGATTTTCTGTCCAGTAATAAATCAAAACTAACCTCAATTTTGTGATAAAGTGAAGTGGCTGAGGAAACCGCGAAACACGGGCGACACCTGCCCCACAACAAAGGCCGTTTGTCTCATGTTTATTGCAGAGAACGTAGTCTTTTGACACCCGACCGTCAGGCACGAGAAGGGAAATCTACACCTCTGCCAGTGACGCAGTGCAAACCTCAAACTTACAGAAAAAACATTTCCAGCGCATCAACAACAGCACAGTAAAAAGAATAAAACAAAAGCAAATAAATATAATTAACATTTTTGAAACATAAACTCTCTGTTACCATGACAAGATTGCCTTAATACAGCGAAAACCAAAGCATTAATTTTTTCTGGATTTATATCTAACAAAGTGCAGTAGAAAATAAATTAATTTGTTTACTTTCAGCATTCTATACGAAATTATTGCACAATGATCCGTTTTACAGTAACTCCTGCCATTTACAATTGAAAATCGCGTTTACAGCTTTAAATTTTAAAAGCTTTTAGCCCCGGTGTTATTTACTAACTTCCCAAGCACAGAAATTTCATATAACACGTTTAAGAGGATTCCTGCGTTGTTGTGGGCTTCGATGTTCCAAAGTTGCGGCAACATATACAGCAAGATTCGTGCTGGTATCTCGTTTACCGTCGTTTGTCTTATTTCGTCGATCTTGCATTCGTCCAAAATATTATGTCTTGATGAAGAAGGTGTTCTCCGAAGTTATCAGGAAAATCCTTAATTATACCTCGGCTAGCTTTTAATATTCTTCTGTTATATTCTTACTTACGAGCAATGAAAACTTACAAGAGTGGTAACGAGTGAAGAAATCATTAGGATTTTTAATTTGAATTTCTATAAGAAATCAATCTGTTTTTTATTTCTTTTAACATCAAATCCATTCCAATTTTTATCACAAAAATTTATACTGTGATCAATATCAATCTAAAACTTCAAATTCAACTAACACATAAATATTTTCGAGCAATTTAAAGTTTACGATCTCTTCGGCGTTCCAGAAAGACGAATTTTCTTTCGGTTTCTACACCAAGATTATTTGATCCTTCGTTACTATCGCTACCCAAATATTACTTTTATATGATTGGCCGATTTACTACTACGTCACTACATCATGTAATACAATTATTTCTACGGCCAATCACAAAATTACATATATTTTTACACAATTTTGTTTTATTTTCTTTTATAGATTTATAATTTTTTCAAACCCTTTCTAAATATAAATCGAAAATATTTTAATATGTACAACGCAATATCATTTTCCATTTCCAGGCCACCCTGTTATCTTCTTCGGAAAGCACAATGTTTTGTAAAAATCTACAAAAGGTTTGTTCTTTGACCTGTACTGTTGGCACTCTTCTCTGTTTATACAACTTTTTAGCACGAACCTGATTCAATGAAAGTTATTCAGATGTTTTTCACAATGTACATATTTGTCAGCAAACAAAAGTAACTTAGAAACAAATGACACTTTTACACTCTTTCTACTGTTTGCTGATCATGTCCATAACTGTACAGAGGCCGACAGAAGTATTCGAATAATATAACATGCAACATTGCACGTACTATAAATACTGTAATATTTACGTATTTGGCAGCGTTGAATTGTTACACATAAAAATATTAACATTTTCTGTCTCGGAAACAATATTTAAAATATCACTTTGCATGTGTTTATTAGTGTATTTATTCTATTGTCCCTCTTATTGGAGGACATAAGTATTCGAACGTACCTAGTCAAACAGAGAGAAAGGTGGTTGGACGTACCCTACACGCCCCTACCACATAGCAGTTGTGTTTATGCTATGCCTCGAGAGAGTGTGCTCAAAGTTATTCAGCCGATTGTGAACTCACAGGTAATGTGGGACGTAAAGGTAAGGAGACAACGGTGGCAGAGGGGAATATCGTGATAAACATGTACAAACAAAACAAATCGCTCTCTCTCTCTCTCTCTCTCTCTCTCTGAAATCCAAAAACCATTAACAGAAGCAAAACTACAGTGTTCTGCATAATTCAACGCTTCAAACAGACAAATAAATACTGTTGTAAATAAAACTAGAAATGGTGCTCCTTCTAAATACACCACCAGAGAGAGGTGGCAAATAATAAAAATGGTGAAGCAGAATCCAAGAGTCACTGCATTAGAGAATGAAGGATGCCTTGAGCAATATTCTGTGGTTCACACCAGAACAGTTGAACGGGTTTTACATAGTACTGGGTACAATGCCCGCGTTCTTAGGAAGAAACCATATGTTAATAAGGTGAATAAGAAAAAGCATATAGAATTTGCTAAACAGAATGTGGTGAAGCCAACAGATTTCTGGGATAAGGCTCTCTGGTCGGACGAGAGTAAATTCTGCTTTATATAAGAGTGATGGACGCCTTAAACTGTGCAGACTGCCAAATACAGAATGGGGACCTAAGAACATGTTAGCTACAGTGAAACATAGTGGCAGTAGTGTGAGGGTATGGGGCTGTATAGCTTCATCTGACTTAAGGAAACTGGTGCTCATACATGGGACTTTTTTGTTTGTGTTTTACGTCCTCCAACGTTATGTCATATCGGACGATGAATGAAATGGATGAAATGATGCTCAAATGAGTCCGGGGTCCATTAAGCTTAAAGTTACCCGACATTTGTCTCACTGGATAAGGAAAAACCTTATCCAGGTAACTCACCCTGACCGAGATTCGAGCTCGGGACCTCTTGAACGTGCTAGATGGGATCATGGACAAATTTGAATACAAGAGGATTCTTGAAAACAATCTTATAAACAGTCCAGAGAAGCTGGGATTAGGGCATGATTATTACCTCCAGCAGGACAATGATCCGAAGCATACTGTTGAAATTGTAAGACTTTGGATCGTGTACAACACTCCTCATACTCTGAAGACCCCGCCACAATCTCCAGATTTAAATCCAATAGAGAACATCTGGAAGAAACTCGAGGAGCGTGTGAGGAAGCATCACATCGGAAGCAAGGACCATCTGAAAGAACTTCTTCAAACAGTGTGGAGAAATACAGACTCTGCAGTCACTAAACAGCACATATAGACAATGCCCAAACGATTATCAGCAGTAATTCAAAGAAAGGGGATGATAACTAAATACTAGCTGTTCTCTGTTCGAATACTTATGTCAAAGATGTAAAGTAACCGTTTTATTTCTCCTTGTAGTGCAAATTAGTTTCAGTTGCTATTTTTGAGTTTATATGTTTAATGGAAGACTCAAGTTTATTTTATACCAGTTGTATTTACGTATGCTTACGCTGCGTAGTTTTGAAATAATATAAGTAATAAATATGTTTACGTTCGAATACTGATGCCCACTTCTGTATATTCCTTGTAATAAAAAGGAATCTGCTTTTGTTTTTATACTGCTGCGGCGCACAGCAATTGTATACATTCTACCGCGTAGCAACTTTTTTGTTCTGTTCTATGGCACGCTCAAGCCTTGGCGTCCTTCGTATGTTTTTTCTGTATTCTTGTTTATGTAATAGCACTTTGTAAATACTTTTCAACATTTTATCGATTTATAGGATGAGCTTAGCAGGTATTTTATAGTTTGTGGTCCAAAGAGATTAAAGCTACACAAAATTTTTCTGGTCCGGAAAAAGGAAAGCCCCGGATAGGAAACATATCCTAGTGTCTTGATCCTAAGCGAGATTTGAATAATAATTCGATTTTAGGCAATAGTTTCTGTAGCTGATGTAATCTAACGTATAGAAAAAAGTTTGAAAATATTTGAACTAGAGTAATAAAATATAAAATGAAACAGAAAAACTGAATTAAACATATTGCGTAAATAATAACGTCATTTTGACATCATTTGCCATTTTGTTTACCTTTGCGTTTTCTCTTTGGGCACTTGGAAAAATTCTTATTGATTGCACGATTTTTTCAACGTGTTTTCTCTTTCTTTATTCCTTTTATAATTACGTGTCTACTAAGAGCACCACATTTCGAAAATTATAAATTATTCATTACAAACAACAATGTATGAAGTGGGGTTTCCAAGGTTCCCGTGAGGCTTCAGAAACCGGCGAGTGTCATTGTTGCGCATTCCGATTGTTCAGATTGTTGGCAGAAGGTTTTCCCTTCGCCAAGAAGTTCCGGGGAGGTTGCGGTGCACAATATCGCGATACAGAGAGAGAGAGGTGTATGCGCTACCCCAATGGCCCACCCTCAAGTACATAAAACGTTATTAAATTCCTAAAAATCCTGCCATACCCGACGCACGCGCACACAAACAACGTTTCTAAATCAATAATGCTTTTATACACCGTGCAGCTGCCGGTATGCATCTTCTATGAGACATGTACAGAAAGACAGACAGACAGCCGTACGAAACAGACGCCTTAGGCCCTTCGCGTTTCCACCAAAAAGGTTAGAAGGCAATGGAACAAAGAGATGGCGTGCTACAGAGTGACTTTTAACATATACAGCATGTTCACTTATACAGGGTGTTCACTATTAACCGGTATAGCCAACCTATTTTATAACAGTGCAATTAGAAATTTTTTCCCTTAAAATGTCCAGACTTTGTTACAAAATATCTTCCATATCTCGAGCTATCAATAATTTCGATATAGAGTCAAGAAAAGCTGAAAAGCCTGATAAAGCATCCACACAACAAAATTAGCCAGCCAGTCAACATTCAAATGGCACTAAGATAACCACAGTAGTTTATGTGAGACCATAAATAAATATTTAATTTACAAGGGCTGTTCAATAAAGAATGATCACAAATTTTTGACAACGTACCTATACTCATCCTCATAATTTTGATGCTCCTTCTCAAAATAGTCTCCCCTGAATGCGACGCACTTGTCCCAGCGTTTCTGTCAGTCTTCAAAGACATGCTGGAAACCATTTTTGAGATATACTTCAAAAACACCTCCGCAGCCTTCACCACTGCTTCTGATTATGGATAATGACTCCTACGAAGGCATTTCTTCAAGTTAGGGAATACAAAAATGTCACATGGGGCTAAATCCGGACTATAGGGAGGGTGAGGGATGCACTTCACGTTGATTTTTGCTAGATATTCAGCAACAACATTAGCAACATATGGCCGCGCATTATCGTGGTGCAGCAGAATAAGATGACTATAACTTTCCCAGCAGAAGCAACCACGTTTGATTTTTTTGAGGGGTTGGAGATGAAGGATATTTCCACACCGAGCTTTACTGTTTGCTCTCAGGATTAAAATAATGTAGCCAAATTTCATCAGCAGTGACTACGTTTGAAGGAAACTCCGGATCCTCCTCTAACTTTAACTTTAACTGCATGCAGAACTGCATGCGAATGTCCTTTTGTTGGGGAATCAACAGTCTCGGAACCCATCGCCCACAAACACGTCTCATGTGTAATGTTTCTGTCATGAACGTGTGGGTGGCACCAAATGAAATGTTCAGTATTTCAGAAAGTGAACTTAAGGTAATACGTTGATCCTCTCTCACAATGGCAGCAGCAGTGTTGATGTTTTCTTCCGTAAGAGCAGTAACTGGAGCACTGGGTCCATCTTCCTTTGAAATTGATTGTCTCCCCTCTTTAAACATTTTAAACCACCTTCGAGTTGTGCTGTAGGGAAGAACAGACTCTCCATAGGCCTCCTGTAACATTGTAAAGGCCTCAACTGAAGATTTGTTGAGACGAAAGCAGAACTTTAAAGCCGACATTATTCCTCGCATGTTATCTCCATTGCAGCGGTAGGTGGTACTGAACATGTCTGAGCTTGCCTAATTCTCACAGGCGGGAACCAGGAGTACCAACAATGCAGCTACTACGGCGTGTTTTTTTTTCACATTAAGCTAACAGAATATAATAACACTGAATTGTAGTGCGAAAAATTATGACCGTAAAAAATTGGATCATTCTTTGTTGAAGAGCCCTCGTAGTTTAACATTTACAGTTTTGTCTACATGTACAGAGTTTATGAAATGATAAGGTTTTGATATATCAATAATATAAACAACAATAACGCTTTCAGAAGCAGAAATGACACACGCGATCCTTGAATCATGTGATCCTAAAATTCCAGACAGTTTCTGGTATTACACAGAAAACCATGTTAATAGCAACAGATATTTGCACGACCCTTACAGTAGCTCTAGGTGACAGATGTTTCAGAAGCTGGTTGCTAGGTGACGACATAGAATTTCTGCTGTCTTTGCGCAGTCAGGACATCAAAATAGGAATAACGTGTTTTGTGCTTACGAAAAGTGCAGATACTGGAAAATATAAACAAATAACAGGAAATTTATCTAAAACACGGTTTTGTAAAGAACAGAACTTTTTAGAAATGTTGTAGTGCGGGTGGAAGTGTTTTTCTAATGCTAGCCTTTAATCCAGGATTAAATGTGCAGTACTCTTTCTATAAAATATAACCGTAGATATTTAAGGTTCTAAACATAACATCTTGAAACGTTCAAATTATTAAACCACAAATTCAAATTCGTACTGGGTATCCTGATTTACCTTGAACGACGCCCGCCTCTGTAGCGTTTTATAGCATGTTAAAATAAATTAACGTCGGCAATTTGAAGTTAGTATTACTAGGGAAGATGTTATTATTTGCAGCACTGCGGTAAGCTGTTTATAACTGGAGTGTTTTTATGTAAGAAATATTCAGGTACACTAGTATGACTCCAAAAATAAGTGTTATAAAACAAGTAGGACAATACATATTTCAAAAACAACAAGCGTTGTCTTAAACATGCGGCCTGTGAGTTTATTGACAAAAGAACAACGCCCAGCTGTTCAGAAAGTCGTTTAACAGTTACAAAGAATATAATAAAACACTGTAAAACACAGTGTCCTGAAAAATAAAGTTATGTAGCCTGCAGATGCCTAGCTTCATGATAGAAAGTTCAGTGCTTTTATTGTAGAAGTGTTAGTAGTTCTGAAGTATCCAACAGATGGCTGCACTATTTCATTTTTCAATTGTCTTTAGCCCAGCGCTCGTTGCAAAAGCAAATAGCTAGGGAACCAGGTTTCCGATGAACGCAGTCTACTGTTTTTGATATCGAAGTATTTAAATGACTTTGCTGTTTGAGCTTTAAGACATTATGTAATAAACAAAATGATAACTAAGAACCTAGAAGGTAATATTTAGTCCACTTCTAACATTCACCTGTTCTGTTTGCATTGATCGCACTCTCGTATGTTTCCTTTAAGGTCCAATATTAGACGAAGAGTTTGCACAGCTCTCGAATCCCCAATTTCCAACAAACCTCTCCCAATATATTAATTAACGAAGAGAGACGAACCATGTAATAAAGGTCAAATGTCTCCACGTATTTATAAATTCCATTATTAAAACGGTAACTACAGAAGCAGAGACAGTGTACGATAAACTAAGTGTCAATCTGGGAAGTAAGCTGATATGGTACAGAGTTGAGATTTAGAGTAGCTACAAAATAAGAATGACCATGGGTTGAGCCAATACGGTTATCTTACTGTCTTGGCGTTGCCAGTGCTACGGCTAGCGGACGACAGAGATGGAAGATACATCAGTCTTTGTCTCAACCTAGCAAGTATTATACAGATGCTGAGCTTTAAAGTGATGCAGATGCTGACAGAGAAGTTCGCTTAATATTTCAGCATGTGTGTGAGAACATATACATTGATTATCGCACAATCTGAACCTTAAAACCTTGAAATGAACAGTTCGCTTACGTAGCTGTTGTTCATATGCGCACAAAACAAAAGGATTCAAATTAGATGCGTTCTACGAAATAAGGTGTTTGCTACAGTGAAACGAAATAGTGACATTTAAGCGATTAGTGATAATAGTTTTTATTTAATGATGTCATATTTGTATAGTGCCTGCAATGAACTTTGAACCAACTTTTGTTTCATTAAATTACTTAATAAATACGGAAGATATGAACTTGTATTTATGAAGCATTTTAAACCATGAATCTCTCGCTCGCTCGTGCTGGCTGGCTTTATACAGCCAGAAGGTTTTTGTTGCGTGCCCACCCATTAAGGGTTTTACCGCAGGTAGGATTAGAATTGAATTTTGTAGGATGAAGGTGATGTAGGTTTTTTTATTTCTCCTCTACTAATGTTATGCATTGTGCACAGAAATTGCAGTCTTGCAGCATCAATATCGCTTCCTTCAAGCAGAAATTTGCGACCATCATTGGTTCTCCTACATTTGAACTCAAGATATTTCAGAATATTATGCATAGAAGATGCATAATTAATATATTCTATTCTGCCCCTCATTACATTGTTTAGCCTATTGGCAGTTGAATATTCACCCTTGTCATATAAATAATAAATTGTTCTGCGTAAAACTTAGTTTTGAAAATTGTCTAAGTTGGTAGCACTTTTTTAGCTGCTCGATGTTTTCCTGGAGATCTGAATATGAAAAGTACTAATTTGGTAAACTGTTTGCCTTCTTTAACAATGTCAGTCACAGAATGATCACTCACGTGACAATCTTGTAACATTAATTCTCGACTCTGAGTGAAATTTGTACCTTCGAAAACGTCTTTAATTGACATCTGTTTGAAAACTGAGTAGACATTAGCAAGAATATTTGTAGCCTATTTATGTAAAATCTTATGAGTTGTTTCGCAGATTAGTCGTACCAGTAGAAGGCTTGCTAAGTGGTATATTTACTAACTTTGAAAAGCACGTGTGTACTCTAAAAGGATCACTACTTTACTGAATACAGGGTTCAAAATGCAACTGCAGCATAACACGTGTGTGCTTTTCTTCACTGACAGTTAATGATTCTTTTCTTTCTAGTCAGGCGTCTTATCTTTCCATAACTCCGAAACCAGATGTGTTACAAACATGGGGTTTGGACAGTAATCCTAAACAAAATAGCTCTGGAACACGGGAAAAACAAAATAATTCTAAAATTAATGTATTTAGAGCGTGCAAAGGAATTAGCCATGTGGTTCGGCAAAGCCAGACAGTAAGCCAGCTTAACTGTACAACGTTGCACGCACCGCATTGGCCATTAGCGATAGACCAGCCTCCCCTAGCCCCGCCTTTTTGTTTTTTTCTTTTCGTCCTCCAACGTTAACTCATATTGGACGATGAATGAAATGGGTGAAATGATGCTCAAATAAGTCCGAGGTGCACGGAGCTTAGAGTTACCCGACATTTGTTTTTCAGGATAAGGGAAAACCTGGAAAAAACCTTATCCAGGTAACTCGCCCTGACCGAGATTCGAACTCGGGACCTCTTTAACGTGAGGCAGACACGCTACCATCTACGCTACCGAGGCTGGCTTACCCCGTCTTGTGTTCATTCCTATTTTTGTAGCTACTTTAGAAGGTTTACCGTTTTTATTAGCGAAACATATCTTCGTGTGCTTAAGAGAACAGAGAAGTTCTCGAAAAATGTGGAGCAAGTGTTCATTATTGAAATTTACGTGAGTATTGTTGATTCCTTTCACAAAGTAAGTTTCAAGACATCGATCCTATGCACACAGACTGGACAGTAGGAGAGGTCGTTCCTTTGAAGACGGAGAGTATCAAAGGACCTGAATGCCTGAAGAGGTGCTAGTGTCCGTTCCTTTGTAAGCTTCAAGAGTTCTCGAGGACTTAGGTGTCATTCCGTATACATGTCGTATCTAATTAACCAAAGAAGAACTTCTCACAAAGTGAAACATGTTCATGCAACATTATCCTAGTGGTTGCAATAGCAGGTAGGAACAAATGAAAATCGCTATTTGCTTTTTCCGCTCCTGTATTTGTGACAAGGCGCAGAGATCACGTAAAAGTGTTATATTTTTTTCAAGTTTAAATTTGAACACCATACCACGAGAAAATAAATAAAGGAAGCAAAAGAGTAAATATTTGAAGAAATATCTGTTTTAAATTTCAGGCATGTGACAAGGAATAGGTTGGAAGTGATTAACTTCAAGTTAAATGGTATTTCAGATAAAATATACCCTATAGATTGATGATGATGATGATGATGATGATGATGATGATGATGATGATGATGATGATGATGATGATGATGATGATGATGATGATGATGATGATGATGATGATGATGATAGTTGGCACTACAGACCATGTAGGCCCTTGGCCTCCGTAACCCCCCTCTTCCATTCTACTCGGTCCTCTGCTTTTCTTCTCCAGTCTTTAACCCCCAACTTTCTCAAGTCGTCTTCTACATCATCTACCCATCTTTTCCTGGGTCGTCCTCTTCTATTTCTGCCATCCAGCTTTCCTATGAATATATTCTTAACTATACTGGTTTCCGGCATTCTCTGCACATGGCCAATCCACCTTATTCTTCCTTGTTTAATTTTCACTACTATATTTGGTTGTAACTCCAAGTTAGTCCGCATTCTCCATCCGTCCAAGGTCCTTATCACTCCAAATATATTTCTCAGTATCTTCCTTTCCCACCGTAACTGTCCTTCTCTGGTTGGCAATACCCAGCTTTCTGAACCATACATTATTATTAGTACAGTTGTATATATTTTAATTTTAGTATTCCTACTGACGTTCCTTGATTTAAACATATTCTGCGGGGCATAGAAACATCTGTTACCACTTGCTATTGTTTCTTGAATTTTCAATGATGTTTTGTTATCTACTGTTACTATACATCCCAGGTATTTAAATTTGTTTAACTCTTAGATATTACTTCTCATGTAAATTTAGTGTAAGTTATCTTCTTCTTGCATCCCCATCACCTCTCATCTTCATATATTTGGTTTTACTAACGTTCACTACCAATCTGTGCTTTCTCTTCCAACACTACATAACTTTCCTCAAGAGCTCTTATATTCCTTGAGAGAATTGCCACATCGTCAGCATATATCACTATTAGTACTGATCCGGAAAGTATGGTTCCTCCAGGGTTTATGGGTAACTGTCGCATTACTTTTTCCAGTGCTAAATTAAACAGTAGTGTGGATAGCACATCTCCTTGTCTCAACCCTCTCTCCATGGTAAACATACCTGATAAATCTTGTTCTATTCTAACCCTGCAACTTGTCAATTCCGTGGTCATTCTTGTCAATCTCACCAGTTTCGGTGGTATACCAAACTCTCTCATTATCTGATACACTTTAGCTCTATCTAGGCCATCATACGCTTGTTTAAAATCTAAATACAGGTGATGAAGCTATCTGTCATATTCATAAAACTTTTCCAGTATTTGTCGAAATATAAATAACTGGTCTAATGTAGACCCTATAGATTAGGCTAGATACTAATCAGCGAAAACTGTAGAGGAGGAACACACTCCTTAACTGCCCGCATCGTTACGTGAGGTTTATTGCACAGTTTTTCTTTGAGGAGCCTATTTATTTGGTTCTTGTTCGACAAAAGACGAACAATGAACGTTCGGGACATAACGTTCGGGACATCCAAAAACTGCAACTACCGACGAAAACATCGTCAATGTATGGGCGCCGGGGTAGCGCGGTGGTTTCGTTCGCGGCTCCCGTTCTAAGGGTCCCGAGTTCGATTCCCGGCTCTGGGGTTGGCGATTTTAAGTCGGCCCTATCCACGCCTTCACCTCTGTCTAGCACACGTGAAGTATCCCCTATGCCCAACGTGGTTCGGAGTCCACGGTAAAAACTGTAGGTCCTCTCACCTCACCGCCATCTTCACTATCACCCTATCATCGGAGGTAATGGACACCGCCCTCTGGGTGCCTCCACCTGAGAAATGGGTCCGGTCATCACATTGGTGGGGTGAGGTTACCCCGAAGGCCAAGGTTGCCATGTGGGGAGTGTTAGTAACTAACTAACTAACATCGTCAAAGTTCACCAAATGGTGCTAAACGATCGCCGAATTAAAGTGAGAGGGATGGCAGAAGCTATGAATATCTCAAAATAACGTGTTTGTGACATATTAAATCAACATTTAGACATGAGAAAGCTGTCCGCGCGTTGGGTGCTGCATTTGCTCACGTTAGACAAAAAACGTGTTCGAACGAACATTTCCAACGCTCTGTTGGCGTAGTTTAGGCGCAATAAATCCGAATTTTTGCACCGATTAATTACTGTAGATGAAACTTGGACACACCATTATACGCCCGAAACAAAAATTCAGTCCAAACAGTGGACTGCAAAGGGGGAACTGGCTCAAAAAAAATGTGTTTTTCGGCTAGGAAAGTGATGACGTCTGATTTTTTCGGATAGTCATGGAGTTATTTTAATCGATTATCTTCAGAAAGGGAAAACTATTACAGGAGCATACTACGCATCATTAGTTGACAAGCTAAAGGCAGAAATTGTGGAAAAACGGGCCACATTTGCAGAAATTGAAAAGATTAAACATTAAACATCTGTTGAGACCAGTGAAAGACAAACTGGACTTCCAAGTTCTGGAAGTGTACCGCATTCCATGTGAATGTGTGACACAGTATATAGGACAAACCGAAAGAACCATCGCTACCAGAATAAACGAACATGAACGTATCATTCGTTTAATGCAACCTGAGAAGTCTGGACTGACAGAGCATTGTTTTGATAACGACCATAGGGCCAACTTTCGGGAGACAACCATCTTGACAAAATGCAGCAGTTACTGGGAGCGGAGAACTAAGGAGGCTTTGGCCATTTCCTCCGAAAGGATCACGCTTAATCATGATGCTGGATTTCAGTTCAGCTCCTCTTGGAAACCGGCCTTAAATTGAAAATACGTCGACTTAAGAAGCACAGATCAATACAGCTTTATAATCAAGTTAAGTAGTTACGTTTCTTTGACATAATTAATTTCCTATACTCACGCCATCTCCTGACCTGGCATTTAATTTACTGAAAACAGTCTTTTATTCAGTAATGCCACATGTATAATGTTTTGTATTTGTTTATATTTGTGTTATGTCATGTGTTTCATTTGCGGTTGTAACATTTAATAAATATCATGATGATGGGAGAGATACACGAGAAGAAATTGAGCAAATTGGTCGCCCGGAAAGCTTTAGGTCTTATTTTAGGTGATACTTAAGTTCGTAGTTACTAGGCAACAAAGCCTGTACCTTATATTCTAAGAAAACTCATATTTTGTGACTTCAAAATAACAGTTGCAGAACCACCGCAGATGTATCGAAAAAGAACCTAGCGAATTTTCTCAATTATTGTTTGAGGTCAATACCACGCAAGTATTATAAATATCGGGATATCACAAGTATCGCGCGTCAATCCTTAATTTACATCTTATTTTTCTGAATATTAATGTGAATTAAACGAACTACTTTTTAAATATTTGCTGACGAGCCCTGAAAAACATCTACTGTACCCATTTGCACCCTAAATACGAGGGCGGTTCAAAAAAGAATGAGTAAAAATTTTTTGACAACGTACCTTTACTCAGCCTCATAATTTTGATGGTTTTTCTCAAAGTAGTCTCCCCTGATTGCGATGCACTTGTCCCAGCGTTTCTGCCAGTCTTCAAAGACATGCTGGAAAAACATTTTTGAGAGATCCTTCAAAATCGCCTCCGCAGCCTTCACCACTGCTTCTGATGATGGGTAATGCCTCCAACGAAGGCGTATCTTCAAGTTAGGGAATAGAAAAAAGTCACATGGGGCTAAATGCGGAATATAGGGAGGATGATGGATGCACTTCATATTGATTTTTGCAAGATTGTCAGCAACATCATTGGCAATATACGGCCGCGCATTATTGTGGTGCAGCATCCAGCCTGCTTCACGGAAATGTGGTCTTTTGCACCTGATATGGACTTGCAATGTTTTCAGGACAAACCTGTATTATTTTCGAGTTACTGATGTGTGTGCAGGTACAACATGCTGATATACTATTCCATGAATATCAAAGAATGAGTTGACCATAACTTTCCCAGCAGAAGCAACCACTTTTGCTTTTTTGAGGGTTGGTGATGAAGGAAATTTTCAAACTGAGCTCTGCTGCTTGCTCTGAGGATCAAAATGATTTAGCCAAGTTTCATCAGCAGTGATTATGTTTGAAAGAAACTCCGAATCTTCCTATAACATCAACTTTAACCGCATGCAGACCTGCATGCGAATGTCCTTTTGTCCTGGAATCAACAGTCTTGGAACTCATCGCGCACAAACACGTCTCATGTGTAACGTTTGTCACCAACGTGTGGATGCCACCCTATGAAAAGTTCAGCATTTCAGAAAGTGATCTTAAGGTAATTCGTCAACCCTCTCTCACAATGGCAGCAGCAGGGTTGGTGTTTTCTTCCGTAAGAGCAGTAACTGGAGCACTGGGCCCACCTTCCTTTGAAATTGATTGTCTCACCTCTTTAAATATTCTAAACCACCTTCAAGCTATGTTTTAAAGAAGAACAGGCTCTCCATAGGCCTCCTGTAATGTTGTATAGGCCTCAACTGAGGATTTGTTGAGACGAAAGGAGAATTTCAAAACCGTATATTGTTCCTCGCGTGTTACCTCAATTGCAGCGGTGGGCGATACTGAACATGTCTGAAGTTGCCTGGTTGTCACAGGCGGGAATCAGGAGTACCAACAATGAAACTACTACGGCATGTTTGTTTCACATTAAGCTAACAGAATATAATAAGTTTGAAATTTGGTGTGAAAAATTATGACCGTAAAAGAATTTATGATTCTTCTTTATTGAACAGCCCTCGTACATTTACAAAACTGATAGAGAAAGGATTTTATTTAAAATTCAGCCTAAGTCTTAATTTAAAGCATTTCAGAGTCTGAATTTGGGATGTTTTGGCGTGTAAGGTCTCCTTGCCCCAATTGGGGCTGAAAGTGATAGCGTATGATATATTTGCTACCACAATCGTTGGAAGAAGAGCTACTTGTAGACAATTCTTATCACAGAGCTGTTAATTCGGACCAAGGTTTTTTTGTCTACACGTCTGTTGGAGGCGACGCGTAATTCATCTTGCGTCTAAAGCGCGCGTGCGTACAGAAGTGAAAGAGTCGCCTATTCTCGGTGTATAAAATAAGTGGATTGCTGAGTGAGATAAATTTCTCGTGGTTCCGACAGTTGCGAGAGTCAGAGATATGACGAATGATGGCGTCTACGAGAACTGCTACCCACAGGGAGCTCACAAAAAAACTACCTCCTTTTTAGAATTATCATCTTTACGATGTGTTTGTCGACTGCAAGCCAGCCTGATTACCCAGGTCAAAAGTCCTCTACATCACGGATGTCTTCTGTATAACTTGCAAACAGTAACAGATAAACAAGGGTCTCCCTATACAAAAATTGTATATTACGTTACCATTTTCATAAACAAAAAGTCGTTACTCAATTTTATCCTTAGTCCTTCCAAACACGACAGAACTTCATAGGAATCACCTAGCAACCAGATATAAAACATTTGACTATCACTTAAACTCTACTGATAAACTCTACTCTCAAAGGTTTATCTCTTTTACATACAAAGAGAACGGAAATTCTAAGACGTCACCTAGACATCCTGTTTTAAGACATTTGATTATCACTTAAAGTCTACTGTCTTTCTATAATCCCTTGTACCTTCATTTTTTTATCTCTTTTACAGACAAAGAGAACTGAAGTTTAAAGACGTTACCTAGACAACCAGTTTTCAAATATTTGCTTATAACAAAGTCTAATGTATTCCCATATTCCTTTGTACCTTCATTTTTTATGTCTTTTACATACAAAGAGAACGGAATTTCAAAGACGTCACCTAGACAACCAGTTTTAAAACATTTGACGAGCACTTAAAGACTGCTGTATTCCCATGTTGCCTTTACCTCCATTTTTGTATCTCTTGGACACAGAAAGCGAACGGAATTTCAAAGACGTCACCTAGACTACCAGTTTTAAACATTTGACTAACACTTGAAGTCTATTGTATTCCCATGTTCCCTTGTACCTCCATTTTTGTATCTCTTGGGCACAGAAAGCGAACGGAATTTCAAAGAGGTCACCTAGACAACCAGTTTTAAAATATTTGACTATCACTTAAAGTCTATTGTACTCTCATGTTCCCTTGTACCTTCAATTTTTATCTCTTGAACATACAAATAGAACGGAATTTCAAAGAGGTCATCTAGACAAACAGTTTTAAAATATTTGACTATCACAAAGTATGCTGTATTCCCTTGTAAACTAATAATAAGAATGTTTATCTTGAAGTAAATATATAAATAAGTGTCTGTAGAAGTGCTTTTTTGAAGACTGTGTAAGAAGGGCATATAAATGGAACATAGGTGTATACTTTTATGTTTTCTAAGGTTGTCTACAGATAAATTCGCAGTTTGGTATTTTTTTCCTTTCTATTGTAAACTACAGACATGTTTTGCTGTTTTTATTACTCGGTGTTTTTGTAACCTGGGAACCCTTGCGCTGCTCAAGTTGTTTTTCCTGCGAGATTTTAATTCTGTTTGTCTAAACCGACCGTGTTTTTGCAGGAGTAGACTTAACACTGCACTGTTAGATTTGTTCACTCGCTTCAAGACGGTAATTCAATAAGGGGTTCTGTTTCTCCGTGGGAGACATCCTTGCCGTCAGTTTGAAATATTCTTACAGCTTCGTAAATCATGACCACCTTCCATCGGTTTATTGAGAAGCCGCTTCGAGGTGCAAGGAATAAACGTCAAACAAAATTTATAAACCGGAATATTTCCGGATTGGACTTCTGTCCGAGAAGATAGGTGTCGTCTGTTCATGTGGAAGAACTTCTGAGGAATGGAAATCCGTCGCACCGGCGGCACTGATTTTGTAGTGGCGCTTGACAGTCGCTTTAACAAAAGGTCTAGGGATCGCGAATACTATCCCAATGGTCTTTTACGGACGTAAAAAATCTTTAGTTTAAGTTTCTTGGCAGGGAAGTAAAGCCGGTGGTCCTGTGTCGCAGATAAAGAGGCATCTGCGCAAAATTTTACAGTTTAATACCATTAACGTTTTCCATACAACCGTTAGGTCTTCAAGGAAAATGTTCTAGAGGATTTGGAAATCGAAAGCAATATTTACTAAGGTTTTTCTTGTATAAAGTGTCGTAACTATAAAAAAACATTTTGAAAATTCACAAGCCGTAAGTGAAGAGAGCAGACGTAAAACAAATAGTATATAAAAATATATAGAAATCTATAGTGAGGTTAGGAAACGAAGGTTAAAATTTTACATAATAACACAACTATCTTCAAATAGACTCACAAAAGAAATTATGGAATTTAACGAAAATAAATGTAAAGCACAAGTAGATACGGAATTGGTGATCCCGGGGTCCCGAGCCACCCTGATGGGGGTTCCCCTTAGTGGTGAGGGGTCAGACAAAACACACACCCTCGTGTAGGCCGTGCATGGATACCGTATGTTTGGGTGTGTTTGTGTAGTGTTTAACGCCCGCTTTTACTACATACGGCACCGCAGGTGGTGACACTGATGATATATGAGATGAATATGGAGCACCGGTAAAATCAGAGGCGGGGGAACCCGGAGGTCCCGGAGAAAGCCCGCCCCAGCGCCGTGTTGTCCACCAAAGTCTCACTTTGGGGTCGCCTGGGATCGAACCTGGGCCGCCTTGGTGAGAGCCAAGCAGTCTAACCACTGAGTCATGGCGCGACCCGTGGATACCCGTGTTGGTGGAAAGGTTTGTCCTGTTGGTTGAGGGTGGTGCATATGAGCTCGTACCAGTCTTCTGAATTCGGGGAGGGTGCGCAATTCCAATACACCACTTTTATTTCTGCTTCGCCTAAATGGGAGTTTAGGGACTAACCCTCCTCTAATCAATCAGCCAGGACTAGGTACTGTACCGAACTCCAGGGTGACTGGGACGGCGAAGCCGCTATAGCCGCTGTGTAGCCCTGTCATCCCAGTGGGATGACCCCTTGTTAGGCTCCGTGGTGGGTGGGGAGCACTGGGGAATGAAACTCATTCAATTTCTCATGGCACACCTTAACAAAACACCGTGGAAAGGAAATAGCTGAGTCTTGTGGTCATCGCTATTTAGTTATTTCTAGAACTGAGGAAGGTCGAAAATTTACTACCGCGAATCCGTTCATTATTCAGAAGGGTTTAGATAATATTGATGGTCCTGTAAATTCGTGTTCTCGATCTCGCAATGGCGCGCTCCAGGTCGAAGTAGTTTCTCTGACGCAGGCTGCAAAAATCTTGAAAGCAAATATTCTTGCGAGCTATCCCCTGCGCGTTGAATTGCATAGGACCCTAAACTCCTGGCGTGGTGTTGTAAACACCAGCGCATTGATTGGTATGTCCAATGAGGACATTCAGGAAAACTTGACAGAACATGGTATTACAAATTTATATCGAGTTCACCGCAAAGAACGAAGTGAACTAGTGCCCACTCATACCCTATTTCTTACCTTTCAACGAGTAGATCTCACACAAAGGATTAAGGCAGGGTATGAAGCTACTGAAGTTAGGAAGTATATACCCAATCCATTGAAGTGTTATAAATGTCAACGCTTTGGCCACACGAGTGATTCTTGTAATGGAGTTGCTATTTGCTTTGACTGCGGGGAAGTCATACATGATAATGCTTGTACTTCACCTGCAACATGTGTTAACTGCAGGGCTAATCATGCATTTAACTCCAGAGAATGCCCACGTTTTATGGAGGAAAAGGCGATCCAAGAGATCCGAGTAAGAGAGAGTGTCCTTGGAAGCCCGGAAACTGTTGCGTAGTCGTCAGCCTTCTGTACCTAGGGCCGTTACTTATAGTGCAGTTGCAGCTAAGTCGGTACCTAGACGTGAATTCGCAACACAAACTAGAGACATAAACGGGGCAGTAATATCCGGAATATCAATTACACCAAGATCACAGCCAAAGCAACAAACACCAGCACGAACAACAGTGAGCGCGCCGACCAAGTGCAGTCCTAAGAACAAGGATTCAGCCATGTCAACGCCGAAACCATCTACTTCAAGAACATGTGAACCAGTAATAAATACTGTATCGCCAAGGAAATTTAAGACCTCGTATCACAGAACTGGAAAATGGCAAGGCCCGTGAAAGGAAAGCTAGCCGGCACAAAAGTCCGCAAACATTTCCATCAACATCTAAGAAATCATCTGGAGAGGACGCCGATCATCGACTTTCATCTTCGCCGGTCGCAGTTTCCGATCATTTCGACAGTATGGAAGCCTTCCTCCTCCTTTGAGGATATTGAGTGGGTAGATCCTGTCCTCACTGCCCAAACGACAGTGAGGAAAAGGCAGGAAAGTGCAAGCTGAAAGTGCTAGCCCAGCCCCAAAGAAAAGGAACAAATTGATTCGACCACCACTGGGTAGGTAGCTTTTGTCATGGCAAGTTGATATTGAAAGTAGTATTTTTATCCCTTTTGGTATTTTATTGGTAATTACAGTTTTTATTGCTTTTTTACCCATTTGGGTTTATTTATTTTGTCATTTTACATTGATCTGGTTTTTAAATTTTGAGTAATTTATATCTGCCTATTGTCATGAATTAGTTTTTGTAAGGTCGCTGATGACCAATAAATTGAGCGCCCTTATATACAAATCATCATCATCACCAGAAGTAGATACTAAGAAATGGTTTAGTGAAGGAAAATGATTTAAAATTGGTAGGAATCACTCAATAACAGGCGTGCTCAATTGTACAGCACACGCTTCCTTCCGCCCGCCTTGGTAGGGTGGTGGTAGAGTGTCTGCCTCACTTTCAAGAGGTCCCGAGTTCGAATCTCGGTCAGGGTGAGTTACCTGGTTCAGGTTTTTTCCGGGGCTTTCCCTTATCCTGAAAGACGAATGTCGGTTAACTCTAAGCTCTATGGACCCTGGACTCATTTGAGAATCATTTCGCCCATTCCATTCATCGTCCGATATGACTTAACGTTGGATGACGTAAAATTAAATTAATTGTAGAACCTGCACAGAGCCGGAAGTTACAAGACATCGTTAATATAATTTTTGAATCCCCTATAATTGGCACATGTCTTAGATCGCATAGGACATTTAAGTGACCTATATACATAGACAGCACTCTTGGGGAGTGAAACAGCATTTATGACGTGAAAACATTAAAGCAAAACAAACAAAAGAAAAAGCAAATGGATGATAGACAGTAAAGTGATGAACTCTACGGAGCACGTACGTGAGAACCGAACAAATGCAGCTGCATTGTAAAAACAAACGACTACGTAAACAATATCTCCTCTTGGACAAAGTACCAGCGTTGCTATGCAACGGAGCAGAGATTCCTACAGAATAATAATAAAAAAATTGAGGGTGCTGTTGAGAAGATAGATGTATTCTAGCGACGATAGGCAAAGAAGTAGAGATTGGAGATATGGCGACAGCTGCATTCTTTCTTCCTTTTGGCTTTATGTTTCTCAATCTGTGGAGGAACATTTACGACTACGGAGCACGATAGCCACTTTGTATTCTCTCAGCCAATCATTTCAACTTGTTCTCTTGTTTTAGTGCCTCTTCGATTGCGTATCTATTACCAGAAATTCAAACTTTTAGTTCGGGCAGTTCTCACATAAATTGCCAAAGTTCGTTGTGTAACTTTGAACCTCCAGATTAATTTATTAAACAATAGCCTACTTCCCACGGTTAGCTTTCTAAACTGCAATGGTTCCTCTTTTATGTATAAAGACAGGACTTTCTGCTTTTTATACCAAATATACCTTTCAGACCTTCGGATTAATAAGAAAGAAAAAGAATAAAAGCAGTCAGTTCCAAAATATAAAGGCATATCCCCTATCTTAGACGTGTAAACTCCTAAACAAGAGCTCAAGCTATGTTATTAAAACACCACTAATTTTAAAATTATTTTTTAAGAAATGAAACGTACCTATATCTTAAAATTTACGGGGATGTCCTCAGAACTACTTATTCTTCTGGGTGACCTCTTCATAATCAGCAAACCATAAAAAACGTGTATTTATATCAAATAAAGTTCTGTGGCTCAATAAAACAACCATTTCCGAGATATTCCTTGATATTTCTTTCAATTTCCCATTACATATGTTTTCCATAGGTCGGAAAAAGTTACTTAGTTTTATTTATTTTTTCTTGTTCCACAACATTTCTCCTTTACAGAGATACCCCCTATTGGCGACCGTTGATATGTTCGTAAACGTTGTTGCACGTAGTTGCATATGATACTACCCGCCAAACTGGACAAGTAGTGCCATCTATATATGAGGCCCCGGACTTATCAGCAGACTCTCGTATTATCAGTTACCTACTTGATATTTAAACATGAATAATGTTTTGCCGCACGTCTGGTATTGCAGTGTTTTTGGCAATGCAACTGAAGGTGACCTGATAAAAAGGAGATAATCACACTTTTTCTTTCATTACAAGCATTTTCACATCTGGCCCCATTACGATCCGCAACTGAAGTAACAGTGGCAAACTAAACAGTTTTTGGAAATTAATTGATCTTTCACACTGGCCGAGTGGAGGCTAAAGTATGGAAAGGTAGCGTCAGACCGGGATTTTAACCATGGATGTTCTGGTCTCCGTCCAACCACTCTAACCACTGAGCTACTATGGCCAACGTGCCAACATGACACGACATGATATGTATCTCGCCAAGACAATCCACTAACTTTCTGCCAGCCTTCATATATCCCTTTAAGACCGGTATTTAAATCGCAAATCTCCTTGAACCCGGAACCCCTCGCTCGGCAGGCAGGTGCTCCACCGATTCACCTTGCATCTCTCACACAAAAGCAAAAAAATTTAAGATTCATTACCTTGACAGCCAGTTATAAAACATTTGACTATCGCTTAAAGTCTGATGAATTCCCATATTACCTTGTACCTTCATTTTTTATCTCTTGGACATACAAAGAGAACGGATTTTCAAAGACGTAACTAGACAACCACTTTTAAAACATTTGACTGTCACTTAAAGACCACTGTATTACCTTATACCCTAATACCTTCATTTTTTATCTCTTGGACATACAAAGAGAACGGATTTTCAAAGACGTCACCTAGACAACCACTTTTAAAACATTTGACTGTCACTTAAAGTCCACTGTATTACCTTATACCCTTATACCTTCATTTTTTATCTATTGGACATACAAAGAGAACGGATTTTCAAAGACGTCACCTAGACAACCACTTTTAAAACATTTGACTGTCACTTAAAGTCTACTGTATTACCTTATACCCTTATACCTTCACTTTTATCTCTTGGACATACAAAGAGAACGGATTTTCAAAGACGTCACCTAGACAACCACTTTTAAAACATTTGACAGCCACTTAAAGTCCACTGTATTACCTTATACCCTTATACCTTCACTTTTATCTCTTGGACATACAATGAGAACGGATTTTCAAAGAGATCGCCTAGACAACCACTTTTAAAACATTTGACTGTCACTTAAAGTCCACTGTATTACCTTATACCCTTATACCTTCACTTTTATCTCTTGGACATACAAAGAGAACGGATTTTCAAAGAGGTCACCTAGACAGCCAGTTTTAAAACATTTGACTGTCACTTAAACTCCACTGTATTACCTTATACCCTTATACCTTCATTTTTTATCTCTTGGACATACAAAGAGAACGGAATTTCAAAGAAGTCACCTAGACAGCCAGTTTTAAAACATTTGACTGTCACTTAAACTCCACTGTATTACCTTATACCCTTATACATTCATTTTTTATCCCTTGGACATACAAAGAGAACGGATTTTTAAAGACGTCACCTAAACAGCTAGTTTTAAAACATTTGATGTCACTTAAACTCCACTGTATTACATTATACCCTTATACCTTCATTTTTTATCTCTTGGACATACAAAGAGAACGGAATTTCAAAGACGTCACCTATACTACCACTTTTAAAACATTTTACTAGCACTTAAAGTCTACAGTACTTTTATATTCCCTTGTACCTTCATTGTATATCTCTTATACATACAAAGAGAACGAAATTTCAAAGACGTCAGCTAGACAACCAGTTTTAAACATTTGACTATCATTTAAAGTCTACTGTATTCCCGTGTAACTACAATAAGATAATGTTTATATTGCAGTAGATAGAGTAATAAGTATTTGTGTAAGAGTAGAGAAAGTCATGTCGGTATAACGAATTTTTTCTTACCTATATCTCATTCTAATTAACATTATTGAGAAATTATTTATGTTAAAATTACATGCAGACCTACAGTATCTACTTGAAGCTCATCTTACCAAAGTAATCTCGTTAACGTTTCTTTCTATCTACGGAAAATATAAATTCAAGGACGACTGAATAGAATATCTAACGAGTACACGAATGCATATAACGCATACAAAAAATGTATTAGAAAAGTTATTCCTCAATCTACTTGTAAGTAAACATTAATATTATTTTTAGTTTTATTGTAGATACCATAGAAACAGTAGACTTCAAGTGAGAGTCAAATTTCTTAAAACTGGATGTTCAGGTGATATTTTTATATTACGTTCTGTTTGTATTACCAAAGATAAACAAAATGAATGACCATTTCTTATTTAAGAAAAGTGCAGCAATTATAAAATTTAAAGAAATAACAAGGAATATTTCGGAAATGATTAACTGCACAGAAAAATTATTTTAATGACAGCATGTACTCTGCTTTTAATTCGGCCTACTTTGTTTTGCTGCACCTGGTAGAGGCAAAACATGAGAGATTTATCTGACGGATGTGATTTGATACATTTTCACAGTCAGGTCGCACACGGATCCCAGTTTTCTATATTGAAATATTGATTTACAGCCCCGTGCCATAAATCTTGTCGCAGATGTCTTTTATGTCAAGCTACGACGACGACGGCTTCACTTTAAGTAGCTGTTCGAACCGACGCCGCTCTTGTCTTCCTTAAACAACAAACAGGGCATAGGATATATAGTGAAGCTTGCAGCGAACCAGGTGTCCCTCTTAATTGTAGAAATTACGTTCTCCTTACATCTGCAAGAGATAAAACAATAAAGGTACAAGGGAATATGGAAATACAGTACACTTTAAGTGATAGTCAAATGTTTTAAAACTGGTACTCTAGGCAACATCTTTAGAATTCCGTTCTCTTTGTATGTCCAAAATATAAAAAGTGAAGGTACAAGGAAATGAGGGAACACAGTAGACTTTAGGTGATAGTCAAATGTTTTAAATCTGGTTGTCTATCTGGTTGTCTTTGAAATTCCGTTCTCTTGTATGTCCAAGAGATAAAAAACGAAGGTACAAGCGAATATAGGAATACAGTAGACTTTAAGTGATAGTCAAATTTTTGACATATGATTGTCTATATGATGTCCTTGAAATTCCGTTCTCTTGCATGTCCAAGAGATTAAAATTGAAGTTACAAGAGAGTATGGGAATGTACTAGACTTTAAATAATAGTCAAATATTTTAAAACTGGTTGTCTAGGTTACGCCTGCGAAATTACATTCCCTTTGTATGTTCAAGATATAAAAAATGAAGGTACAAGGGAATATGGGAATACAGTACACTTTAAGGGATTGTCAAATGCTTTAAAACTAGTGGTCTAGGTGACCTCTTTGTAATTCCGCTCTCTTTGTATGTACAGAAGATAAAAAATGTGGTTACAAGCGAATATAGGAACACAGTAGACTTTAAGTGATAGTCAAATGTTTTAAAACTGGTGTACTAGGTGACGTCTTTGAAATTCCGTTCTCTCTCTTTGTCCAAGAGATCAAAAATTAAGTTAAAAGGAAATATGGTAATGCAGTACACTTTAGTTGATACTCAAATGCATTAAAGCTGCGTGTCTAGGTGACGTCTTTGAAATTCTCTTCTTCCTTTTATGTCCAAGAGCTAAAAATGAAGGTACAAGCGAATTTAGGAGTACAGTATACTTTAAGTGATAGTCAATTATTTTGAAACTGGTTATCCAGGGGACGTCTTTGTTAAAAAATGAATGGCGTTTTCTAATTTCATAAACGTGTAAGTATTGGAAAATTTAAGCATATAACAAGTAATATCTCGGAAAACATTCACTACTTTTTAAGAAGGTATGTTGTAATACTTTGTGTATCTCTTACCTAATATAGGAAAGTGAAATAGGCATCTAAGCATGTTCCCTGAAAATTCAGGATATGTTTAATTCTTCATGAAGGTGTCTTAAACATAGGTACACGATATCCAGTATGCAGGTGGTGGTTTTGGAAATTTATTCCAAGATTCGTTTTGTTTCATAAGGGCAAAAAATTTATCTTACGCCACTATAAATTACAGAGGCGATGTTTTGATGTTATTACGTTTAGGTTAACAAGCGAGAACCGAGCTACTTTGGAATATCATGGAGCGCTGCGTGCGGCAACTCCATTATTTGTTGGCGAAACTTTGACATCGAAGGAAAAACAGAGCAGCGGCAATCCCAGTCAGGAAATATAGTGAAGATAGTTGCTGGTGTGCGAAATATATGTGATGCCGTCAGAGATTACTGTAATAGCCACGTGACGGGCTTGAGAACCGTTCCCCTGAATCTGGGCCAAGAAATAACAGGCCCGCCTCTGCGGCGTGTTGGTACAAGGTCCCGAGTTCTAATCTCGGTCAGGCTGATAAGGTTTTCTCTTATCCTGAAAGATGAATGTAACTGGTAACTCTAAGCTCTATGTACCCTGTACGCATTTGAGCACAGCTTCATTCATTGTCCGATATGACTTAACGTTGGAGGTTTTCCCTTATCCTGAAAGACGAATGATAGCTCTAAGCTCTATGTACGCTGTACTCATTTAAATAACATTTCATTCATCGCATGATATGACTTAATGTTGGAGGTTTTTTCTTATCCTGAAAGATAAATGTCTGGCAACTCTATGCTCTATGTACCCTGTACTTACTTGAACATCATTTTATTCATCTTCCGATATGACTTAATGTTGGAGGTTTTCTCTTATCCTGAAAGATAAATGTCTGGTAACTCTGAGCTCTATGAACCCTGTACTTACTTGAACATCATTTTATTCATCTTCCGATATGATTTAACGTTGGAGGTTTTCTCTTATCCTGAAAGATAAATGTCTGGTAACTCTGAGCTCTATGTACCCTGTACTTACTTGAACATCATTTTATTCATCTTCCGATATGATTTAACGTTGGAGGTTTTCTCTTATCCTGAAAGATAAATGTCTGGCAACTCTATGCTCTATGTACCCTGTACTTACTTGAACATCATTTTATTCATCTTCCGATATGACTTAATGTTGGAGGTTTTCTCTTATCCTGAAAGATAAATGTCTGGTAGCTCTGAGCTCTATGAACCCTGTACTTACTTGAACATCATTTTATTCATCTTCCGATATGATTTAACGTTGGAGGTTTTCTCTTATCCTGAAAGATAAATGTCTGGTAACTCTGAGCTCTATGTACCCTGTACTTACTTGAACATCATTTTATTGATCTTCCGATATGATTTAACGTTGGAGGTTTTCTCTTATCCTGAAAGATGATTGTCTGGTAACTCTGAGCTCTATGTACCCTGTACTTATTTGGACATCATTTTATTCATCTTCCGATTTGGCTTAACGTTGGAGTTTTTCTCTTAGTAAGATAATTGTGTGGTAACTCTAAGCTCTATGTACCCTGCACTCATCTGAATATCGTCTTACTAGATGACTTAACGTTGGAGGACGTAAATTAAAGAAGTTGACGATCTTTTTTCTAAAAATTGCTTCTTTTTTAATACAGACGACTTAAAAAACATGTATTATTAGTGAAATTCCGCTTGTCTATTGTTTGGAGGTACTATAATAGCTGCTGTAGTTACTAGGTAGGTAGTAAAGAAATTAAAAACCATCTAGAATTCGCAATCCGACCAGAGAAGCTCAGGAAAAGCCCAAGATGAGAGGACCAGAATAGAATTCTTGACTTTTAGAAACGTATCCCCTCGTGGACGGTTAGTAGAAAAAGCTAGAAGCATTTGTAGTGACTTGTGCTGTTCTCTATTGACGTTAGAAATGAAACAGTTGAAGACGGCTGTTGCTGACAAAACAATGAACGGGGCTTAATGAACTGTCTGCTCGTTCTGTTCCCTATACAACTGTCATTTAGTCTTAACCCTGGAAGGGAAAGGGAAGACTGTCGATATATAGCCTGTGGGTTAATCCTCCCTAAGAAGTGCACACTGTTCCTCCCCGAGGGAATTATCGGCTTGAAGAGATTGGCCCTTCTTCAAGACGAATGTACCCCCACCCCCCGACGTAATGCTCCACATATGCTAGACCCGAGACCGTCTCACTTGTCAGCTTCGAGTAATGTCCACGAATTGAAGGAAACGTGGTACAACTTCCACGTTCTGTTTCTATGGAAACAATTATTGCAGGTCAATTCATACGTCCTAGAATACGATAGGTAAAGTTACAGCTATATTGTTAAAAACTGCGCTGCCAGGAGGTGGGTTTCAAATTCCATTGTCTTTTTATAAGCACAAGGAAAATTTACATGTATTACAAATTACATAAATTTAACTTTAATTTAATATGCCTATCTTCATAGCATGCAGCTAATCCGTGTTTCGCATAAGCTTGCCACGTATCTCTTAACGGTCACGTGACCTTATCGTCTCTCATTGGCTGCTGTTGTAGTATAGACTGTTGTGCGGTAAAGATTAGTTCGTTATTTAACATGGTGATATATCTTTATATGTTGGAAGAGAATTGTCAAATTTATATTTTCGTAACTCTTTGAATTAAATATATTACAAAACAGAGTTGATTTATCTGAAATGCATGTTAATTCTTAAACGAAGTAAAGAGGAGGTTCCTTTGCTCTCAAGCATATGACACGATGGCACGTAATTTAGCGGTAGTGATGACATATGTGTTTATCACTGACCTTGTTTTGAACTGGATTAGTCATATATTGTCATTCGAAGGTGTGCTGTGCCGAGTGCGAGAGCTAAATTATTTTATTGATCGTTTATTGCGCGTGTACTTATTATATGTATAATGGCAGAGTCTAGCGCCAGTTTTTCGCTGAAGCATCGCAAGGGAAAACTTACAAACCGGCGAAAAAAATTGTGGTGCATGTGTTTAATGTACTCACAGAGAAGAATCCGTCTTTGACAGTGAGGAAAGTCGAACAGCTGTCCTCTGAATTTACAGGTGTGAGTGTAGGAACATCGCGACATGAAATTGAGACAACAGGAAAACTTACCACTCCAGGGGCGATGTTGCTGTGTGACGAAGACGTTATTTAAGGACAGACTGTACCGGAATACAAGTCGCAAAATATACTACCTTGACGAGACTTAGTTGAATGAAGGACCCACGTCAAGTATGGCGTGACACGACTTTTAAGACTGAAAGACAAGCATTTTTGCAAGATATGTGTGCTGGTTTAAAAAATTCCAGTGGATAAGGATGAAAGCCTTTCATTATAAACTTGTTTCAGTTGCATTGCTCATTTACTCAGTTTCAACTTGCTCAGTTTCATTATAAACTTGTATTTTTGCATACCTTCCTATCTTTATTTGTAGGATTTTATCTATCCTCCTGGCAATTATTATGACGTTTACTGCAGGTTTAAATGTGATGGGAAGGCACCGTCTCTTGCATATGGCGCGAAAACATTAGCCAATTAGGGTGAGGGGGAAGGTAGTTGCAGGCGGAGTGATACATGTCAGCGGGGCAAAGTTATATAAAAACAGAGATTAGAAGTCGTGAAAAATGTTTACAAATTTAATGAAAGCAAGGTAAAATTTAACACTTAACAAAGCCCATACAGTCACATCATCATGCACACTGAAATAACAGCTAAGCGGTGCAACAATAAACTGACACCACAGCACCCGGCTGGTCCGTAATACTGAGAACTGTTTGTCGTATGCTAACTGGAAATGTTATTTATTGGATAGTACACCTTACAGAGCAAAAACTCCTATTATGGTTACTAAATGTACTGAGAAGATACTGAACTTCTAGGAAGCTACTCTCAGACATTAGATTAACGTAAACATATTTTCCCTCAGGGCTTAAGTATGTGTTCAGAAATTTCCGAAAGTTAAAAAAATGTATAAAAGCAAAAGCTGACTGACAACCACTCAGATTAAAAGCTAAACTATTCCCACAGCCTAGACTGTCACGCTGGTCTAGCTGTTTTAATTCAGTAGTTTACATTGCCAGCCATTTTGATGCAATTGTCGATTTCTTTCCGTTCCTGCGCAAAATTTGTTAACGGGAGCCGGAACGGCATCCTGGTGTGAAATTTCTCAAAATGAGTTATAGCCAAAATAATCTTCCTTGATGTTTGAAGAAGCGAATAACAATATTTTTCTGTCCCATAGTTTTATAAGTCCTAAATAGACACGTTTTAAAAAGGCTGCACAGTGTGCCACGCCCCCTATTAGCCATTTGTAACTGTGTTCTCTCCTTGGTTGTAACCTTATTAAAGCTATATTCCAATGAACACCCTTATTTGGAAACGAAGTCCTTGTTTATTTTATTAATATTAATCTATGTATCTGATGTTAATTCTTCCATGCTTTGTTAATCTATTTTGAATTACTACTTTTCAAGATGGGAAGAAGCAAAAATTTTATTGTGAAAATCTAGCAAGGGAGCCAGTATAAACAGTTTAAGTAATCCCGATTACATAATAAAAGAGTTACAACCTCTAAAATGTAAAAAGTGTAGTAACACATAACAATATATATTGACTTCGTCAAACCCAACCTCAAACATTGGCGATGAATGTAAAGTGAAAATTGGTTCTTCAAGCAATAAATATCTTTCTTCACTGTGTAATGGCAGTGATAACAATTTAACTAAAGTAAATAATCATATTAGATCAACAAGTTTTCAGTTAGTAGATATAGAAACCTTGTACAGTGTAAATTTTGTGAAAATGAAAAATGTCTTCATATCAGGAGACACCAAGAAATGAAATGGATTACTAGCTACATTATCATTATTGCCAAAAGTGTAATAAATAATATATATTTGAAACTTCCAGAACTATTGAAAGTGGTACAGAAGTAAATGTAAGGTTTGCTTACGGCTTGAGAAGCATTGGTGAGGGAATTGAGGCAGGTAAGACATTGGCTGCTGTTCTCAATTCACCAGTCCCTCCCCAGCCAAATTTAACAAAATAATTAATAATACCATAGAGCAAGTAATAACAATGGGGTCTAGGAAGAAGAAGAGAAGGAGTGAAAAACGAAAGAGGAAGGATGCTAATGATGAAAAACATGCAGAATATGACTCCATGGAAATTCTGAGATGTAGTTCCAACATAGCAAAACTTTAATGCTTTTTTTCTGTTTATTTATTTTTAAAATTTGGGTACGCTCTTATATAAAACTCCTGCAGCTACAGGGAAATTTTTTCTGGCATTAAAGCAATACTTAAACCGTGTTTTAAAAGTACTTGTAGAAAGATATATGAAAATTTGAATTTTTTTAAAAATAAAACCTTATAATTTTTAGAAGTAAATTTAAGACATTTATTTAAAAATTCACATATCCTTTATTATACTACAAAATAAGATCTATTATATTTAATGGATTATGAAAATGTTGTAAAATAACAAGTAAAAGTTTCAAATTCATGCGTTCAGTTGTTATTGAGCTAACCGCACCAGAAAACTCTCATTTTAACATTGGTAAGATAGACTGTTCCGGGTCCGCTTAAATGCTGATTTTTGCGATGCCAAATGCTGCAATATTGTAAAGGTACAGGCAACATTTGTTTCTGAAAATTGAAGATTGATAGATCCAATATTGTAATTACAATATAAATAAAAACCTGTGACTCATCTTGCTTTATCCCGAATTAACTCGCTGAGAACCAAATGTCAAATATTACAGAGTGGTCACTTAGGAAACAAAGTAAGTGTACTTATAGATCACATCATGGTTCCCAGTGTTAGAGAAGCAGTGGAAGAGAATCTAAAAGTTTGCTGCCGTATGACTTTGTCTAAAGTGAACTGCATTATGGCAAAAGCAACTAGAGATGTAATAATCATAAAAGCTATATCATTTGTTTGAGCCTAAATCAAGTATCAGTGATTTAAATCATGTAATGGCAGTAGGTATTTAAACAACCAAATGCATTTAAAACCAATAGAATTACTTGGTATTCTGATTTGTTTCTTTGTTCCAAAGAGCTTTGTGACATTGTTGAACAGCAAAGCCATGATGGTAACGATAACAGATTAGATGCAGTAACAGCACTCCTGGAATTGAAGGCAATAGCTGATTCCTAGCACAATTTCTGTAAAAGGTCCCTTCAGTGTCTTTGGTTTCCGATTTTGTTTTTGTTTTTTTTCTAATTTTACGTCCTCCAACGTTACGCCATATCGGACGGTGAATGGAATGGATAAAATAATGCTCAGATGTGTCCAGGGCCCATGGAGCTTATAGCTATCCGACATTCGTCTTTAAGGATAAGGGAAACCCCCGAAAAAGCCTTATCCAGATTCAAACTCGGGACCTCTTGAACGTGAGGCAAACACACTGCCATCTACGCTACCGAGGCGGGATCTTTGGTTGCCGATGTGAAACGCTGACAGTGAGAGATTTTTCTTTACATATAACTTAGTTTTGACAGACAACAGAAGAAGTATGAAAAGCGAAAATATCACAATTTCTTGTGTGCTGCAGTTTGGCGAAGAAGGGTTAGCTTGGATGAGAACAGGAACAATATTTCTAGGAGGGATAAGAAGTAGGGAAAAGAGAATGTGTGAATTATGTGAGGGCAAAGAAAGCATAGAACACTATGTAACAGAATGAGGAGGTTGCAATGTGGAGACAAAAGTTTGGGAGGGAAAATGGGAGAACGTAGAGAAGAAGATGGTAGCTATAAAAATGTTAACGGGCAGGGAGGAAAAGAAGGTAAGAAGTATTGGTGAGTTCTTGCAGAAAGTAAACTAAAAATGCACAAGAAATGTAAGGAATATAAGAAAGGAAGAAGAATGGGACTAATTAAGTAACAAGGAGGTATGGAGGTTAAGAGCTACGTGGCAGAGCAGAAGACCAGGGTGTCATGTAAGCCAAGGTAGCAACAAGGTATACACAAATAAATGTAGCCTAAAGTTGTAAAGTGTAACATTTTGGAATATGCACAGTAAAAATTTAATCTAATCATGTTACCTACTGTCTGCTGATTTCATATAAAATATTTTTATTTGAAAAAAGGGGGTTTTAACAGTTGAGATACTCTAGTTACCTGTTACTTTTCATTTCAGTCAGTCATTACTCAGTTCTTCCCGGAAATTTGCGCGAAAATAATGCGAATTTATGCTAAAAAACAAAATCACCAACAACTTAAATTATTAATGTGAATTTTATAAATAATTGTCACCACAAAATCTTGCCTCTGGCAATGATCTATCGCGTTGCTAAGAGACGGGTCACAAGTTCCACTCTCTTTTTATGAACACAAGTAAAAAATGTGAAAAACGAGTACGACGATGTAAAAGGCCTGAGTACACTTCGGTTAATAATGGGCATAACTATTCGATCAAATGGCTTTACTGCTCTAGGGATATTACTAATTCCATTGTATACACGGAGCTCAATGGTGGTCACTGTAATGGACGACAATGTGTTTTGTCAGGGATGGCACAAGATAATGGCCGCTTCCAGCTGTTCATACTGCAGTTTGATAAGCAGGCTTTTGTTCTCAGCCATTTTATACTTTGCTTATAGACTGCATTGTACACAGTAATTCGATAAGGAAATCCCACTAAAGAGAAAGCAGGCACCTTTTTAACTAAAGTACTTGCACTCACATGGCTTTCACTACCCGTTTTCGTTTTTATAGTCTCTGCAAACTCCCTTTACTGAACGAAAAGTCTGAAATAGGCGAAATTCGGAGATCCATAAATTCGGAAAAACTTACACAAGAATATTAAACAAAATCCCTTTATCATTAACTTCCCTTTACAGCAAATATTTTTGTTACCTTTTTTTAAATTAAAAAAGCAAACATTTAATATAATTTCATGACATATATAATTTGTTTTGAATTTTTCTGGAAATATTCTCAAACGTCCTGTTCATACTGAACCATTTTTTGCCGCACAAACAACCATTTTTATGAAGGGCGTTTTTAACCGTTCAGTGACGATTATGGTTTCATTTAATGTGCAATTTCATTTTGCGGCAGATGTAATAATTTTTTATTCTGCAGTGCCCTTCAACGTTAAACCCCGTCCATATTCCTGTTCTGTTTATTCGCCAGCAATCACCCAGCATCGCTTATTCAACATTCTCTGTAACACACGCGACCTTACTTCGTACTCCACTGCGGCCATACAATCACTATATGTTCAAATCTACCAAATTTTCTCTGTGAGAGAGACTTTTATTTATTATTCTGTATCACTATTAGTCAGGCTTCTTGGGGCTATATCTGACCATAATTTACCTATTTCGTTTATTTTTCTCTTATATACAAATTATTGTACACAATATATAACCATATATGTACACACACACACACACACACACACATATATATATATATATATATATATAAAATTTACGTCCACCCCAACGTTAAGTTATATCGGGCGGTGAATGAATTGGGTGAAATGGTGCTCAAATGAGTCCAGGGTCAATGGAGCTTAGAGTTCCCCGACATTTGTCTTGAAGGATAAAGGAAAACCCCGGAAACCCTTATACAGGTAACTCACCCTGAACGAGATTCGAACTCTGGACCTCTTGAACGTGAGGCAGACATGCTACCATCTACGCCACCGAGGTGGATATTGTGATTCATATAAAACTGAACCATTTCAATAAGCGATAACCTTTGAACCAACAATAGGTCACGTGCAACTTTCGGAAAATACACGACGGCTGTTCAATAAATAATGATCATAATTTATTACGGTCTGGTTCATAATTTCTCGCACTAAAGTTCAATCTTGTTATATTCTGTTAGCTTAATATGAAACAAACACGCCGTAGTGGTTTCATTGTTGGTATTCCTGGTTCCAACCTGAGAGAATCACGCAAGTTCAGACATATTCAGTATCGCCTACCGCTGCAATGGAGGTAACGCGTGAGGAACAATATGCGACTTTGAAACTCTGCTTTCGTCTCAACAAATCTTCAGTTGAGGCTTATACAATGTTACAGGAGGCCTATGCAGAGTCTGCTCTTCGCTACAGCACAACCCGAAGTTGGTTTAAAATGACAAAAGAGGGCAGACGATCAATTCCAAAGGAAGGTGGACACGTGCTCCAGTCACTGCTCTTACGGAAGAAAACATCAACACTGCGGCTGCCATTGTGAGAGAGGATCGACGAATTACTTAAAATCACTTTCTGAAATACTGAACATTTCAATGGCTGCCACCCACACGTTAGTGAGAGAAACATTACCCATGAGACTTGTTTGTGTGTGATTAGTTCCAAGACTGTTGATTCCGAACAAAAGGACATTCACATACAGGTCTGCATGCAGATAAAGTTGATGTTAGAGGAAGATACGGAGTTTCTTTCAAACGTAATCACTGCTGATGAAACTTGGCTACATCATTTTGCTCCTGAGAGCGAACAAGGTTGGTGTGGAAATCTCCTTCATCACCATTCCCCCAAAAAGCAAAAATGGTTGCTTCTGCTGGGAAAGCTATAGTCAACTCATTCTTTGATATTGATGGAATGGTTTATCAGCATGTTGTTGCTGCACACACATCAGTAACTGGACAGTACTACAGGGTGGTCCTGGAAACATGACAAGTCCATATCAGGCATACACACCACATTTCCGTGAAGCAGGCCGGATGCTGCATCACGATAATGCGCGGCCGCATATTGCTAATATGGTTGCTGAATATCTTGCAAAAATCAACGTGAAGTGCATCCCTCAACCGACCTATAGTTCGGATTTAACCCCATGTGACTATTTTCTATTCCCTAACTTGAAGAAGCGCATTCCTGGGAGCCATTATCCATCATCAGAAGCAGTGGTGAAAGCTGCGTAGGCAATTTTGAAGGGTCTCTCAAAATGCTTTCCAGGAAGTCTTTGAAACTGGCAGAAAGTCTAGGACAAGTGCATCGCGTTCAGAGGTGACTATTTTGAGAAGAATATTAAAATTATGGTGATGAGTAAAATACGTTGTCAAAAAATATGTGATCATTCTTTATTAAACAGCCTCCGTAATACACAATTGGAAGATTACATTACACTGTTTACATCTCAGAGAAAATGTTGAAAGTGTCCTCCGTTACTTTTTTCGGTTCGAATGGATTCCCTGAGAACATCAGTTGTCCTTGGCCTGTTCTTTTACACTCTGTTTTTAGATACCTAAGAAAGAAAAATCCGATGAGGTTAGACCTCGGAACCTGGACGCCACAGACATTTTGAGATAACTCGATTATTATCAATGAAAATGGTTACAAGTTCCATGATATCATTCGATGTATACAGCACGTTACTAAATCTTGCAGGAAATAACCTTCTCTCTATTCGATGTCATCCTGATGCTCCACAAATGTATTGAAGATACCCATATAAACGCCAGTGTCTACAGTCGTATCCAAGGGAATGGGACTAACGACCCATTGATGCTGGTGGAGTACACTTCCAGCATTGTTTCTCATAGTGGCAGCGACGGGAGTGGTGACTGTTTTGATACTTAAAATGGGAACGTTTTCATTGCAAGAACAGCGTGAAATCATTCGTTTTCTCCATTCTCGTGGTGTGACACATATTGCCAGTTGAGCGAGGCATGTGGTGATGGTACTATGGATGTGTAATGTGCGTTACTGAGTGTGACAGTTCAATTAAGGCAGAAAATCGTGTGACAACAAACAACACAGTCACGGCCTCATACCAGCCAGTCTGACGACATGTTCCAGCGAGTGGAGAACGTTGTTTTGGAGCATCGCTGACTGAGTATTGCAGATATTGCCTCCAAAATTTGTATTTCTGTGCACACAATCCTGCAAAAAGATCTGAAAATGCGAAAAGTGTCTTCCAGGTGGGTGCCACGAATGCTGACGGAGGGTCACAAGGCTGTGCGCGTGGCATATTGCCAGGCTATGTTGCCGCGTGATGACAGGATGAATGGAACATCGATTACATGCTGTTCTTGTAATGGAAACGTGGCCATTTTAAGTATCAAAAGCACTCCTAACTCTCGCCGCTGCCACTACAGTTCTATGCACTGTATAGTGCTGCCATCTCTGTCACGCATTCACAAAGAGTCCACGTGTATATAGAAAAAAAACAGAAGTTCGTATCTGGTCCCAATTCCGAGAAACGAAATAGGAGGTTTTATAACTTGAACGCACCTCGTAAGTATCACAGACACTATCCACTCACACGCGGCAGGTTTTCTAAAAATGTGTTCCTTTAAATTTCAGGGACATGCATTTCTGGTGAAATTTCTACACGAAATATCTGGGTGGAATACTTTACTATACATAAATCATATGCGCTACACGAATATATCGTGGATGGTGTAATCAAGGCGCACTCCTTGTCGTTCCAACTTTTTTGTCGTTAGCTGTACTATTTGATATCGTATTGATATAGCCCGGAACCTAAACATCCCACGTACCTTGGTGCTGAGTCCCGTAAAAGATATTGCCATGGAAACGTTTTTCATTGAATCCCTAGCAACGCTTCTCTTTCGTTTCTTTTTCTGCGCTGCTTGCTTATGTTAATGGCTTTCTGGACCGTGCCGACTTGGCAGAAGGACCATCCATAGATCATTCTCTAACTCGGCAATGCTTTAAGACTTACCTTGACATCTTAGTTCCTTTACAACACGCGCTAATGGACGACTCTCCTATTTAACTTGGGCCGTTCGTAGGTTTCCCTGCATAGTAAGCAAATGCTACGCTGTTTCTCTATTTACAAGGATTTCTTTCCGTCTTTCACTTGTCTTGTTTGTCATTCCTTAGAAAACCTCTAACATTAAGTCATATCGGGCGATGAGTGAAATTATGTTCAAATAAGTACAGGGTACATAGAGCTTTGAGTTACCAGACATTCATCTTTCAGGATAAGGGAAAAACCTTCAACATTAAGTCATATCGGACGATGAATGAAGTGATGTTCAAATAAGTACAGAGTACATAGACCTTAGGGTTACCAGACATTCATCTTTCAGGTTAGGGGAAAACCTACAACGTTAACACATATCCGACAATTAATGAGATGATGTTCAAATAAGTAAGTGTGCATAGAGCTTAGAGCTACCACACATTCATCTTTCAGGATAAGAGAAAACCTCCAACGTTAATTCAAATCGAATGAATGATGATGTTCAAATTAATACAGGGTCCCTAGATCTTAAAGTTACCTGACACTCATTTACCAGGATCATGGGAAACCCTAGAAAAGAAGCTTATCACCCTGACCGAGATTAGAATTCGGTCCTCTTTTATGCATATAATTCAGGTATGCTACCACCGTGCCATAGAGGCAGTCACCATCATTCAGTGACCTAACTTTTAAAATGTTTCACTATTCCTTTAATCTGGCTGTTTCACTTGTAACAAAAATTTATTTTGCGCCTCTGTGGCATGATAGTAGCATGTCATAATGCCCCGAGTTCGAATCTCGGCTCGGTGAGATATCTGTATAAGTTTTTTTCTAGTCTTTTCTCATACATTGAAAGATAAATGTGGGACCCCGGGCTAATTGGAGCAGCATTTTATTTATTTTATTAATCGTCTTGGATGACCTAATGTTGGAAAGATGAAAATTAAAGAAGCTGTGAGAGAAGTTGTAACGCCACTGACCTCACTGTTAAACCGCCACTGAGGGAGGTTTGTTTGTCGGCCTCCATTCTTCTGAAGGACCGGGTTCCTGTTCCTCTTCTTATTTTGGCATTAGAGCCTGGAGAGGAGTGGAAGGGGGGAGGGCAGGATTTATAGAGTTCTAAAGTTTGTTTGTTTGTTGGCGATTGCCAGAGAGATTTGTAGCTCGGGCTTCGGATTAAAGATTCAATTGCCCGGAAATCGGTCGCCTAAGTTGGGCAATATTGCAGCACTACGTCATGACGCCTACAAGATCTGCCCTGGATTAAACCCACCGCTGCCGCTGTATTAACAAACTTGAGCCCTCAAAGCTTATCCACAAAGGGACGCAATAACCTCGCCTTGTGGATCCTAGAATTAGGTGTCCCTTTTCTAAATTCACTTTAAGCATGCTGGACATAACTACGTGGGAAGAAATTCCCAGAACGGACTAACAAAACACACAAGATGGACAAGTGTCTTGTATAACAATTGAGGTGTGCTAGCCCATTGTTGTTGCTTATGCGCTCCGAGTTTTGTATAACAACTGAAGTTTGATGGCTCAATGTTGTTGCTAACGCATGCTTAAGCGGAGGGAAATGCAGCCATGAAAATATAACCTGGGGTTTAGTAAAAGTTTGATACGATAGTACACGTTTAACAGTTATTTTACGGCTCCTACAGGAAATATTCTAATATCATATTTACAAAATCAACTTCTTAATATATTGTTAAGCTTGTGTAAAAATACCTCCAGAGCTCTTAATTGGTGTAGTGCGTCCCTGTAATTTCCTTTCTTAAAATCTATTCAGGACCTAATACTTATACAGCATTTTAATATTTTAAAATGTAGTGCTTATCAAAACACAATTTATGTCAATTACAACTTTTTGCAGTGAACCACTTCCGAGACATTCTTTGTTGTTTGACCCAATTTTGAAGTAATTGTAGTTTTCTAAAGTGGGAAACCCGCTATTCAGCTTTAATCGCTTGCACAAACAAAGAGATCGACATTTCAAACACGTCACATAGACAACCAGTTTTAAAACATTTGACTATCACTTAAAGTCTACTGTATTCCCATATTCCCTTGTAGCTTCATTTCTTATCCCTTGGACATACAAAGAGAACGGAGCTTCAAAGACGTCACCTGGACAACCAGTTTTAAAACATTTGGCTATCACTTAAAATCTACCGTATACCCATATTCCCTTGTGTATTCATTTTTTTATCTCTTGGATATACAAAAAAAAAAAAAAAAAAAAAATTCAAAGGCGTCACCTAGACAACCAGTTTTAAAATATTTCACTATTACTTAAAATAAACTGTATTCCCACATTCCCCATTGTATTCACTTTTTATCTCTTGGACATACAGAATGATGGAATTCCAGAGACGTCACCTAGACAACCCGCATTAAAACATTTCTCTATCACTTAAAATCTGCTTTATTTCCATATTCCCTTGTAGAATCACACTTTTATCTCTTCAACATACAAAGAGAAGAAATTCCAAATACGTCACACAGACAACCAACATTTCACTATCACTTAAAATATACTGTATTCCCACATTCCCTTGTGTATTCATTTTTTTATCTCTTGGATATACAGAATGAAAGAATTTCAAGCCCTCACTTAGGCAACCAGTTTTGAAACATTTGACAATCACATAAAGTGTAGGTACTGTATTCCCATATTCCCTTGCACCTGCATTTTTATCTCTTCTGCATACAAAGAGAACGGAATTTCAAAGAGGTCACCTAGACAGCCAGTTTTAAAAAACATTTGGGTGTCACTTGAATTCTACCGTATTCCCATATTAACTTGTACCTTCATTTATTTATCTCTTGGCCATACAAAGAGAGCAAAATTTTTAAGACATTACCTAGACAACCACTTTTAAAACATTTGACTATCACTTAAAGTCTATTGTATTCCAATATTCCCTTGTACCTTCATTTTTTTATCTCTTGGACATGCAAATAGAAAGGAGTTTCAAAGTCGTCACTTAGATATCCAGTTTTAAAACATTTGACTAACACTTAAAGTGTAATGTATTCCCTTGTATATAATAAGATGTTTATCTTGAAGTAAATAAATCAAAAAGTGTTTGGACAAGAATAGAAATGTCCAATCAGAAGCCCTAAGCTGCTACAGCTGAGAAAGTCATGTAAGTAACTTATTACACATAATGCATGGTTATATTAGCATGCTATTAGCACCTCTTTTCAAATGGGAGGCCGGGGTTTAATTCCCGGTAACGGGATGAGCACTTTCTGCCGCTAGGATGGCTGGGGTAGGTTACACTCAGCCTTGTTAGAGCCCACGTCCCATCCTCCAATACTGCATCCAGCTGATGATGCCAATTATGATTAGGGGTGTGTGACGGTAGGCCATAGTGTAGCACCAATTTTCGTAATTCCAGCATCCATTGATATAATTGGTTATAATACAAATGTTTTCCATTTAGAATGTTCAATTCAAAAATTCTGGTTTTAAAGTAAACAATTTTACAAAAAGAGGTATCACATATCCAATATTTTACATTAGTTGCTAATGATAATGAAAATTACTTAATTCTGAAGGTCTAAAATTGTTGACCCTTAAAACATTAGTGATTTCTCTAAATTGCAAGATTGTTTTAAGAAAGGTATAACATTTTTATAGCACGCTTGTGAAAAAGTGTTGAACTGGGGTATTCTGAGTAGGTAAAAGACTGTTTGTTGGACTGTAGATAAAATATATTACTTAAGTTTTCTGAAATGTCCTCAGAAGTGTTCTTGAATCTAAATGACTTTTATATTTCTGGTAAAATGTAAGAGATAGACAAAGTCTTACTACACAAAAAATTCATATCTTGTTAAAAACAATCGGAAACATCCCGACCTCCATTCTTTTAAAATTCCTATTTTAATTTTATGATATTTTAGGTTTGATATATTGTTTGCATTTTATCTGTCTCGTTTATAGAAGTACGGTACTTACATGTGGTAACCAAAATAATTACATGGTATTTGTTTAAACTGTCCAAAACTTACACTTTCCGAAATTGGCAGTCCTTATTCTTTATGGCTTTGAAATTCAAGGCCAGGCACTATCAATTCTTAACATCAATATATTTTTCAGAAACCCATACATTGCTTCATCTCGTGACAAACAGGTTATTCTTTGTATTTGATCTCTAACCTCTATGAAACAAAAGGAAGTCACGAGGTGCTAAAACAGGACTGTAGGGCAAGGACCTTTAAGGCGCCCTCATGTTCAGTTGTTAGTTTTGTTGTGTTGTCATGGTGTCGAATTATTCCTCCTTGCTGTTGTTTTTCACCAGTTTATACCGTCAACTGGGGTGACCTTGTACCATCCATGCGTTTAATAAGAGAGAAGTGACGAATGGTATTCGAAAATGCCATAAGGTTATGGTAATACTGGTAACACTTGTATATGTGTTGGCACCACCTGGTGACTGTGTTATAAACTGCTTATTCTTCTAAAGTTGGGAGCATTGTGAAGATTTGTGGAAACGTGTGTGCACATGTTTTTAGTGAAGGCTGTATAATTTCAGTTGGGTCGAGGCGGAGAATTTTCTGTTTCAAATTGAAGGTGGGTTTGTTTGCTTGAACTATTATTTGGCTATTGATTACAAAAATATAAGCTCTATGGCAGATGAGGCATTCCTTTGAATGAGGTGGAAACTCAAAAATAGAAAAATGGCGGGTAAGTTTGTGCCATCACAAATCATTGCATTTTACTCATATGTAAGCAGATAGTGTCTTACTTTGTATTTTAAATTGTGTAGTTATGCTCATTTTAATTGAATACAGTTTTGGTATTTTACTACAGTTGTGTGCAGAGGATCTACCCGAAACTCCGAAGAACCTGGGCTCCTTCTACCCGGGAGCGATGGATAACTCCGGGGCTCTTTCCTTGGGGCAATACCTGATTTCTTAAAAAGCTCCCCCATCAACAACAACGTCAAGACGGGATGGAAGTGAATACGCCACTTAAGCGCGTCAACCACGAAGAGAAGACTACCGAAAACCTCGGTGGGGCCGCCTGGTGATCTAGCACACCTACTAGCTCTGCAGGCTAGTACCGGGAGTTATTAGACAACTCTCTACACCCTCCGGGCGGCCGTAACCTGGCCGGAGGTGACCAATTTCCCGTGGGTGTCGGGAACACACAGCCCCCTCGAGTCCAACCCAATCCGAACAACTCCCCGATGGGAGGGGCTCGGCAGTTCGGTTCGAGGTTCCTGTAGTAACGTCAGAGGTACCACGAGTGCTAGGGTTCTGACTGCCTTACTTTCATTACAGATACCGATAGTAAATTGTTATGTACAAAACGCCAAGAAAACACCGAAGGGAGCCAGGAGACCGGCCATACTGCAATTACAGCGAATCTACATTAGAAACCGCTCTAAAAGAAATTAGATAAAATCTCTGTCAATACGCTTTGCTGCAAAAAAGGTATAATATTCATAGGAACACACTGATGTCAAACTACAGAATAAGCATTCCGCACCAGCAGGTGGACCAAAGGTGTTTTCTGGACCATCAACATCAAGGTCTACAACAAAAAGAAAACAACAAGAAAGCCAAATTTTCAGATCTTAACAGTAGCAGTGATGATGATATCACAATACATTATAAGGAGAGTTGCAACAGTCTATTTTCCTTTGATGACAGTGAAGAGCCTCCATCTCAGGTAAACCAGAAAGCAGCATCAGCACTAAATCCGAGAAACTTGGTTGATGATTTCGTTACTGTGCAGTATGAGAGGGAATCTTTCCAGGAAGGGTTATAACAATGAATGAACAGGATACCAGTGTTAGTGTCATGCAAAGAAGTGGACGTCTGTGGAAGTGGCCTGATCAGAAAAACGGAATAGACCATGAATATAAAGATGTAGTCTAGAAAATTGAGCCACCTCTGAAAGTGTCCAAGCAAGTGTCCTGAAATGCAAAAAATGTTTGGGAAAAATTTCATTTTTTTTCAAATTCAAAAGAAGTGCAGTTCAAAAGTTTTTGCAACAATAAGGAGCAATAATTTGACATGAAAATGTTATATTCTATTTTTATTGAAAGAAATACTCTCATTCCATGCAGTGACATTGGGCCAGGCAAGCTTCGAGTAGTACTGAACTTGCAGGTGGCACAAAGTCACCCCAACTAATGGGGTGACATTAGGGCATGTTTGAATGGCTTTTTTGGGTATCAGTTAACATCAAGGAATGACTTGATTGCAGTACAAGATAGATGTTTCTGCTGCTATGTTATAAATAGTGAGCTTTTCTATATTAGCGTTAAATTTGAAGATATTCAAAAAAGTGGCACAAAGTAATCCCAGATGTCGGTAATTCGCATGTAAACAGGGATGTGTGTTAGCTTCAGTTCGAAGGATCGTCTTTCCTTTTCTGTGTCAAAACAATAAATCAAAGATGCATCTCCCGTAAGAATATAATAAATCAAAATATTGAAGAGTTAGGGAGGAAGCTGAGAATACAAAAGAGCTTCAAATATTTGCGGATTTCCAGCATAAAAAGCCTCCCTTTCGAGGAACTTCGGTGGCAGTTTCGAAGTCAACGAACGTTGTGGAACCCAATTATGAGGTTAACGAAAAACATCTAAATACAGCACACAAACCAAACATTATCGTGTAGTGAATCTACACACAACACGGCCCTTTGCAACTGGTAGTTTCCACGGTAACCGGAGATATACATAACATGAAAGTCCAAGCTTAGCAACTTATTTAGACTTGCTCCCTAGCTATAAGCACCTGCCTGCTGTGCAAGGGTTCCTGGGTTCCATCCCCGGCTGGGGGTGTTGTTTTTCTCTAACCAAGACGATTCCCTATTTTCCTCAGAGCATGGAAGTATAAATGTGAGTGCAAATATGTGCTTGGTCTAATTATAAAAAATCTAAAGTACCAGCAACCCGACGTATTCGAGTCAACACCATCGACAATAGCCGATATGACCATTGCAGTTAAAAGCGGGGTATAAATGGAAAAACAAAAAAATATTTGAACAAATGAAACAAATTACAGAGAACTCAACTGTCAAGGTATTTGAAAGTAGCTGACATATATAAAGAATTCATTTGTTTTTAGAAGAATTGCATGCACTATTGCGCTCGTATGTTTGAGTTTGCAGAAATTGCAGACGCTGTCGTAGCAACCACAAGTTCCTTATTCCTCGACGTGTAAAAAACAATATCGAACGAGCGCTGGGAGCTTTCAGAAACAGAACGAACCGAAGTAATAGTGAAGGGGATAATGTGAATGGGCTAAGGTGGCAGTAGACTTTCGGGGCGACAGGGCGCCATCTGGTATTGAGATAATGCGACCAACATGGAGAGGAAAGTCAAGCCGGTGATATACAAATCTTACCACGTGAAAATATTACCCGGGAGAGGGGGAGGGCAAAAAAAGGGGGAGAGAAAGGAGAGAAAGGAATAGCAGTGGTGGCGTGTGCTCATGTATGTGGTTTAGAGTTGGAATCGAATCTTTAACGAGGGGCCGCCTCTTCGCTGTCCCCCTCCCCACGACGAGGAAATGTCTCCCCAGACGCCCGTTGCAACTGGCCTATAAATCCACCGCTACTAGAGACACGGGAGCGGGGGCCTGGGGGGCGGGGGGTGCCTCGCTAAGACTCTGCTCCTATAAAGTCCTCCTCAGACGGCAGCAGGGAGATTTGGAGCCGGAATAAATGGGCTGGTGAGGTGCAATCGATATCGAATAAATAATTGACAAGTATCCGAAGTCGGTCGGTCTGGCTGACGAAGCACAAATCTAGACTCGCACGGCGTAATCAGAACTCGTGCAACATGTAGCGCGAGGAAAATCTCTGCTGATACCTGCAAGCCATAAAAAAGATATATCACTCATATGACCTTCTGAACCCAGTATCGTTTACTTTCTCTACCAGTTAGTACTTGGCAAAGAGAGGAAGCGTACTGGAAAATACGTGAAGTACAGAGATGTTTACACGAGCTTATCGAACATATTGCCCAGGACAAATTGAGCTTTGTTTATGTGTAGCGGCAGTAGGAATTACGTGTTGTGATGGCTGGCTTAGGCTACGTAGTAAGTTGCTAATGTAGTTGTTATGGTCTGTCTATAGTCAACGGGAGTGCAGTTGTTCCACAAAGGTAACGCATCCTACCGCCCACTAATGACCGTCATAAATCTATCTGTACACTTCAGAAATGGAACACTGTCGTTGAGGACCAATGGCAAACCTGATCTTCTTGAAATGACAGTTGCATGTTTACTCCATGTGGAGTCTCAGTTACCGAAGTTCCAACTCCCAGTTGATCTGTTTCATTACGTGCAGAAATTCGCTGTGTGTCACGATGTGGATACCTTGGGAGGGAAATGCAGTGGTAAATGCAAATAAATTAGTAGATAACTTTCGGTCAAGTGGAAATAATCAGAGTGAAGACAATAGTGTGAATGAATTGTAAACTGTTGCTGGGCCAAGTTATGTTACTGGAAAATCCTCATAAAACAAAGTTTTAACGGAAACTTTTTCTAAGCAAATTCAAGCGCCTTTATTGAACACATATAAATATGTGCTGAAAAATAATTTTGGTAAGGGGTCATGCAATGAACCTGATGAATTTTAGGTATTCACAGAAATACAGTAAGAAAAATTGTGATGAAAGGAATACCAAAGACGCTGATCAAGTGTGAAAACAAAAGGAAACGTTTCTTTAAAGTTTCGATAATTTCGCATGCTATTTAATTCTCCAAGAAATTTATAAATTCTATGTAAAAGGGAGAGCGCACACCTTAGATGAATTGGTTGCACATTTGCAACAAATTTGGGATTTTCCTTATGGGTACTACACTTTATATATATAAGGAAGTTTCGCAGTAATGGACATAAGATAATTTATTTAGACGAAACCTCGTACGATACCCATGACGTATGGAGAAAGGTGGCAACCTTGCAGAAAGGACTGGGAGGAGGGCCGATGTTGTAAAACGATTATAAGGGTTCGTCAAAAGAGGCGGCCGAACTGCACACGCGTTAACCAAACAGGCTTTAACTGTGGGGATGCATCACTGAAAACCCCAAATCGAGCAACTGTCAACCAATCTTGCTGAAAGTTCTCATGCATATTGGACACAGAATGCAAAATTTGGTTTTTGTATCTTTAATATTTTTGAGTAATTAATTTGTGAAATTCAAAATTTGGGCAAAATTCAAACCGCTCCATGTGATGAAAATTTTCAAAATTTTAGTTTTTCTATTTCTAGAAACACTCAGTTATGAAGAAAAGATCTATCATATAAATTTCTTGTACTGATTTTAGTTCCAGAGGAAGCAAAAATAAGGTATGGAGCAAACAAAGAAAAAAGCCAAAAATGATTAAACCTTTGACTTAATATATCAATAACTTTAAAAATATTATGAACATTAAAAATTCATATCATTAAAATCTTTATTTGCTTTCTAAGAATATGTGTTGAAAATTTTAGAGGGGCTGAATCAAAACTGCATCGTGTGGAACATTTTGAATAATAAAAAATGTTGAAAATACTATAATTAAGTAAATCAAAATTTAAAATCCAAACCATTTTCCTTCTCAGCTGCACGCCTTGAAGCAGACTAAAGCCCTCCAGATAGGTAAGATGGACCCTCCTGCCCCTTTCTTCTCTCTTCTGCAGCAGTTTTCTTCAATTTTAGTTTACTTCTGGATGTTTTAGAAATTACCTTGGCAGAAATTTCCGAATGAAGTAAGCGTAATTTGTCCTTCCCTTGGCTAATTTTTGGAGATACTGGTGAAATCTCAGTGTCCATTATGTCTGACTGCAACTTGAGTGAGGCATAACAACCAAAGTTGAATTCACTGATGGCTGATGTCAGAGGAACCTGATGTCTCTTCTTTGACACCAATATTTCATTTGGGCATTTACGTCACATCATGCTGTATAAACTTTCATTTGCATTTTGTGTCTTACCCAATTTACATCTCCTAGGATTTCATCTGATGTCAGCCTTTGGTACATAGGCATTAGTTTTCTTACCACATCAGGCCTCAAGTATGGTCTCATTGTTGTATTGTTATGTTTAGGTGTTTCTTCCCAAGTATCTTTTAGCCTGTTCATGATCCTATGTACACAGTCAAGAAAAGGTCTGTTGTTTCAAAAATGTTTTACCTATATAACAGTTATATGCACGTTTAGATGTATAAAATACCTTTATAAATGTTAAATGACACACTAAAACTCATTGATTATATATAAACAGCAGGTAGTTTAACGACAAACACAAGAAACTCACGACCAAGTTAGAAACTCACACAAAAGCAAAAATATAAACATTATTATTTGCTTTCATTATTTGTAGCCAATGTTTTGTTTCCATGGTGCCACATATTGTAAGAAATAACCATACCAACACACAATATTCCACCAGAAAATTTTCCCGGTAATTTCAAATGTATTAATTTATTACATTCAATGGAACTCAAATGGCAGAATTCTATGAATCCAAGGGCCGGCATGCACGTGGGCATGGGCATTTAAATTGTCATGTGAGGGTATTTAAATGCCTAAGGTTCAAAGTATTTTATTAGCTCAAAAAAAATATATTTTTTCTCATTTTGTTAGCCAATTTCGGTGCTGCATTCCCTTAACTGTGGTGTGACGCATGAGTACCGCGGTAAAGTTTAATGTCGTATCACAAAGAAGTGTCTGTAATAAAAGGTATGATTTTTAAAACATAGAAACTTCAAGCAAGTCACCTAGGAGGGTGATAAACTCTCACAGCAGAAGGATTATTCAGAATGATTGGTGTTTTCCAGTTCTGAACGTAGGAAAAACAAAACGGTCTAGTTCTTTCTTTTCAAAGGACAGTGACTAGAATGACTACGCAATAAAACGAAGCATTAAAGAATTAGAAACAGCTTAGAAACACAAGTCACTACTCCAGGAAAACAGCGTAATCCGATAAAGAAGTTTCAAACGGACGATATCGGTAAGTGTGTCATTCGCAGTATTTTGACTATTATGAAGTGCGTCAACAGATTGCAGCAGTAAAGAAACTATTTGAGGTAGTCAATGAGAAAATTAATTTTGGTAGTGGACAGAAAACATTCTGGCGGATATTAAAGGCAGCTCGATTTAGTTTTTAAAAATGTAAGAATACGCGACACATTTTAGTTTAGCCCTAGCAAATAGATTCCAGCGTTATACACTGTGATCCATATAAACCTGAATCAATTCAATAGGCCATTACATTTGGAGCAATAATAGGACATACCTGCAACTTTAGGAGAACATAATACACAATTGGAAGATTACTTTACACTACTTACATCTCAGAGAAAATGTTTGAAGTGTCCTCCACCAGCATCTTTACATGTTTGCACTCGTCTCATCATATTCTCTGAATTGATAACATCAATTTTCCGTGGCCTATTCTTGTACACTCTATTTTTAGATGCCCTCACAAGAAAAAATCTGGTGAGGTTAGGTCCGGGGCTTTGGAATGCCACAGACCTTTTGAGATTTTTTGATTATTATTAAGGAAACTGGTTACAAGTTCCATGATGTCATTAGATGTATGGCACGTTGCTCCATCTTGCTGGAAATAACCTTCCCTCAATTCAATATGATCCAGCTGCTCCACAAATGTCTTGAAGATACCGATATAAACTTAAATGTCTACAGTCGTATCAAAGAAAATGGGACCAACGATCCTGGAAGCTGACACCGCGCACCATATTCAAACCTTTTCATCATGCAGTGAGGTTCGTCGATCACTTGGGGGTTTATAGCAGCCAAATATCTGGTGTTTAGTGTTTATGCAGCCTGACAGCTGAAACCATGCCTCATCTGTAAACGACGTTATGGAGTGAACGTCTGGACGTGGAATAAGAGTACCCTGAAACCGTTGACAGTAACTGATTCTTTTATCATAATCTGCTTCTTTCAGATTTTGCACCATATGCACTCTGTAAGATCGCAGCTCTTTGACATGTTCCATATGAATACCCTGATTCCTGGCTCAATCGACACAACGACTTCTTTGGAGAATTCAATAGCCGTCTGTGAACATCTGTAACATTTCCACTTTCTCTAATGAGTATACCAGTTGTCTCCAACTTTCTTACGAGCGATAAAATTGTTACCTTTATCGGAACATCGCGTACATTAAATTCTCTTTGAAAGTCCCGTTGTGTTGTTACCAAGGAATTTGTCTTCCAATATGTTTTAAAAAATGTAAACACGTTTTCGTAGTGAGTACTGCATATTGCTGTTACGATTGCATAATTGAAACTGTCAACTGTCAACAATTGTCAGTGTTGTCAGTTCTCCCAGAGCCACTGAGATCATTAAAACAAATTACTACATTCTACGAACTTTCAAAGGGAAATTATGGCCTATTGAAGTGGTTCAGGTTTATATGGATCTCACTGTATCTGATATATCATAACGTCATTTTAAACAAGAAAAGTGTAGAAGTCTCACGAAAATGGAGGATTTGGAAAAACGAGCAGTGATTAAATACTTCCATTTCAAAGTCTTAGCGTCTAAATAAATCAAGGAGGAAATGGACAGTACACTGAAAGACTCTGTCCCTTCATATACAATGATTAAAAGGTGGGTTGTAGAGTTTAAAATGGAACGTACGAGCACTAGTGATGAGCCACGCTCAGGACGTTGGTTTTTCCTCATTCTGAAAGATGAATGTCAAGCAACCGTAAGCTCTGTGTACCCTGTATTCATTTGAACATAATTTTATTTATCTTCCGATGTATTTTTGGTAACTCTAACCTCTATGAACCCTGTATATCAATATCTTAAATGATTTATCGTTGGATGTCGTACCTAAATTAAAAAGAAAATACTAACCATTATTACTCAAACATAGTAGTGGCTGATTCAAGAGATACTTTAGAGGCACTTAAGATTGTTGGATGGTATCTTGTCATCTTTATACACAGACCAACAGAACTGCTTTCAATTTCCACATTTGCACCCGCCTTTGTGGCAACTCCTTTAAGCCACTTCGTCCCACAAGTTTAACAATGAATACTGATTCAAGCGCCAACCGGTCCGAAGGGAACAGGATGCAATATTCATATGCTCTTGATGACACCGCCAAATGGTCACTACTTTCATTCACTAAATCGATTACATTTTGTTTTACCCCTGAACATTTGCAGAATGTCAGTTTTCTAAAAAATAACGAATTTTATTCCCATGTGTGTTCTTAAATTATCTGTAAGACTCTGTTTCTTATTATAAATTAAAGTTTCTTTCTTCATCCGAAAATGACTTTGACATCCAAACACCTTCCTGATTGTCACTTTTTGATGAATTTAAGTTGCCATTAACATTAATGTGAAAAACGCCTTACAAATTCATTTATAATTGTTGGAGCTAATTCAAAATATATCGTGTTTTCCTTAGTGATGCATTTGTCACATACAGCAAAACAACTGAATATCTGGATTCCCGAACTGCCTCGGTGAAGTAGATGGTAGCGATTCCGCCTGATGTTCAAGAGCACCCAAACCGGAAGCTCGGTCAGGGCGAGCTATCTGGATAAAGTTTTTTCCCGGGCTTCCCCTTACCCTGAAAGGAGAACATCTGGTAACTCTATCTTTTACGAAACCTGGACACAATTGAACATCATTTCATTCACTGTCCGATATGACAACTTTGGAAATTTTCCCTTATCCTGAAACACGAGTGTCTGGTAATTCTAAGCTCTATGTACCCTGTACTTATTTGAACATATTTCATTCACCGTCCGATGTGACTTAACGTTGGAGGTATTCCCTTATCCTGAAAGACAAGTGTCTGGTAACTCTAATCTCTATGTACCCTGTACATATTTGAACATCATTTTATTCATCCGATATGACTTAACGTTGGAGGTATTCCCTTATCCTGAAAGACGAGTGTCTAGTAACTCTAAGCTCTATGTACCCTGTACATATTTGAACATCATTTCATTCATTGTCCGATATGACTATCGTTGGAGATTTTCTCTTATCCTGAAAGATGAATGTCTGGTACCTCTAAGCTATATGTACCCTGTACTTGTTTGAACATCATTTCATTCATCGTCCGATATGACTTAACGTTGGAGATTTTCTCTTATCCTGAAAGATGAATGTCTGATAACTCTAAGCTCTATGTACCCTGTACTTATTTGAGCATCATTTCATTCATCGTGCGATATGACTTAGCGTTAGACGTTTTTCCTTTTCCTCAAAGATGAATGTTATATAACTCTAGGCTCCACGGATCCTGGACTCATTTGAGCATCATTTTATTCATCGTCCGATATGACTTTAGGTTGGAAGTTTTTCTTTATCCTGAAAGATGAATGTCTGGTAACTCTAACCTCTCTGGACCCTGTACTCATTTAAATATCGTTTCATTCTTCTTTCGAAATGGCTTAAATGAGAGATTTTCCCTTATCCTGAAAGATGAATATTTTGTAACTTAAGGCTCTATGGATCTTGTACTCATTTGAACATCATTTCATTCATCGTCCGACATGAATTAACGTTGGAAATGAAACTTAAAATTAAGAAAGAGGAGAAATCTGGATCCCCAGAAGGGCGTCATCATGCATACAACCCTGACTTAGCACCCCGTGATTTGTTTGTTTCCAAAAATTGAAGATTAAATACATAGAAACAGTTTTTCATTATCAAACGGAGTAGTGAAAAGTGTCCATAAGTAGAACAGTATATAAGGGAAACGTTGTGTGTGCGTCGGAGAAACTACTCGCAGAGCAAGTTGGTGCTTGCAAAGAAGACATTAAAGGGATATTTTAATCGTGCATTTATAACGACTTTAGTGACAAATTAAAGTGAATTTAGATGAACCTCTTTATGTTTATTTAAATAAAAATCAGTGCTCCTCGTTTCTATTTTAAGCTGCCTGGCTGGGCCCTCGTTTGGCGACCCCTGGCATGAAACAAGGGTGCTCAGTTGAGTGAAGATGTCACATTTCTGCATTCTCCCCGTGACAACGATCGCAAAGCCCCGCCTTTAACACGTAATCAGCATGTCATGTAAATCTGCGCTTTGACCGTTAGATATTTTTTATTCAGGAGAGTAAGCCAGGTGCTGGTCCATGATAATAAACGAGACGGACGTATGCCGTATAAAATCTCAGTCACGTGTGGGATAGCCACCGCAAATCCCTGCCTCTCTCGGAATATTCGACAACACCGATGTTGTACGGCGTCGGTAAACTGAAGAGCAGCAAGTATCCATCCGCACCGCCCTACTTCTTCTCAAAATTAAGTACATTTTAAGTAAACATGCCAATTAACAAATCCTGTTCTCTTAAAAAATCTGACACAGACGGCAAAAAGATGAGATTTACCTCAAACATCTTCATTTGTCATTAAAATCTTTAGCCGAAAGCTAACTTAAAATTACTTGCTCTTTTTACTTCCTCTTTAACGCTGCTCTTTGTTCCTTTAAGTCGCTGTTGCCAGCATAACTTACTCTGTTAACAATTTCTCTGACGCACACACAATGTCTCCCCTTTATACTGCTCTGCTTGCCCAGTACTCACCACGGTGTGGCACTTTTTTAACTGACACTCAAAACACATTCTACTACAGGTTTGGCATAGTCTCTTATGCACTCCTGCCCGACACGGAAGCTATGTCCAGTATATGGATGTTCTCGAATTACATCCTAGAATGATTTGCATCTGCGGAGTAACAATATGGCTGACTTCTGACTTCGTGACATAGTGGTCCCTCCATGTCTCCCTGGTCCATCCCGCAAGTAGCGCCATTATTGCGGTTCGACTCCTCTCTAGGGTAAATTTCGCGATCCCAATATCACCATAAAAACAAATGAACGTTCAGTATATAATTCATTTTGGTGACATTCATATGTTTTCAAACATGTCGCTATGAGATTATCTTGTGCTCTAGTTCTCTAGATTGTCCTGTTTACGTTGTGTTCAGACTTCCCTAACTATTATAAAAAAAGTATTTCGTAATGTGCCTCTCCTATTAAATTAGAATTGCGTTCTTATATGACTAGCAGGCTCATCATATTATAAAACCACTGGATAATTCGTTTCCATGACTACACAATGAAACAGTGATAGCGTTACTCTTCTTTCAGAAGCACTTTTACTAAAATTGCAGAACGCTGGTAGAGATTAACCTTTCGCAAGGGATCAGCAGGTCGCTTGACGTGTTTGTTTTCGTATTTTCCATAAATATTGTGCGTGTACTGTTGTTATGTACAACTCGAGTGGATGAGAATCACAGGGCACGGCTGTGGCTACGTTGTAGAAAAAATGAAAATTCGGTGTCTCTCAGTTTCCGGTTTCTATGGAAAGAGGTGTGCTATCTCTGTAAATACTTTGCAAATACACTGTTGATATTCCCGTACCGGAGTACATTGCTTCAATTCCCAGTGTCAGCCATGAGTTTTCTGCCGCTTTGCTTAATTGATAGGCAAATACTGGAATGGCTTTTCGACTACTACAATTTTCTTGCCTTTGTGTATACATTTTAACAAAAATATTGCAATTTATATAGTTATAATATATTTGTTTTCTAAAATAGTGCTTATTCAATAAGAATAAAGGAATAGTTCATCTAGACTAGAATGAAACATGTAAAACAATGTGCTCTTTAGGAGAAGAGCGGGTGTAGAAAATGATGGAGTCAGGCATTTTTAACTGTATACTCCGTTTCCTACGCATCAATTTAGAATTTCAGTCAGTATTTGAAGTTGACACCACGAAGTTGTGCCAAAATAACTATATTTGCCACTAGTATCGTTAGTTCCCTTCTTAAAGGTACACAGAGTAAGTACTTAGGTCTAATATCCCTGCTAATATCACAACTAGCGCTGCTGAAAAGTTCTTGAATTCCACTGCTCGCAGACCAGTTTACTCATTTTCCTACTATTGTGCTCGCAGATTCCTGACGCTCGCCTCGGTAGCGTAGATGGTAGCATATCTGCCTCACGTTTAAGAGGTCCCGAGTTCGAATTTCAGTCAGGGTGAGTTACTTGGATAAGGTTTTTAACGGGGTTTTCTTTTATCCTTACAGACGAATGTCAGGTAGCTATAAGCTACCCAACACATTTAAGCATCATTTCGCCCATTTCGTTCACCGTCCGATATGATTTAGTGTTGGAGGACGTAAAATTACAAAAAAAAAAAAAAAAAAAAAAAAAAAAAAAAAAAAAAAATCCTGACAACTTCCAACAAACTTTGCTATTCACAGTTCTGGTTCTTGAACCACCTTGTATATCAGCGGGTAGCACAAGGACTGTTCCAGAAACTGAAAACTCTCAAATCCAAGGAATGAGGCAAACTCAAAGTAGAAACTTCTAGATCTACCGTAATCGGACAAAGGCGGCACAACAAAAAGGCTCTACTTGGCACTACGTGACGACAGTTTTTGGCCATCCTCTATAAAGCTTTACTCCTCTGTGTCAAGCAACTACTACGGCGAAATGGAGTGACTACATTAAATGGAGGACATTCGCTGCCGCCGTGACAACATTTCAGTTCAGCATCAATTAATACTTAACAAGAAAATTATAAAAGATAAATATCCAACACAATGTAGATTTTATTTGAATCACTTTAAAAACATTTTGAAGTTCCCAAAGAAATTCTAACAAATTAAATCAATATATTTTCAACATTCCTCATGAAAAACGTAACTGATATACAGAAATTACACTACGAATTAAGTTAAATTACACAATGTTTTTAACTTAACCCTTTCCGAGATATCTCTTCTTACTTGAAAGCATTTCAAACTGCGTTTTAATTCTCCAAATGGAAAGCGCTTTTATTTTACTTGTTTTGGCCATACAAAGGTAATACAATTTCTAAACTGTCAAGGCGCAAATGAAATGTGAATTCTGATCTGTTTTGGGAATATTTTCTGAAGTACTCTTCCTATGAATAAATTCTATATAACTGGCATTGAAAATCTTAGTAAAAAATGAAGATCATATTAAAATACAAAAAATATAAAAAATTCGCTTTTTACAGTCAGCCATTTTCGAAATATTTATTGTTACCTGAGCTGTACCATACTCACTCCTTTTTCTAATGGAAAGTTGTTGTAAATTCTTAGATATACAAAGAGAACGACAGTCCTCATCCAGACAACCAATTTTTAAACATTTGACTATCACTTAAAGTCTATTTTATTCCCGTATTACCTTGTACCTTCATTTTTTATCTTTTGCATATGCAAAGAGAACGGACTGTATTCCCATATTCCCTTGTACCTTCTACTTGTATCTCTTGGATATGCAAAGAGAACGGAATTCCAAAGACGTCACCTAGACAACCAGTTTTAAAACATTTGACTATCACTTAAAGTCTACTATAGTCCCATATTCCCTTGCACCTTCATTTTTTATCTCTTGGATATGCAAAGAGAACGGAATTTCAAAGACGTCCCCTAGACAACCAGTTTTAAAACATTTGAGTATCACTTATAGTTTACTGTATTCCTATATTCCCTGTACTTTCATGTTTTATCTCTTTGGTACACAAAGAGAACGTAACTTCAAAGACAACATCTATACAACCAGTTTTAAAACATTTGACTAACACCTAAAGTCTGTTGTATTCCCATATTCCCTTGTACCTTCATTTTTTATCTCTTGGACATACAAAGAGAACGGAATTACAAAGACGTCACCTAGACAACCACATTTAAAGCATTTGATCATCACTTTAATTTGACTGTATGCTCTTGTAACTACAATTAGATAATGTTTATCTTGAAGTAGAATCAGGAATGAGCGTGTTTAAAAGTATTTATATTATTGTGATTGGAGAAAGTCATGCAACTGCTGCACATCAGATTGGAAATTAATAATTCTTTCACAATTAGCGCAGGCATTCAGATTTAAAACACGAGCTGCGGAGATAGATCCATTTCTAATGGAGAGATGAATTTTTGGGTGAGATTTCCGTGTAATTTCAGCGGGAAATGAGGGCGCATTGCAGTTAATGACTAAGATGAGACGCATGCGCAATGCCGTATCTCAATGCCATTTGTGCTATGAATTTAGATTGCTTTGGCAACGTAATTAGTGTCCGATTGGAACCAGCGTCACTTTTTTTTAAAGCCCTCTGCAAATCAAGTTCAATGTTTACAATTCTCATCATTATGTGTAACTAAGGATATTTTATGTAACTTTTATGCTAGGACAAAGTTACTGACTTTTTCGCTTTGCGGTATGTATGCATTGTAGTGGAGCGGTAAAACGCATGTCTCGTACGTGTGCCAACATGACTTGGAATTTTTCATGTGCATGTTTCTTTTTATTATTGTTACTTTAACAGCAATGCCTTATGATTTTCTTGCAGAAGTTTAATCATGATATTTTAACGGATTCACTGTTGTGAGGTGGAAAGGAAATTCAAACTGGTCACATGTCCCTGACAGATGAACCAAGAGCTGTTAAACCGTCAATGACAGACGATGCTGTCACAGTGAAGATTGTGGAGTGTTTAATACTGGAAGACATACGAGCAACCATCCAAATGATCATGAATGATACACATCTTAGTTTGGTAGTCATAATCATCATTAACCTTCAAGATAGCCTGTTTCGGCTCAGAAGGGATCTTCCCCGCGTCTCCGTGGTCTTCCAACATTTCTAATACCAATTGGTTTATACTGCAAGGCCTCTTTGGTGAGTCTTTCTTCTGGAATTCGAGAGCGATGAGCTTGCCATTTCAGTTTGTACTCCCGGAGTTTGTCATTTAAGGTAAATATTTTTAGTTGTTCTCTTATTGTTTCACTTTTAATGTCATCTTTAAGACTACAGCCGGCTACGTACCTCAAAAATTTCATTTCAGCCGTTCCAATTATTCTTTTACCAGTTCTGTTCAAGGTCCGGGTCTCGCCTCCATAAGATATAACAGGCACTGCCATAGTTTTATAAAACTTGAATATGGTACCTCTTCTTTTTTGCTTTTCAATGTTTGTTTTATAGTACCACATATGTCTTGAAATTTATAGATCTTTTGTTTCAAATTTCTGTCACATTCAAGGGAAATATCATATCCTAAGTAATCAAGATATTTAACTTGTTCTAGTATTTTGTTTTTGAGGAGCATTTTGGACCGTGTTGGGTATTTACCAATAAAAGCCATCACTTTCGTTTTCTCTGCTGAAATGATAAAATTATACTTTGACATTGTTTTGTCGAGCTGGTACAAAGCTATTTGTAATTTGTCTTCAGTATCTCCAAGAATGACCTGAACATTTGTAAACAGGACTGTATTTAAGATTGTACGACCTAACTTAAAATCTACTTTCAACTGAGTTTGCCATTCGGCAACTGCTACGTCGATATAAATATTAAAAAGGGTTGGCAACAGCCCTGCCTTACACCTAGGTTGATAGTTTCTGTCTTTAAACCATTATCCATGCTAATACAAGTAAGTACCTTCACGCATTTTCTGTATCATTAAAATTAAATGTTGAGGATATCCATTTCTAGTCATTATATGCCATAGCTTTTGCTGTATAACTTTGTCAAATGCATTTAAATAATCAACAAATAATATATGGGTCTCTAAATTAAATTCCCTTCTCTTTTGTATTATTTATTTTATTGTTAAGACGCAATCAGCACAGGATCTGCCTTGCCTGAATCCATGTTGTTCATTATTGAGTAGTGATTCAGCTATTATATTTAATATTTTTGCAAAACTTTTTGCTAATATTTTATAGCTTGTATTTAAGAGACTAATTCCTCTTATAATTATTGCATTCATTTCTGTCTCTTTTTTAAATATGGGCTTTATTACAGCCATTTTCCGTTCTTCTGGTATCTGTAGGCTGGACCAAAAAACATTTAAAAAAATTTTCCTGGTGTTTTATGATAGTGTGTAAAAATTATCCATGACTAACTGCACATGTCTAAGGGTCTGCACGGTGGGTTCCATGTTTGCTAATTCTTTCCGAAAGCAAACACGGCGTGACCTTACAAAACAGGTTTTGATGCTGTTGGAACAGGATGAAGATGATTTTTCTTATCGTCTGGTAACCATTGATATATCCTGGAACTATCAGTATGATCCAGATACAAAAACCATGAGCATGGAATGGAAGCATGCCGATTCTCCCCTCCCAAAAAATCAAAAGTGCAAAAGTCTGCTGGCAAAGTCATGCTTTCAGTTTTCTGGGACTGTTGTGGAGTCATCCTTACAGATTATCTTACCAAGGGTCAAACCATCACTGGCAGATACTACTGCAATCTTCTGCACAAGTTACGAGCAACTCTGATTAAGAAACGACGCGGTATGCTCTCCAAAGTTGTTCGTCTTCTGGCTGACAATGCACCAGCTCATTCATCTCAAGTTGCAGTCGAAAAAACAAAGGAATGTGGCTTTGAGACATTACAGCGTCCGCATTATTCGCCCCATCTCGCACCAAGTGACCCCTTCTTGTTCTCGGAAATTAAGAATTCGTTGCGTGATCGCCGATTTGACAACACAAATGACGTCATTAATGAAGTGGAAGAGTGGTTTAACGCGAATTCTGCAGACTTCTACAATCAAGGTATTTAGAAGGTCAAGAAACGCTGGGAAAAATGTATAAACCTGGATGTTGACTACGTAGAGAAGAAATAATAAGTACATATCAACACAAACTCCCTATCACATTTTCTAAGGGTGATAATTAACACTTTACGACACCCCCTTCTAATTCACATAATTCCGTTAAATGCAGGATTCTTTACATAGTTTGAACCATGATGTTGTTTGCGGATGACTTGGCAGTGTATCAGTTCACAGTTAATAATTCACAGTTCCTAAACAACAAGAGATAATACAAAACTATTACACAAATAAGGCAAAACCCTTTAACACAGAACTTTGCGTAACGTTATTCTTTTCCAAGATAATGAGGTCTAGTTTCTTTAAATGTCTATAGTTTAAAAAACTAAGGAAGCAACAACTGTTGAAAAACACTTCTAGGTAACAAATTCAATTTCTTGTGGCTTTTACGCACCTATATAGAAATTTGACAAAAAGTGAAAGCTGAACAAACGATAACTTCCAAAAACCTTAAATTTCAAAATGAAAATTACTTATATTCTGCAATTTTATTTCAAATTATATCAATGTCAAAACACATATGGTCCTAAGTGTTTTAGCCCGCCTCTGTGTCGTGATAGTAACGTGTTTACAGTTCCACAATTCTTATCTTGGCCACGATGAGGTCTTTCCCTTATCCTGAAACATAAATGCTTGATAAATCTAAGCTCTACGGACCCTAGACTCATTTAAGATCGTCGTACTACGAGGGCTGTTCAATAAAGAATTATCACAATATTTTTTTGACAACGTACCTTTACTCATCCTCATAATTTTGATGGTACTTCTCAAAATAGTCTCCCCTGAATGCGATGCACTTGTTCCAGCGTTTCTGCCAGTCTTCAAAGACATTCTGAAAACCATTTTTGAGAGATCCTTCAAAATCGCCTCCGCAGCCTTCACCACTGCTTCTGTTGATGGATAATGCTTCCCACTAAGGCGTTTCTTTAAGTTAGGGAATAGAAAAGTGTCACACTGGGGCAAAATCCGGACTATAGGGAGGGTGAGCAATGCATTTCATGTTGATTTTTGCAAGATATACAGCAACATTGGTAATATGCGGCCGCGCATTATCGTGGAGCAGCATCCAGCCTGCTTCACGGAAATGTGGCACCCAATGAAATGTTCAGTATATCAGAAAGCGATCTTAAGGTAATTCGTCGATCCTCTCTCACAATGGCAGCAGCAGATGTTTTCTTCCGTAAGAGCAGTAACTGGAACACCCGGTCAACCTTCCTTTGAAATTCATTGTCTCCCCTCTTTAAACATTTTAAACCACCTTCGAGCTATGCTGTGGGAAAGAACAGACTCTCCATAGGCCTCCTGTAACATTGTATAGGCCTCAACTAAAGATCTGTTGAGACGAAAGCAGAGTTTCAAAGCCGCATATTGTTCCTCGCGTGTTACCTCCATTGCAGCAGAAGGCGATACTGAAGATGTCTGAACTTGCCTGGTTCTCACAGGCGGAAACCAGTAGTACTAACAATGAAAGTGTTACAGCGTGTTTGTTTCACCTTAAGCTAACAGAATATAAAAAGTTTGAATTTTAGTGCGAAAAATTATAACCGTAAAGAAATTGTGATCATTGTTTAATAGACAGTCCTCATAACTGACAACATTGGAGGGCGTAAATAGAAAAAATGTGCAATTAATTCAGTAAATTTCATATAATTTTAAAGACAAAAATAAAAATAAGGAATGGATGCTGTGCAGTCACGTTAAGAGTAAGTTCACGTGTTAAATGCAATAATTACCACTCAGCGCTAGAACGTTCAAGATGAAGAAAATTCTAGAACATTTTGTTTACCTCTAGATACAATTGTTTACGGCAGGTACTCCCAAAAATCTGGTGCCGGATCCGCTGCTTTGCAACATTTTAAATGGAAACTAAAGCCTTCTAAAATCAAATTTTCATTAGTAACAGTCCAGACAACTTGACTTGATTAAAATTCACTTGAACTACGCGGGTAAACAAAGCAATAGAGTTGTCCCAGCTGCAGTTCTCAGGTGGACGTTTTAATTCTGCAAAGTGCGTCGTCTGAAACAAAAGAGCAGCGGTACAACGCCGCCTGGAGCTACAGGCCGTGAACGTCCAGTACTCAGACTTCGAAATACACAAATTAGCAATGTAATTTAGGAAATTGCCTTCAGAGTGCTCCAATTACAGAATGTCAGACGTTTCTAGAGCAAATTCGCTTTCTTTCGCATTGTACATCAGGAAACGGTTAAGGAATACTCCTACTATCCTTAAAAGAACATTTGTTCTACTAAATTCATATGATTGTCAGTACACAACACTTTGATTTAAAATTGCACTGTTAATGAAGGTTTTGAAGCTTTATGAGTCCAAAAGCAAACAAAGCAGCTATTTTACTAATGAGGTCTACCTTTCGTTCAGAAGTAAAGGTTGAATGCAACATAAAAATATTCAGGTAGAAAAACCAAATTCATTGAACTAAATTCAACTAAAAACTTTAGTTTTTATTCTTGGGCTTTCTTTAAATTCGTCTGTTATAAACATTCCGTTTTCTCCCTTACAAATAAATTCTTAAGTCAGAAAATTATCGCAATTTTGTCCCTGATATGCAGAATTAACGGAACTGCAAAGCCATTGTTGAATAAGCGACCAGTTACTAAAATATCTTACAGTCACTTGAACAGGTTTTCCTGTATACTGTCGTGACTGGCGGCGACTCGGAGATAAAGCACTTGCCATAACAGATAAAGATAGCGCGGAGATAAAAGGCTTGCCGAAGCAGATAAAGTTAGACAACTAGAAGATTCTGGTGCGTTTTGTTCATTCCAGAAATATGAATGGTCGTGTATAAAAGAAGCCGTGGCTAGTTTATCAGACAGTCATAATGAGAGTTGTAAACAGAGTCGAAATGGAACTTGATAATCGCGCACCTGTACCAGGGCTGTTCAATTAAAATGATCTTAATTTTTTTGCGATCATAATTTCTCGCACTAAAATTCAATCTTATGATATTCTGTTAGGTTAATGTGAAACAAACACGCCGTAGTAGTTTCATTGTTGGTACTACTGGTTCCCGACTATGAGAACCAGGCAGGTTCAGACATGTTCAGTAACGCCTAGGTAACACACGAGGAACAATATGCGGCTTTGAAATTCTGCTTTCGTCTCAACAAATCTTCAGTTGAGGCCTATACAATGTTACAGGAGGCCTACAGAGAGCCTGTTCTTTACAGCACAGCTCGAAGTTGGTTTAAAATGTTTAAAGTGGAGAGACAGTCAATTTCAAAGGAAGATGGACCCGGTGCTCCAGTCACAGCTCTTACGGAAGAAAACATCAACACTGCTGCTGCCATTATGAGAGAAGATCGACGAATTACCTTAAGATCACTTTCTGAAATACTTAACATTTCATTGGGTCCACCACACGTTGGTGACAAAAGCATTACACATGAGACGTATTTGTGCACGATGGGTTCCAAGACTGTTGATTCCCGAACAAAAGAACATTCGCATGCAGGTCTGCATGCAGTTAAAGTTGATGTTAGAGGAAGATCCGGAGTTTCTTTCAAACGTAATTAATGCTGATAAACTTTGCTACATCATTTTGATCCTGAGAGCAAATAGCAAAGCTCAGAGTGCAAATCTCTTTCATCACCAACCCTCAAAATAGCAAAAGTGGTAGCTTCAGCTGGGGAGGTTACGGTCATCTCATTCTTTGATATTCATGGAATGGTTTATCAGCATGTTGTACCTGCACACACATCAGTAACTGGACATTACTACAGGAATGTCCTGAAAACATTGCAGGTCCACAAAAGGCGCAAAAGACCACATTTCCGTGAAGCAGGCTGGATGCTACACCACGATAATGCGCGGCCGCATATTGCCAATGTTGTTGCTGAATATCTTGCAAAAACCAACGTGAACTGTATCTCTCACCCTCCCTAGAGTCCGGAATTATTCCCACGTGACTTTTTTATATTCCCTAACTTATAGAAACGTCTTCGTGGGAGGCATTATCCATCATCAGAAACAGTGGTGAAGGCTGCGGAGGCGATTTTGAAGGATCTCTCAAATAATGATTTCCAGCATGTCTTTGAAGACTGGCAGAAAAGCTGGGCCAAATGCATCGCATTCAGAGGGGAGTATTTTGAGAAGGACCATCAAAATGATGATGAGTAAAGGTACGTTGTCAAAAAAAAAAAAAAAAAAATGTGACCGTTCTTTATTGAACAGCACTCATATTTTGAAAGTAAACTCTTTGTCTGTGGGTGTGTCAGACGAACTTGAAGGTTGTATTTGTGTATGTTACGTAATTCTGCTACTGTAAGGGTTAACCAAAGTGTGTTTCAACGGAAATAAAGAACATTTTGTATTTCTGCCACAAAGTCACAATACATTACGCAGCAATCTTAATGCTTGGTAATTATATGTTACATTACTTATCCCCCTTATCACTTCTTTATACAATTTGTTTAACCTACCCTTCCTAATTTCGATAACAATGAACACCCCAAACATACGTTGTTGTTACTGAGTTTTTGAGCGATAGGCCGTAAACAATGTTTACAGCTCGAGCACCCCATCACAAGGTTAACAATCAGGATGCCGTTGACCGTTATGCTGGAACATTCTGCAGTAACAAAGGAGACCAAGTTCTTGGAAATCCATTAACCTCTAATTATACCTACGTCATGAACATAACGCCGTTTTGCGCAGTCTAGGCGTATTGTGTTGGTTGTCAACGGCTACGAGCTAGTGCTGCCATCTACGCGAGGACAATAGACATCTCCTCCTCAGAAGGAAGCGCCTTCAACTTCACAGATGATAACGATGATGGAGAAGGGCGTTCCAATTAACTTATACGTCCAATATTACCTCTATTATTCTCAGGTTATCAGCACTGGATCCTTAGTCTACTCACTGTCCTATAAAAAGATGATTTGGAAAGTTAAATAACAAGGAATATCTCGGAAAAGAGTAACGTCACACAAACAGTTGTGTGTTAAAGAGATTTACCTTATTTATGTAATAGATTTGCATTATCTCTTGTTGTTTAGGAATTGTGAATTACTAATTTTGAATTAAGCGGCTGGACGGAGACCAGAAGTTCCGTGGTTCAAATCCCGGCTATGGCATTGAATTTTTCAGTCTGACTCTACCCTTTCATAGTGCATTCTACACACGGCTAGTGTGAAAGAGCAATTAATTTCCATTAATTTCACCTAATAGTGTTCCGAACTATAAAGCCCGGGCCTTAAAGTACTTACAGCATAGTAAGTCGCCATTAAGGTAGTTGTCTCATGTGCTTACGAGAACTCCTAGTGGTTTACCGGGTAAAACACGAGTTTTTTGGAGAATTTAATTTCCTGTTGGCACGTTGGCCATAGTGGCTCAATGGTTTAGAGTGGCTGGACGGAGACCAGAATATCCATGGTTCAAATCCCGGCTATGGCATTGAATTTTTCAGTCTGACTCTACTCTTTCATAGTGCGTCCTACACACGGTTAGTGTGAAAGAAGAATTCATTTCCATTAATTGTACCTAATAGTGGTCCGAACCATAAAGCCCGGGCCTTAAAGTACTTACAGCATAGTAAGTCGCCATTAAAGTAGTTGTCTCATGTGTTTATGAGAACTCCTAGTGGTTTACCGGGAAAAACATGAGTCAGTTGAAGAATTTAATGTCATGTTGGCACGTTGGCCATAGTAGCTCAATGGTTTAGAGCGACTGGATGGACACCAGAAGATCCGTGTTTCAAATCTCGTCTATGGCATTGAATTTTTCAGTGTCTCTACCCTTTCACGATTGCTGATAATATCGAAAACTTTTGATTTAAAAAATGGAGATTGTTCAATAATTGTTTGTTAAACTAATGCTATTAACACAATATGTCAAACACCTTGCACTACCTGGAAGGCAGAACCACCTGTGTGGCGAACAGTAGTTGTAATGAAACTCGCTGCAAGTCGGACTATCCCTGTTTGTTGTCCTCGGGACAGTACGGGCTCCGATGTCTAGTTATTAATTTACATGATTTACCACTTATAGCGCCAAATGCTGGCAGTTGCCACTAATGTTTGAATGACCCTTTCAACTATTATTAAGTGGTTATATCGCCTGGCCATGTAAAAAGGGCAGTAACTGTGCTTCTGCTTCAATACAAGGCAGTTTCGGGACATGTAGCTGGTAGCCATTCGGTGTGGAACCTAGTCACTCTTGGGATTTGAACTCGGGACATCTCAAACGTTGGCAAGTATTTACGTCCATTAAAACGAAATGCTTTTGTGTTAATTTTGTAGAGCATGGGGAGAGAAGGTCACGTGAATGGGTACACAGAGGAGCTGTAGACCTTATTAGAAGAAATAATTGGTTTCTATTCGCTTTGCTGTGCCGTAACGTATTGCTCGTCCATCAATAAAGTTCCTTCTTCTGACAACACGCGGCGCTCTGCTATAGGCAGACGTCTACAGAACATAAATCACCTGCTTAACCGACTTCCGGAGTACAAAACGTTACAAAGCTTGCAAGAACCAATAGATTTATGGAGACGTTTGAACCCTTACCTTATTAGCTTCACGGACAACGTAAACCGACCAGCTGCACTCATATGATTTCTTAACTCATTCTTCTATTAATTCAAATTTAGGGATGCGTCCTCGATAACTGCGATACATCGATATACACGATATTTTTAAGGTATCGACATCGAATGCTTCTTTAGAAAATTCTATTGATGCTTTTTCATAATTGGGCAGTGATTCTGTAATTTTTGAAGTGAAAACTTCTTTAGGCGCGTTTAGCACTTTTTGTAGGTAATGAATAAAACTTAGCCGTCACGCTGGAATATGTGACGCTCATTCGGGTGAAGTCGATTCGAGCCGGCTCAATCCGAAGTAACTCCTCCCCACACTCATTTTGTTATTTTGTAATATTTCGCGATTTTAAAATTTATAAAGGTATCATATCTTGTTTCTTGCTGCATAATTGTATTTTTATTATAATAAAAATACAAGTTCATACATATAATTATATGATATTCATTTGCTTATTAGCATATTTTTCTAATATTTGGATTTTTTTTACGTCCTCCAACGTTAAGTCATATCGGACGATGAATGGAATGGATGAAATGATGCTCAAATGAGTCCGGGGTCCATGAAGCCTAGAGTTACCCGACATTTGTCTTATAGGATAAGGGAAAACCCCGGAAAAACCTTATCCAGGTAACTCACCCTGACCGAGATTCTAACTCAGGACCTCTTGAACGTGAGGCAGACATGCTACCACCACACTACCAAGGCGGGCAATGTTTGGTTACGTATACATTTTGTACATGTTATTACATATCTGTACATATACCCATTACTCCATATTTTATTGCACGTTCGTACATATTTTCATACATATTTTATTACATGTTATATTCCTTTTAAATGTCTTGTCCCAATTGATACTGATATTAATACATTTTCTTGACACTCGGTCGGTCTTTCAGTTTGTGGGAAAACATAACGTATAAGTTGTAAATGAAAATAAACGCAAAATGCCATTTCAATACGTGACAATTTTATTACTTACGTGCTATTACATTTAATTTATTGATGTTTTACGCCTTACTACTTACAATAAAGAAAAATTGTCAATAAAAAGAATCAGTTCTTAAATGAAACATCTCCTTCCACAAATTCCTAAAACTTTTATTTCCAATTAGGATATTCGTTTTATTTTTCGTTATTATGGTTTTAATTATTCAAATACCGAACTCTTGTGTAATTATCTGTTCTTTTTATTATTATATTATTATTATTATTATTATTATTATTATTATTATTATTATTATTATTATTATTATTATTATTATTATTATTATTATTATTATTATTATTATTATTATTATTATTATTATTATTATTATTATTATTATTATTATTATTATTATTATTATTATTATTATTATTATTATTATTATTATTATTATTATTATTATTATTATTATTATTATTATTATTATTATTATTATTATTATTATTATTATTATTATTATTATTATTATTATTATTATTATTATTATTATTATTATTATTATTATTATTATTATTATTATTATTATTATTATTATTATTATTATTATTATTATTATTATTATTATTATTATTATTATTATTATTATTATTATTATTATTATTATTATTATTATTATTATTATTATTATTATTATTATTATTATTATTATTATTATTATTATTATTATTATTATTATTATTATTATTATTATTATTATTATTATTATTATTATTATTATTATTATTATTATTATTATTATTATTATTATTATTATTATTATTATTATTATTATTATTATTATTATTATTATTATTATTATTATTATTATTATTATTATTATTATTATTATTATTATTATTATTATTATTATTATTATTATTATTATTATTATTATTATTATTATTATTATTATTATTATTATTATTATTATTATTATTATTATTATTATTATTATTATTATTATTACTATTATTACTATTACTATTATTACTATTACTATTATTACTATTACTATTATTACTATTACTATTATTAGTATTATTAGTATTATTATTACTATTATTACTATTATTACTAATATTACTATTATTATTATTATTATTATTATTATTATTATTATTATTATTATTATTATTATTATTATTATTATTATTATTATTATTATTATTATTATTATTATTATTATTATTATTATTATTATTATTATTATTATTATTATTATTATTATTATTATTATTATTATTATTATTATTATTATTATTATTATTATTATTATTATTATTATTATTATTATTATTATTATTATTATTATTATTATTATTATTATTATTATTATTATTATTATTATTATTATTATTATTATTATTATGATTATTATTATGATTATGATTATGATGATGATGATGATTATTATTATTATTATTATTATTATTATTATTATTATTATTATTATTATTATTATTATTATTATTATTATTATTATTATTATTATTATTATTATTATTATTATTATTATTATTATTATTATTATTATTATTATTATTATTATTATTATTATTATTGTTATTGTTATTGTTATTGTTATTATTATTATTATTGTTGTTGTTGTTGTTTAAAGTTGAATTTGACATGTCGACTTGTTAAATGACAGAAGGTTATCTGACCGGTTCGGTTACCGGCATTTGACAAACTTCTGTAAGAACGACCCTAAGACAATTGATACCGAAATTATTGTTTGCAGGAGCAAAGAATAATGATAGACGTCGAAGGAATGTTGATTCTTTGTGAGACCAAGCCCCAAGGCCAGTTTAGTTGGGGAAACTTTATAACAATGCCATGAATGAAAGGAACAGTGACCTTAGAAGGTTTCTAAAGGAATTGTCACTTGACATACATGAATAGGGTATTCTTCGAATCGTTTACAATGGCGACCAAAACAGCCACAAAAGGACTTTGTTTAAAAAGGAATTTGGAGAGTGAAAGTGATATATAAAGACACACACGCAGTTGTGGGGGTAGACTCTTCGGCTTGTCGCCGATGAAGGCGGGTGCGCGGCTAGAAAACCATTATAAACATTTATCCGGCGTGTAGCCGATATAGAGGATTCTGAGACGTCAAGCCTATGAGAGCGGTCAACTTGTTCTGTCTTGAATATTTGTCGAGTCATCAAAATTTATCGAGAAATATAGTTAGCATTTAGTCACTACAAACCGTGATTGGTAACCCTCGGTCGGCAGCTTCCATTTCGAGGTTTGAAATAAGAAGCAGTGAATAAATAAATTGGAAACGGACATTCCAGTGTTGTAAATTTCCTTCTCACACACATCCACGCATACCCTGAGAGAAACCTCATTGCTCGCCGACTTCTGTGTACACCCATAAGCGAATTTGCGGGGCTTGTGTACACCCATAAACTTTTTAGTTACAAACTGGCGCGCCAACGCGGGACCCGATAGGAGAAGGACGATCGACAACAGGAGGAGGTTCAACCCGAGAAGGAGGTTCAACTGAGAACGAGTTTCAACCCGACAACGAGGTTCAACAGGAGAAGGTGGTTCGACAGGAGGACGGTCGACCCATCAATAAATTCGTCAACAGTTCGACTGGAAAAAGAAAGGTGGCCGGCATCGTCATCAGTGACATCATCAGGAGCCAGTAAGAAAAAAAAACAATCAAAGGTACAGAGTGTTAAATTATATACTAGACTATTGTGAATGTATTTAAGGAGTGGAAAAATGCTGAGTCAAAATTCTGTAGAAAGCATGGAAGTCCAGGAGGTTGATGCTAGTAGCAGTAGGCAGGAAGTCGAAGTACCAGAGCGTAGTAGAACTGTCCTAGATAATGTAGAAAGGGAAATAAATATGTTAGAGGAAATTAGAAAAGTGTTCGCAAGGTTTGACAGTTTAAGTAAAAAGATAGATGATAAGGCTGAAAGTTTAAGGAAAGAGATGAATGATAACAATCAAAATTTAAGTAAAAAGATAGATGATAAAGCTGAAAGTTTAAGGAAAGAGATGAATGATAACAATCAAAATTTAAGTAAAAAGATTGATGATAACGATCAAAGTTTAAGGAAAGAGATGAATGATAACAATCAAAGTTTAAGAAGAGAGATGAAGGATAACAATCAAAGTTTAAAAAAGATAGAATAAAAGTTAGAAAATAGTGTTCAGAAGTTAGAGGTAGGACAAATAGAATTAGGAAAGAAGTTAGACAATCAACAACAGTCGTTAGAAAATTTCAGGAAAGATAGTCAGGAAGTAGAGAACGTGAGAGAAGAAGCTGATCAGGTAACGGACAATGTAGGAAAAGATGTTAGTGAGGAGACGGAGAATGCTGAAGATGAAGTTATGAATCTAACTAATGAAAGGTTAGATAGTGAAAACCGAAAACTTGGGGAGGAAATAGTACAGAAATTAGACGAAGAATTAGGAATGGCTAGAGAAGAGTTAGGAGAAACTAGGAGTAGACTAGAAGTATCAGAAAGGGAAAGTAGAGAAAAAACTAAAAAAGAGTTAGAAGAAACTAGGAGTAGACTAGAAGCATCAGAGTGGGAAAATGGAAAACTGACGAGGAATTTGGAGGAAAACAAAAATCAAATGAATGAGGTAGCAATAGAGATCACGGTGACAAATGAAACATTGAAAAACATGCAAAATCCAAGGATAAACGAAACAGAAATATTAAAAGATTTCGGGCAAGGGGCACAGTTCCATCAGAATATGCCTAAGAAAGATAGGGAAAAAGATCGGTGTCCAATATCTAAGCTAAATGTGGAAAAATCATGGGGATGTATAATAAATAAGTCCTTTATACATGGAAAAGTCCGCAAAATTCTTTTGTATTTTCGAAGTACGTTGTGGTAGGATGAATTTTCTTGTAAATGGTAGGAACTTAGGCTAAAGTGTTTAAAATTGCCATAACAAATTGTAAAAGGAGAAGAAACAAACTTGTAAAATGTATAGGCTAAGTGTAAACAGTGTTGTGACAGTGCAGTGAAACTTAAAACTAAACAAGTGAAAAGAAAAATATAGTAATGAAAATTAGAACACTTAAAGACTTTTGAAAATAATATTTATATAGAATCATAAAGAAGTATTCGGAAATGTATAAAAAAAAAATTTAACCAGTTAAAAAAAATATCAGAACAATGAAAGACTTTTGAAAAGAATATTTATATAGAATCAAGAAGAAGGACTCAGAAATGTTGTATACAAATATAATCTTATGAATGTACCATTGATTTAAACATAAGAGTGTATATTGAGGAATTGTTTCAAGTGTAACAACAATATGAATTAATTTTAAGTAGATCAGATGGAGAAAAAGAGAGATGAGGTAGATTAAAATATTTTCCGAGTAATATTTAAAAGTTGAAAATTGCAGAACAGAATGTTGGTAAATTTTAAATTAAATGTTGTTATATAACCATGTGAATAATTTTCAGGAAATGTCATGTAAAAATTAATGTTGTGAAAAGAAATTGTAAAACAAATTGGAAGTTGCTGACAAAGGTCTAATATTTTGCGTTATATTCGGGCAAGACATATATATTATTTCATTATGGGATAATAAAACAATATCTATGGGGGCATTTGATACCGAAATTATTGTTTGCAGGAGCAAAGAATAATGATAGACGTCGAAGGAATGTTGATTCTTTGTGAGACCAAGCCCCAAGGCCAGTTTAGTTGGGGAAACTGTTTATAACAATGCCATGAATGAAAGGAACAGTGACCTTAGAAGGTTTCTAAAGGAATTGTCACTTGACATACATGAATAGGGTATTCTTCGAATCGTTTACAATGGCGACCAAAACAGCCACAAAAGGACTTTGTTTAAAAAGGAATTTGGAGAGTGAAAGTGATATATAAAGACACACACGCAGTTGTGGGGGTAGACTCTTCGGCTTGTCGCCGATGAAGGCGGGTGCGCGGCTAGAAAACCATTATAAACATTTATCCGGCGTGTAGCCGATATAGAGGATTCTGAGACGTCAAGCCTATGAGAGCGGTCAACTTGTTCTGTCTTGAATATTTGTCGAGTCATCAAAATTTATCGAGAAATATAGTTAGCATTTAGTCACTACAAACCGTGATTGGTAACCCTCGGTCGGCAGCTTCCATTTCGAGGTTTGAAATAAGAAGCAGTGAATAAATAAATTGGAAACGGACATTCCAGTGTTGTAAATTTCCTTCTCACACACATCCACGCATACCCTGAGAGAAACCTCATTGCTCGCCGACTTCTGTGTACACCCATAAGCGAATTTGCGGGGCTTGTGTACACCCATAAGCAATACTGCTTCACAATTATTTTTTGAAATGAAACTCCTCTAGGGTTTCTAAATTTTTCATAGTATTTGAAATATGTTAAAACATACCTGGATGCATGTTATTCATACCTGTTGAGAGCGACAGAAAATCTATGTTGTATAGCGGTATGGAAAACATAAGACGAATAACGAATAATTGCAGGGTTAGTTCGGAGTTTGTCAAGTTGAGCCGACTTCACCCGAATGAGTATCACATATTCCAGCGTGACGGCTCAGTTTAATTCACTACCCACAAAAAGTGCTAAACGCGCCTAAAGGATTTTCGCTTCAAAAATAACCGCTAAATATATGTGTATTCCACCTGCAACAGTTTCTCTGAAAGACTATTTAGCACAGTCGGACCTACATGTGACAGAAAAAGAAGTAGACTTGACTCTGAAAGAGTCAAAATGCTAGTATTTCTTAACAAAAACTTGTAAAAGTGTACTCTTTTGATTTTGAATTTCTAATATAGATTTTAAAAATAAATAGACTGATGATATTAAGCTCTGTCTATTTAAATATTTGCACTCATTTAGTTTTATTGGCATTACACAGTTCTCCCAACTTTCCATTTTGTATTGAAACTAGAAGTAGAAATGACGGTATCGAGGAAAACTGATATCAACCCATCTCTATTCAAAATATATATTTACTATCGATAAGCAGGAGTTAAAGTAAAATCGCCAATAGAATCTTATATATTGCGATCCGTATAAACCTGAACTTTCCAGTAAGTCATAACTCTTGAACCAATAATAGGACACACTTACAACTTTGGGAGAATATAATACACAATTGGGTGATTACATTACAATATTTACATCTCAGAGAAAATGTTGGAAGTGTCCTCCACCAGCATCTATACATGTTTGCACTCGTCTCACCATGTTCTCTTAAGTTCTACACAGATGCTATCGAATTGAGAGAAGGTTATTACCAGCAAGACATAGCAATGTGCCATACATCCATTTATACCATAGCACTGGTAACCAGTTTCTTTGAAAATAATGAAATAATCTCAAAATGTCTGTGGCCCTCAGATTCCCTCACCGGATTTTTTTCTTGTGGGGGTATCTAGAAAACAGAGTGTACAAGAATAGGCCTCGAACAATTGATGTTCTCAAGGAATCCATTCGAACCGAAATAAGTAACATTGGCGAGGATACTCTGCTACCATGGCCAATTTGCCGCACTGACATTAAATTCTCCAGTTGACTCAAATTTCGGAAATGTTTAATGATATTAACAATGTTATCTGAGGAGGTGTGTGTTTTTAAGATACCCACGTTTTTTGAGACGATTTGCCTTTGTCAGTCACACAAAAATCATTGAGAATGAAGAGTGCTACAATATTCGTTGACAGTAGAAAGACACACTATGCAGTCTTAGAAAAAAGGAGCAGCTACTAGAAGCAACGTTACGGAAAACATTGCAAGCATTCGATGACGCCGCGTTCACAATATAGCTCTTATACCACTCTGGCTTCATTTCAAAGCTATACGATAGACAGCTGCGTAGCGGCTTGGCCGTAAAGTGGTAGCCGAGCGAAAAAATGCATGTGTCTCGTAAGTTACACCAACTAGAGTTTAAGTATTTGATGTGCATGTTTCCTTTTATTATTGTTACTTTAGTAGTAATGACTTACGTTTTTCGTTCAAGTATCACCTAGACAACCAATTTTAAAACATTTGACTATCACTTAAAGCCTACTGTACTCTCATATTCCCTTGTACCTTCATTTTTTATCTCTTGGGCATACAAAGAGAACGGAATTTCAAGGACATCAATTAGACAACCAGTTTGAAGCACCTGGCTATCACTTAAAATCTATTGTATGCCTCTCTTAACTACGATACAATTAAAGATAAGATAATGTTTATTTTGACACGAAGTATTGTTGTTCTACTGGGGAAAAACAAGAACAATTGTTGCCCTTGGGGACCTTTGTGAATGCGTTTGGATTACTTGGTTCCCCATTTATTGTTAAATATTAGCGCAATAAACAACGAAAAGGGAATTATTCGCAACAAAAACCATCATTTTTTTCCACCATCGCTGCGCGTGATAAACTGATAAGGGCAAAACTTATGGGCCCTGTCGTCATAAACATAAATTTTCGTTATTTAATCTCCACTCTATTTGGAGGAAACGCTTTATTTCCCATAACAACGAAACTTTGGTTGATTAGTTCTGTTGCGACATAAATAACGGAGAGGCAATTCCGGAGCTTTCGCTGAAATTTATCGAGGCGTAAAACAAACGTTAAATCTATACCATTATTGTGTTGATATTTTAAACGTCCACTTTCAACTTAAACGTTAAACCTCGATATATTTGCCCGGAAGGACGAGTTTCAACGTTAAGTCATCTAGGACGATCATGTCCAGGTTTGATTAGAGCTTTGCTGTTACCAGACCTTTATCTTTCAGGACAAGGGAAAACCCCGGAAAATATCTGATCACAGTTACTGAGATTCGACCTCGAAGCCCCTGGGCACACTATCGCCACGATACAGAGGCAGGCAAGAGTTTAACAAAGGCATAAAAACTGGAAATTAAATTAAAAACATAAAATAATGATTAAAAATAACTGTATCCATGGTAACGGTGAACTGGAGAAAGAAGGAAAGAGAAATACAAAGAAGCGTTACTGTTTAACCAGTATAAGACTTCATATGCTTTTATCTTACCTCAAATCTGAACAGTAACAAGAAAATCTGAAAAGAATCCGGAATAGGGAAGTTAAATCAGCGAAATGTATAATTTTATTTTTAAGTTGAATCAGTCGCTTTAAATAATTATACCAGATATGATATATATTGTTCAGATTACTGTAACACTATCGCTGATAGCAATATTCTGATATCATATGTGAATTTGGTGCTGTAAAATCCTCTCTCGCCAATACCTGCATGTTTTGTTCATTTGAGTAAGTTCAGATGTAGCGGCAACGGCACCGTCTGCTTTTTCTATATTTGTGTTTTTGTTTGCAGATATCGGACGGGAAAAATAACACGCGACTGTGGCGACAAACAAAAGCTAACACAATAATTTACGTTCGAGCTGGACAGCCGGCAGATTGTCGCATGCTCTCTTTGAAGTTCAATTGTTCATCCGCGGCGGCGAGACAAATGTAAAAAAAAATTGACGCCGCATGTTTACATACAGATAAAACAAATCTTATCTTCAGCTATTCTTTTTGTTTTCACTTCAGTCTTCAGAAACAGGAGGAAATGAAGTTTTATCTGCCCATTCCTCGACTGAATTGTTCGTTAATCGAGATTATCGTTTTAATAAATGGTTATATCCTTTAGGTACAGTGAGAACGGGAGAATACAAAATGCATGATAAAAATTTTAGTATCGTTATTTACCACTTTGCTGAACGACGAAAGAAAAAGTGCTTGAAAAGTCATAGAAATGAAAACTGAAATCTATATAAAAATATTTTGTAAATGGTTAATGGTACGTAATAAATATTTTACACAAAATATATATTCTAAGAAATTCTCATTTTTGGTATTGTAAATTTTGTTAAATCTGCTATATATAATTTACAAATTATATGAAAAATATTCATAATGAAGAAAACTATATAGAAAATTCTCAAAAAACAGTGACCCTAAATATACGATATTCTAACCAATATATTTATAGCCATATTTTAGAAAATAAGAAAATGAATCATTTTCAGTGAAAAGGGTATTTTATAGTGGGAGTCCTTTTTAATTTCTGTGTTACATTCTGTAACCATTGTTTTAGTTTAAAACCTCTAAAACATTGTCAACATTTTAATTTTGTTACTTTAAAATTTTCTGAGAAAGGAATTCACTGTAAATTATTAAAAATTCTAATAGAAAGGAAAGCAGATTAACAAGAACAATTGAAAATAAGAGCTGAAGCTTTCCTGGCTTTGAATTTGCTCAATTTATTCTTGGGCAGCAAGCCAGGTGAAAAGACGATCAGAAATCGACGTTTCGGGAGTGTGCATCTCTCCCACCTTCAGTATATTTATTAAATGTTATAACCACAAATGAATCACTGGATTTAACACAACTATAGACAAAAACAAAACATATAAAAAATCACATTAATGAACAAAGGACTGTTTTCAGTAAATTAAATGCCAGGTCAGGAGATGGCGTGAGTATAGAAAAATAATTGTGTCAAAGTAACGTAACTACTTAACTTGATTATTCAAGCTGTATTGATCTGTGCTTCTTAAGTCGATAAATTTCCTTTTTTGATGCCGGATATCCAAGAGGATCTGAAATGAAATCCAGCATCACGATTAAGCGTGCCCCTCTCGGAGGAAATGGCCAAAGCCTCCTTAACTCTCCGCTCCCAGTAACCGTTGCATATTGCCAAGATTGTCGTCTTCCGAAAGTTGGCTCTATGGTCGTTATCAAAAGAATGCTCTGCCAGCCCAGACTTCTCAGGTTGCATTAAACGAATGCTCCGTTCATGTTCGTTTATTCTGGTAGCGATGGTCCTTCCGGTTTGTCCTATATACGGTGTCCCACATTCACAGAGAATACGGTACACTCCACGAACTTGGAAGTCCAGTTTGTCTTTCACCGGTATCAACAGATGTTTAATCTTCGGAGGTGGCTTGTGGATGGTCCTGATGTTGAATTTGGCGAGAGTTCTGCTGATTCTGCCGGATAGGTTGCCGGTAAATGGGATGCAGGCTGTAGCGGTAGGTTTATCTGACACTTACTGTATTACAGGTTTCCCTTTCCTAGCTTTGGTGATCGAGGCTTCAACGTCATATTCGGAGAAGCCGTTTTGACGGAAAGTGAGTCTCAGGTGCTGTAATTCTTGTTTTAAGTGGCTGGGATCAGAGATAAACAAAGTTCTCTGGGCCAGTGTATTGAGATATCCCAGTCGTTGAGACTTATGGTGGAAACTATGAGCGTTCAGATAGAGATCGGTGTGTCTAGGCTTGCGATATACAACATGCCCCAGTGTACCGTTGCTGTTTTTTTTAAATAAGAATGTCCAGGAATGGAAGAGTTCCATCCTTCTCCACTTCCATGGTAAACTGTATTTGAGGTCGAAGGCTGTTGAGATGCGCAAGAAAGTTAGGCAAAGTGTCTGATCCATGTGGCCAAACTACAAAAGTGTCGTCCACGTATCTATAGAAATGAGATGGTTTATGTGGAGCTGTGGCAAGTATTTCATGTTCTAGGTGTTTCATATAGAAATTAGCTATAACTGGTGACGAAGTGGAGCCCATTGCTACTCCGTCTACTTGTTCATAGCGGTTATAACATTGCTTACTGCCCGAGAAGAAATTGAGCAAGAACAATTGAAGGTAAAATGGTGATTGAAGAGGTGAAAGCAAAGGAAAATGAATATTATGTTTTTAACGATAATACAAGTTAAAAATTTTAAGATATTTGAATGTTAATTTATTTAAAAGTGACATGCATATGTAACCGAGTTCCATTTCATTTCTGCTATTCAGAAAAAGGAGATAAGCTTGTTTCAAACCGCTGGCCTGAAGTAATAGATGTTTTTGTGATAAACAGATACAAACTCGACCTTTACATGAAATTGTGTGCACTTTTTAAAAGCCAATCTACCTTTTTTACTTCACTTTCAAAAGTAGTTAAATGAACGGGAGTTAAAAAAGGTACATTTATTTGCTTTTCCTCTGACATTCTGCGCCCGAAATCCAATTTTCCTGGCGAGTTTTATGTGCTGTTTCTGCATACAGGACCGCGTCGCAGTTCATTACGTGAATAACTATTAGATATCTTCTCTGAAGTACCGCATGGACATCGCCATTCTTATGAAAAAACCTAATTAAAGTAAATAAAGGAGCTATTGTTATCGAGCTATTGTTAACTTGGCCGCGGATTGTTTTGGATCATTTGTGTTAGGCCTGTAACATCGAGATCGATATTTACGAAACATCGATATTTACTGGAAAACATCGAATGCTTTTCACATCGATGTATTGAGGTCAATATTTTTATAGCATCAATCTTTTGTTCGATGTTTTTGTCCAATGTTTTGTTTTTAAATTTTTATTTTCCAAAATAATTGATAAATGTTTAAATCTTTTTTTCTATAAAAATAAAATTTATATATCAAATCTTTTGACCCTCGGTCTGTCTTTCAGTTTGTGGAAAAACATAACCTATGAGCTGTAAATGGAAATAAACGCAAAACGTCATTTTAATAGTGATAATTATATCATTTACGTGTTATTACATTTAATTTAATTATGTTTTACATTTTACTACTCACAATAAAAAGAAATTGTCAATAAAAATAACCAGGTCTTAAATGAAACATCTCTTTCACGAATTCCTAACACTTTTATTTCCAATTAGCACACTCGTTTTATTTTACGTCATTATGGTTTTAATTATTCAAATACCGAACTTTGGTGTTATTATCTGTTCTCTTTGACTATTATTACTGTTTAAAGTGGAATTTGACATTTTGTCGACCGGATCGATTACCGGCACTTGACAGAGGTTTGTAAGAAGGGCCCTAAAACAATTATTTTTTAATGAATCTCCTAGGGTTTATGATTTTTTCATAGTGCTTGAAATATGTTAAAATATACCTGCATGTGTGTTGTTGATACGCTGTTGGGTGTAACAGAAAATCTACGTGTATAGCGGTATGGACAACATAACACTTAAAAAATAACGAATGAGTGTGGGGGAGGGGAGGTTAGTTTGGATGGAGCCGACTCGAGCCGACTCGAGCCGACTCCACCCGAATGAGCGTCACATTTTCCAGCGTGACGGCTCAGTTTAATTCACTACCCACAAGAAATGCTAAACGCGCCAAAAGAAGTTTTTACTTAAAAAATTCGACATTTTGACGTGAAAGACATAAACTTTTGAGATTAAATAAAAAAAGATTTTAAACTTTCTCTTAAAATCGATAACAAAGCATTTAGTACTAGCTATCCATAATGTCCAATGCGCGCGCTTCGACTGTTATTCTTCCAGGCGGCGCAAAACAATTGACGAATTAGCACTTCGACGACACAGAGAGATATTGTAGCGGCTTCAGAAGTCACGGACTATCCTAGCAATGGGTTGCGACAATATGAGGCCTATTTATAATTTTGACTCTGAATATAGAGTCAGTTTTCCGCCAAGAGAGAAATGGACTCGTGGCCCGCGGGTTCCTGAGTGTGTCAAGCGGTCCGTCTGGTACACACACACGGCTCCAAGACAGACTTGGAGACCGGGGCTGGCATTTATGGGCCTAAGACGAGGCTATAATACTCACTGGGTGGTTATTCTACAGTATTCCAGGCCGAAATATATGCTATTTTGGCCTGCGTCTATTCTATCTTAGGGATGCCTTGGCTGCATGGTCGGATTAGTATCTGTTATGACAGTCAGGCAGCCCTGAAGGTACTATGTGCTAGCAATGGTACGAGAGTGCCAAGATACCTTAAATATTCACTGTTCTCGCCGACCAGTAACAGCTCTGCTAGGTTCGTGGACATGCTGGGATCAGAGGAAATGAACTAGCTGATAGGCTAGCCAGGGAGGGCGAGGCCAACACGTTTATTGGTCCAGAACCTGTCCTTGGTATTACTCCGAGAAGGGCCAGATGTGAGATCCGTGACTGAGTATCATTTCAACATGGCACTTCACGGCGTAATGTTACTGCAGCTAGGCAGGCTCGGTCTATGATCGAGGGACCTAGCAAGAAGCACAGTTGGATTCTGCTAACCTATAAACGGGTACAACTTAGAACTGTTGTTGGCCTGCTGACAGGGCACAACACCCTAAAGAGACCTGCATGTGATGAAGCTTAGTGCAGACCCTACATGCAGGAAGTCGGTGGAGAGGTTAAGTCTTCTCTGCATATTTTGTGTGAATGTTAAGTACTTGCTGCACTTACACTCCATCCTGGGCTCAGACAAACTGAGACCAGATCATATAAGGAGTCCTCATCCAAGACTTATCCTGTGCTTTTTGGAGGCAACGGGACTTGAATAAGCACTCCAGTAAGAGGGGCACAATGGGTCCAATGTGCGGCCTACGTGCAAGGGACTGAAGGGACTCAACCCATTTACATTCATTCGTTAGCACTTCGACATACGGATATCATTGTTACTATGGAAACTGTCAATCTATACATTTATTATGGTTTTGCAGATACAGATTGGATTTGATTTCTTGTTGTCTTGATCTATTGTACCTATGGCTTAATGATATCCGCGAAAGGGAAGATAAGGCGAAAAGAGACACAGGGTGGCTCCAGGAGTCATGACAGTGAAGAGGGCAGGGTAACTACAATTTAACAGTTAAGTGCAGATGATCTACTCCCATTAGTCCTAGACCCGTAAGACCTAGGACCTGGCCCTCCTTCTACCCCGGAGCGATGGATACTCCGGGGCTCTTTTCATCGGGCAATACCTGTAGTCTAAAAAGTCCCCCCCCCCCAGCTGAGCACAACGTCAAGACCAGATGTAAGTTAATACGCCACTTACGCGCGTCAAACCTGCCGGGAAGACTGTCGAAAAACCTGATGGTGATTTGGTGATTTAGCACACCATCTGCTAGCTCTGCAGGCTAACACCCGGGAGCTTTTAGGCAACCCTCTACCCCCTCCGGGCGGCTGTAGCCTGGCCGGAAGTACCCATTTACCCGTGGGTGTCGGGAACACACTGACCCCTCGAATCCAACCCAATCCGAACAACTCCCCTACGGGAGGGCCTCGATATGTTTGGCCCGAGGTTCCTCTAGTAGCGTCAGAGGTACCACGAATGCTAAGGATCCGCAGCGTCCGCACCTCGGCAGCTGAAGGGGACGGATCCCCTTCCATACGGGAATTATGTAAAATGCATATATTATATGTATTGTTATAGGCTATACATTAGTTCTGTACACAATATAGCTACAAACTAGTCGATATTAAAACAATGCAGCGAGTTTCTGCTGTTTTAGTTTAGTGCAGTGTGACCTCGCACCCGCTTTAATAATAAAGGTTCATTTGGAAATTTTTCGGTTTGGCTCTCAAAATAAAGCCTCAATTTCCCTATGTCAGCTACAGTTTGTGCGTGGGTCATAACTACTGCTGATTCATCAACACTGTCTAATCTGTATACTCTTCATTTTCAGTAACACTGCATGATGCAACAATACCTTCCTCTGTAATCAGTTTATAACTTCTGTCATTATCAATTGCGCTTTATTACAAGTAAAAACACGCTTTGTGCAACGCTGAAAGCAGCAGAATGACGTAACATACAAAAACGGAGTCTACAAGGTCTCTCGTTGCTTGACCACTCATAAACAAACGAAAGAAATTACTTGCGGTACACTTCAAATAGCTGCACACAAAATGAGAGCTCACGAGCAACTCCATTAACAACTCACTGATCTCACACCCTGCTGCTTATTTATACCTGATCCATTTTTTCTCGAAAGCTGCCGAAGTTTCACGGCCTTGGACGACGGCAAGAGAAGGAAAGAATTATCCAGTCCCACTCGGCAAGCGCCTAGTGTTCGCCTACGCGTGGGTCGGCAACAGTGCAGTAATGACTCGGCGAAAATATTTTTAAAAATGTCTATAAAAACTTCTTGCACCTTTATTTTTTCTTCAATCTCCCTTTCTGGCGAGTCACACCACAGGCCACAACTTTTTCCATGACTATATCAAAGTTTCTCTTCCAACCTTGCCCCAAGCAGGTGAGGCAGTGCAATGAATTGGCCCACTATCAAGGGAATTCGACTAATGTACCGACTGACAATAGCAGTTTATAGTTTGCCAAACTGGTTTTGTTTTGGAAATTGTTCTTTTACACTGGCCGTGTGTAGGCTAAACTGTGGAAACATAGAGTCAGACTGAAAAATTCAATGCCATAGCCGGGATTTGAACCACGCACCAGAAGATCCGTGGTTCAAATCCCGGCTATGGCATTGCATTTTTCAGTCTGACGCTACATTTCCACATGGTTTTGTTTTACTACACTAAACAACTTATAGTGCGATCTATATAAACCTGAACCACTTCAATAAACCATAATTACATTCGTAGAATGTAAAAATTTGTTTTAATGATTTCAGTGGCTCTGGGAGAATTCACAACACTAACAATTGTTGACAATTGACAGTCTTAATTGTGCCATTTTCTTTGATACGACCGTAGACACTGAAGTTTATATGGGGTATCTTCAAAACATTTGTGGAGCAGCTGTACCTTTTTTTTTATTCAATTTACGTCACCCAACGTTAAGTCACGATGATTGAAATGGCTGAACTGATGACCAATTGAGTCCGAGGTCCCTAGAGCTTAGTGTTACCCGACATTCGTCTATCAGGATAAGGGAAAACCCCGGTAAATCACCCTGACCGAAATTCGAACTCGGGACCTCAGGAACGTGAGGTAGACACGCTACCATCTGCGCTACCGACGCGGGCAAGAGCAGCTGGATGATATCTAATTGAAAGAAGGTTACTTCCAGCAAGATGGAGCAACTTGCCATACATCTAATGACACCATGGAACTTGTCAACAGCTTCTTTGATACTCGAATAATCTCAAAAGGACTGTGGACCCCCGCCACAGTTACCCTGACCTAACCTCACCGGATTTTTTCTTGTGAGGGTATCTAACACAGGAGTGTACAAGAATGGGCTACAGACAATTGATGATAAAGGAATCCATTCGAAACGAACTAACATTGGCGAGGATACTTTCCATAAAACTTTAGAGAATATGGTGAGATGAGTGCAAACATGTACAGTTGCTGGTGGAGGACACTTCCAACATTTTCTCTGAGATGTAAATAGTGTAATGTAATCTCCCAATTGTGTATTATATTCTCCCAAAGTTTCACTTGTGTCCTATTAGTACTACAAAAATTATGGCCTATTGAAATGGATCACAATGTATTTTTCTCAGATCTGACACGGGTTAACGAGCTTTTACTGCACGTAACACATTTAGATGCCCCACAATATTGATTTAATTAAAATTATTAAAGTCATTTCTTACTTTAGGGGCAGTTTTGGGAAAGATGTTCCTGCTGGGTCCACTTGCGAAAGAAAACGCCTTTCAGTCGCTTCATGTTTATCTGACATGGGGAATCGCAAGATTGGCGATAGAATTCTAAGGCGTTCCACAAAATGCTTTACAAACATGCCCATTAGATTTACAACCACTCTATACGACCGTCCAGTTTATCAAGAGGGCGGACAGTCTCCCCTCACCCCCTCACCCTTCTTCAAAGAACGGGGTCCCTAACTTTTTGACTATCCCAGTTTGTTTCGAGTGGGAAAAAAAGTTTTGACGGGGAAGGTGGGGTGGGTGACGTCATGAATTATGGAAAGGCAGGGGGCGTCACCCTGATGACGGGGCTCATCTCCCACCATCAGCGACAAATCAACAGAACCACATTTCGGGGGACAGCAAGAAATGTGGAATAAATATGTATACGATGTGTTTGTGTGTGCGGTAAATAACAGGGCCATTCCCTACAGCCTTCCCCACAGGGAATCAAATTTTCGTAATATACAACTTTTTCTGTAGAGATAACCATTTCCAAGATGTTCTTGTTACTGTCTTGCATTTTTCAAATAGTCGCTATTCATTTTCTTTATCTCTTGGACATACAAAGAGAACGGTATTTCAAAGTCATCACCTAGACAACCAGTTTTAAAACATTCCACTTTCACTGAATGTCTAGTGTATATCCATATTCCCTTGTACCTTCACTTCTTATCTCTTGATCATACAAAGAGAACGGTATTTCAAAGTCGTCAACTAGACAACCAAATTTAAAACATTCCACTTTCACTTAATATCTAGTGTATATCCATATTCCCTTGTACCTTCACTTCTTATCTCTTGGACATACAAAGATAACGGTATTTCAAAGTCGTCACCTAGACAACCAGTTTTAAAACATTCCACTTTTACTTAAAGTCTACTGTATTCCCTTATTCCCTTGTACCTTCATTTCTTATCTCTTGGACATACAAAGAGAAATGAATTGTCTCCTGTATTCCCATATCCCCTTATACCTTCATCTTTTATCTATTGGACAAACAAAGAGAACGGAATTGCAAAGTCGTAACTTAAAAATCAGTTTTAAAGCATTTGCCTATCACTTAAAGTCTACTGTATTCCCATATTCCCTTGTACCTGCAATTTTTATGTCTTAGAATTACAAAGAAAACAGAATTTCAAGGGCGTTACCTAGACAACCAGTTTTAAAACATTTGACTATCACTTTAACTCTACTGTATTCCTCACAATAAGATAATGTTTATCTTGATATAGAGGGGTAAGCGTTTGTACAAGAGAAGAGAATGTTATGAGAATGTAACATATCTTACATTTACCTTCTCTACCAGTAGGTAGGAGGTAGATCACTATGTTCCACCCAAATGATTCTTTAAAACATTACTTAGTTTGCTACTAATGCCACTCTTGCTGTAATTTCTAAACCGGTTCTCATAATGCTTTCTTCGTTGACTGAACGAAGTCGATTCGAATAGCCATCGTAGTTAAAGCCATAGGTAATGGATTGGCCATCCATTCAAAGCTAAACATCGTGAGTTCAAATCTAAGCAACTGCACTCAAATGTACCTGTGGTAAAGGACAGGGATGTCCCACGTAAAATAATCGATGTGATGGCACGCGTGGATGTTGACTGGGTATCATTTGACTGCATTTGCTTGGATATCGCCTTTTTTTGCAAAGAATAAACTACATTGTAATTATAAGAATAATTTAAGATGTAAAATTCAAAAGACTCGAAATTTTGTCACTAAAATTCACAAATATCTACAATATTACGAGTATAATCTAATGGAATACCCTCACACCCACCCTATTTACAAATAGATAAGATCGAAAGGCCAAATTCCAGACACTATGTCCGTTATCTAAATGAGGCCATATTTTATGCACGTTACTGTACATGTACCAAAGTTAGTTTTTGTGTAAACTTTAATTAAAATCCCTTTTGACGTAAACGTGATAGCAAAGGCGGACCACTTTTTGCACTTATTTAGCACTTAATCTTGAGTGAAACTAACAAACAGTTTCAATTTATTTAAAGGGTTTTCTAAAAGAAAGACGGCGGCTGTCACCGCATGTCGCCAATTCGTCTTCAGAGTTACCAACTGTGCAAAGACAGGAGCCAGGCCCGGAGTAGTAAAGTGGATTAAAGTATGGGAACAACTTCGCAATTGTTTTGAACCCAGCTCCACGGAGTATCAAAGGAGCCGCAAAAGGGTCATTTTCAACCTAAAAGCACCGTCGAGCTTCTACTACCCGTTAATTAACTAACCGTGAAATCTCCGCGCTAATATAACGTGCAAACATTTCTTTGCTTTTCATAAAGGATTTTAATGACGAGGATTCTTAAATATGTAAGAAAGAAAAATGTACGACAAAACCTACAGCAAGGGCATTTGGAAAGTAACGAGAAAATTGTAATCTGATCGGAAAGTAACGGATACTCTTGAAGTGAGGACTTCTTCAGGCGCGTTTAGCACTTTTTGTGGGTAGTGAATTAAACTGAGCCGTCACGCTGGAAAATGTGACGCTCATTCGGGTGAAGTCGGCTCGAGTCGGCTCCATCCAAACTAACCTTCCCCCCCCCCCCACTCATTCGTTATTTTTTAAGTGTTATGTTGTCCATACCGCTATACACGTAGATTTTCTGTTACACTCAACAGCGTATCAACAACAGGCATCCAGGTATGTTTTAACATATTTCAAATACTATGAAAAAATCATAAACTCTAGGAGATTCATTAAAAAAAATAATTGTTTTAGGGCTGTTCTTACAAAAGTCTGTCAATTGCCGGTAACCGATCCGGTCAGATAACCTTCTGTCATTTAACAAGTCGACAACATATCAAATTCCACTTTAAACAATAATAATAGTCAAAAGGAACAGATAATAGCACCGAAAATATAATAACGAGAAATAAAACGAGTGTGCTAATTGGAAATAAAAGTGTTAGGAATTCGTGAAAGAGATGTTTTATATAAGTACTGATTATTTTATTAACAGTTCTCTTTATTGTGAGTAATAAAACGTAAAACATCAATGAATTATATGTAATAACACGTAAATAATAAAATTATCATGCATTTATTTTCATTTACAACTTATAGGTTATGTTTTCCACTAACTGAAAGACCGACCGAGGGTCAAAGGAGTGGATATATAAATTTTGTTTTTTATATAAAAATGTTTTAACTATGTTCTAGTCTTACATTTATATATTGCATAATCATATATCCTTGTTCGTTAAATTGTACTGTTGTTTTCTTCTTTATTTTGAAATTGTACTGTATTTTTTTCGAGAATAAAATAGTTATAAAATTGAAAATTTGAATTGAATTGAAAATTTATCAATATCAGTAGCAATTGTGACAAAAGATTTGAAATGTATATGACATATAATAGAATATTCAAAAAATATGTAAGTAAGCAAATGAATATCATATAATTATGTTATAAGATAACTAGTATTTTTATTAAAAATAAAAATGCAATGAAATATGTGTATCAGCAAGAAATAAAATATGAAAAATGATTGTGACATAGCATGTATTTTAATATAAAAATAAAATTCATGTAAGACAGCATATTATGTGATTTGATTTTACTTCCTTTATACATCCTTTATGTATAACCCTGTTAGCACGGCCACAGGTCCGTGGTCATTCTGTTGTTTTAGAGTATTTTCATTTGCGAGTATACTTAGTGTAAGGCGTGAAATGTTTAGCTTTTTTTATTTTTAACTAAAAAAATATATATCTATGTATATAGATATATATTTTTCACTTTTTCTTATTTAACCGATTTTTCATTATTTCCGTTTATTTTCTTATCTATTTTCCTAATTTCACAAATAATCACTATACACATAAACACCCATGCCCAAGGCGGGACTCGAACCCGCGACCCTCTACACGGCGGAACACTAGAGACATACGCTTCAGCGACCATGGCTACGAGGGCCGGCAATCTCGCAACCGGCCTCTTTGCGCAAGAATGAATGTCAACATTACATTTTTTTAAAATAATTGTTCAGAATAATTTACAATGAATAGTTTTAAGTTTTCACTTCTGTCGTGTGGTCTTAGGCACACACAATTGTTTTTTTTTTTTTTTTTTTTTTTTTTTTTTTTTTTTTTTTTTTTTTTTTTTTAATTTTGCGAGCTTTATACTCCGATTTAAAAAAGCATTTTTCTATCCTCTTGGAAATATGATTCTGGGATGTGTTTCTATTTTCAAATATTTTGGTTTCCTAGTTTATTGTTGACAGTTGAAAAGGTTCTGTTTGGCGCATATTTACGTAATTTGCATTAAATTTTGCTTGTAAAATGAAATAATGCGTAGCAATAGTTTATAAGCGTTTTAAAGACGGTCTACATCAATTACTGACAAGTAAATAAAATGGTTGTGTAACACCACCATCAGAAAGTTTTGGCTCACCTCGATGATCTTTCGTCACACCGTTATGTTGCCTTTCGTTTCTATTACCGACAACCGCAACACCATAACGAAAACATATAGTGTATATCTGAAAATTGATAAATGAATATTGTTTAACGAAAAACAGGAAATATCCCGCCATTTTAAGATCACATCTTGTATACCCATAGTGGAAGTGTTCGATAACACTTATAAATTTGGGACCTTTTGATAGTTCTTTTGTTTTTAGTGATGCCGAAAAACAAAACATTACCTTCAATAAATAAAATACACAACCCCACCACTGTAGCGTGGAAGTAGCGTAACAACAGGTCCTGAGTTCAAATTTTGATCAGGATGATAACATTTTCCCCTATTCTGAAATATGAATGTCTCGTAACTCTAAGTTCTATGTACCCTGTACCCGTGTGAACATCATTTCATCCATCGCCCGATGACTTAACGTTGGAATTTTTCCCTTATTCTAAAAGATGAATGTCTGGTAACTCTAAGCTCTATGTAACTTGTACCCATGTGAACATCATTTCTTCCATCACCCGATGACTTAGCGTTGGAATTTTTCCCTTATTCTTAAAGATGAATGTCTGGTAACTCTAAGCTCTATGTAACCTGTACCCATGTGAACATCATTTCATTCATCCTCCGATGACTCAAAGTTCGAATTTTTCCCTTACTCTAAAAGATGAATGTCTGGTAACTATAAGCTCTTTGTGCCCTGTACTCATTTGAACATCATTTCATTCATCGTCCGATATGACTTAGCTTTGGTGGCTTTCCCTTTTCCTGATAGATGAAAGTGTAGTAACTCTAAGCTCTATGTATCCTATACTCATTTCCATATCGTTTCTTTCATCGTCCGTTATGATTTAACTTCGGGAGTTTTCCATTATCCTGAGAAATTTATTTGTTAATTCTAAGCTCTGTGGACCGTGAGCTCATTTGAATATCATCACCGTAGATGACAACGTTGGAGGACGTACATTAAAAGTTGTACAATATTAATTTAAAATCATTTTCCCTTTTTCACCAAACCTCAACTTCAAAACTTTTGTCTGTATTCCTTTGGCATGTACCTACGTGTACTGCTAGTAGCCTTTCTGATTACAATTTAAACGGAGCTGGATGCCGATTCCTCACCACGGAGTATGGAAAGTGTTGTACTTCCCTGTTGACTCACACAACTCGGCAGATTCTAAATTGCTTCACCGTACCGACACCTCATCTCGGAGCTGCATTCGTCGACTCAACTGAATTGTTACTCGAAACACTTTACAAGCTCTAAACAGTAAACGCTGCCGTAGCAGTAGTCGTATCGCGTTCTGATGGGCCCTGGAGACAGTTCAGGTAGTCCAATTTCCTTGAATTACATTCTTGGACAGTATTGGAGGAAATTTGGTTGCGACTCACCTCAAGTTGCGTGATATCAGCTAGTGGTTGCCCTGGGAAACCGTGTCTCCTACCCCTCCCATCCCAGTAAACAAGGTCGGAGCAATTCCCCTTATTTAAGTCAACTTCTCGGTAGGTTTAGAAGGAAACCAATATTTTTCTAAGTAGACGAAATAACAAGAAAAAGTGCAAATGCTTCTTTTCAAATGAGATACAATAAAAATACAGAGGAAAAGAAAGGATTTAACGAAAAAGTTGGCGAATAAACATGATATCAATTAACTTAGCATAAAAATCTAATAAAGATAATGTTTTCGACTATCTAAAGTGCTTAGTATAAGAATTTTTTGTTTATAAAAGCGATTGGGGCATCATTTCCTAGTTTTAATATAATCTCGTTGGTTCTCGCAATATTTTGTTTGCCTAATAAAGTTCTTTTAATGTTATGAACCCGGGGGAGGGGGCTCTTTCTTCGAATTTACTGGTCTTTAAACCCTAAAAGAGGTTACAGTATTTTATCCTCCTTTGTGCAGTATCTCACCGGAGGGGGAGAGAGGAAGGATCTGGAAAGGCTCCAGCTGGAACTGCGAAGCGAATCCCAACCCCCGCTAACAAATTTAGTGTGTCTCTTATCTCGAAATTAATCCGCGTGTATTTATTGTGGTACATAATTGAACTGTGTTTCACCCTCAGGACTTTACTGCCAAAGATCATACACTTTCTACTTTCTCTTCGTACCTTTAGTTTGTTTTTCATCACCGTAATTGTTGGTCATTTCGCCACGGAGACGATATCGAATTGAGAGGAGGTTACGGAGCAACGTGCCATACATCTAATGACACCATGGAACTTGTAACTAGTTTCTTTGATAATAGAATAATCTAAAAAGGTCTGTGACCCCCCAGATCCCCTGACCTAACCTCAGCGGATATTTTCTTGTGGGGGTATCTATAAAGTAGAGTGTACAACAATAGACGACGGCCAATTGATGTTCTCAAGGAATCCATTCAAACCGAAATAAGTAACATTGGCGAGGATACTCTCCGTAAAACTTCATAGAATATGGTGAGACGAGTGCAAACGTGTATAGATGCTGGTGGAAGACACTTCCAACATTTTTTCTGAGATGTAAATAGTTTAACGTAATCTTCCAATTGTGTATTATATCCTCCCAAAGTTCCATGTGTGTGCTATTATTGTATGTATTATTGTATTATTGTATGTATTATATCCTATTATATGTGTATGTACCATCTTACATCTTTGCGTATACAGATATCTCTTTCTAAATACGTGACTCTAAGATGGTATGTTCGACACCTGTCTAGAGAGACCTTGGTGTTTGGCAAGTGTATCTGTGCTCCTTAAATGCACGTTCTCTGATTTATAAAATAAAATTTAATATTCAAAACAAAAACATTTATGATTTTATATTTGTGTGTTTTTGTGAAAGACACAAACAAAAAAGGAAAATGTCTGTCTCAATTCAAGAGGTTCCAAGTTCAAATATTGGTGCATATGATATGTCCTTTTTTCCCCGTGGTCTTCCATTCTCCAGAAGGATGGATTCTAGTAACTCTAAGCTCTATATAGCCTGTACTTATTTGAACATTATTTCATTCATCGTCCAATATGACAACCTTGGAGGTTTTCCCTTATCCTGAAAGATGAATGACTGGTAAATCTAAGCTCTATATATCTTGTACTTGTTTGAACATCATTTCATTCATAGTCCGATATTATTTAACGTTGGAGCTTTCCCTTATCCTGAAAGATGACTGTTTGATAACTCTAAGCTCTGTGTACCCTGTACTTATTTGAGCATCATTTCATTCATCGTCCGATATGACAACGTTGGAGGTTTTGCCTTTGTCCTGGAAGATGAATGTCTGGTAACTCTAAGCTCAATGTGCCCTGTACTCATTTGAATATCATTTCATTCATCGTCCGATATGACTTAGGGTGGAGGTTTTGTAGTGACAGTTTTAGTGTCAGGCGTCTTCCTTTTCTGATTAAGTTGCCGTGATAGCCCTGATGATGGCCATGATGATAATGGCAGGATTCAAACATCTGACATAATGCAAAGAGTACGTAATTTCTAAGTATCCATGGTAACACACGATTAAAACACTTGACAATCTCTTTAGTTACAGTACGTGATGCTTTTGAACTGTTAATATCCCGAGCGCGAACAAGGACCAGTTCTCCATGGACTAACACGTATTCAGGCAAGTTATTTTTCGTTCCGCAAAGTTCCAGGCGATGACCAACTCAAACAGCATTTGGAACCATGAAGTCAAATTGCGTTATAACTTTCTAGCGGCGGAGTTGCTCAACTTTTTCTATTTTTTTTTTTTTTTCTGTTCATTCCATCAATGCTGTAGTCCCAGGGCGACCTCCCGTGGGAGTTCTTTCACGCAGAACTATGTTTCCAAAGTTTGCCACTCCCGTTATATCCACAAGGAAATCTTTATGTTGCAGCTGGCTTCCCTCTTCGACAGTTGATGTGTAAACTTGTTGTTTCAAGCCAAATTACTAACATACAGGCCATGACCGTTGACTTCAGCTACCACCTGTACGGGTAGCGTTGTGTTCTACCCAAAAGTTTTCATCAAGTTTTACAGAAATGTTTTGACGTCCCTTAAGTTCCCAAAGGATCAAGAGATGGCTCCAAAGTAAGACATACGACCGTTATCTGGAGTTTTCAGGTTCATTGCTCACTGTGGCTATGGGTTTTTCTACAGTTTTTCCTCGTTTAGGCTGTACATCGTTCGGTTGGAGCTATTTTTGAAAAAGAAAAAAGTGATGTTCGAATGTTTTTCCGTGTAATAGGTAGTATATCAATAACAATAACAATACACTTAGTAATAATCAACCAAAACGTCTGATGCTGCTTATTCGCTTAAAACAAGGCTTAAGCTATACAAATAAAATAAAACTTAATTAAAATTCCCTTAAAATATTTGGTGTCGGAATTAGGGATTGATTGACTGGATATAAAAACTCTGTACACCCCATAACCTGGACTAGTTCAGAACTCCAATTTATGGCAACTGGGTTTACATCTGTAGGGCGAAACCTACTCCTATCATGTCATTTAATGTTAGATAAAAGTACTTACCTATTGAATGGAAGCGGGGTAGCAAGGAATTCTATGACCGCCTCAGTGGTGTGGTGCTAGCGTATAAAGAGCTCCATTGGTGAGGAGAAGTTTTTTCGGGGCTTTTCTTTATCCTGAAAGATAAATGTCTAGTAACTCTGAGCTCTATATACCCTGTGGTCATTTGAACATCATTTAATTCATCATCCGATATGACTTAACATTGGAGGTTTTCCGTTATCCCGAAAGATGAATGTCTGGTAACTATAAGCTCTGTGTACCATGGGCTCATATGAACACCATTTCATTCATCGTGCGATATCAGTTAATGATGGAGGTTTTCTCTTATCCTGAAAGACGAATCTCTGGTAACTCAAAGGTCTATGGGTCCTGTACTTATTTGAACATAATTTCATTCATCGTTCTATATGACTTAACGTTGGAGGTTTTCTCTTATCCTTTGGCCGCGCCATGGCTCATTGGTTAGACTGCTTCGCTCTCACCAAGGCGGCCCGGGTTCGATCCCATGCGACCGCAAAGTGAGATTTTTGGTGGACAACACGGCGCTGGGGCGGGTTTTCTCCGGGGTCTCCGGTTTCCCCCGCCATCTCATTCCACCGGTGCTCCATCTTCATCTCATGTATCACCAGTGTCATCACCTGTGGTGCCGTATGTAGTAAAAGCGGACGTTAAACACTTCACATTTCATTTTTTTCTCTTATCCTGAAAGATAAATGTCTGGTACCTCTAAGCTCTATGTATCCTGTACTCATTTGAACATCACTCCATTCATCGTCCGATATGACTTAGCGTTGGAGCTTTCCCGTTATACTGAAAGATAAATCTCTGGTAACCCTAAGCTCTATGTACCGTGTACTCATTTGAACATAATTTTATTCATTGTCCGTTGTGACTTATCATTAGAGGTTTCCCCTTATACTGAAAGATAAATCTCTGGTAACCCTTAGCTCTGTGTACCGTGTACTTTTTTAATATAATTTCATTCATCTTCCGATATGGCTTAACATTGGAGATTTCCGCTTATACTGAAAGATAAATCTCTGGTAAGTCTAGCTCTATGTACCCTGTACTTATTTGAACATAATTTCATTTGTCGTCCGTTATGACTTACCTTTGGAGGTTTTATCTTATCCTGAACGATGAATATCTTGTATCTTTAATCTCCATATACCCTGAACTTATTTGAACTAAATTTCATTCATCGTCTGATATGACTTAACGTTGAAGGTGTTCTCTTATCCTGAAAGATAAATCTTTGGTAGCCCTAAGTCTATGTACCCTGTACGCATTTGAATATAATTTCATTCATATTCCGATGTGACTTGACATTTGAGGTTTTACCTTACTCTGAAGTTTGAATGTCTGGTAACTCTAAGCACTATGGACCATGTCCTGATTTGAACATTATTTCATTCATTCAGGATAAGGTTTTACCTTATCCAGAAAAATGTATAATGGTAGCTGTAAGCTCTATGTAGCCTGTACTCATTTCAACATAATTTGATTTATCGTCCTGTATGACTTAACGTTGAAGGTTTTCCTTTATACTGAACGATAAACATCTGAAAACTCTAATTTATATGGAACTTGGACACATTTGAACATTATTGCCCTAGATGACTGTATGTGTTCCCGAAGGCGCTGCACGCCCACTAATAAACGATAGAGGGCAGGAGGATCATGTGAATGTTTTTTGTTATCTGTTTATTTCTTATTTATTTTATCGACTGTAGCGGCGCTCAGCGGGTCTCAAAGCAGAAATGGAATGCAATATTAATGCACACATTGCAAAGGTTTCTTTGTGCTAGAATAACCCACAGAAGTATCTGCTCGTGTTTGTATAAGATGAGATACATGGAAAGATGAAAATATTTTGCTTCCCTTTGAAGTATTCTCTCTCCTTCTTCTCCTCCTTCTTCAATCTTTCATGGTATTACATAAAAAGAGGACGGGAACAAGTAAGACCCAGTCCGCGTATATCTCACTGCGATATTCCAACTTTTGTTTTCTCTGTCAAAACAAGTGCTAGTAGTTTTAATAAAAAGTTGAAGAAATGCAACTTTCATAGTGGTATCTTTTCACTAGAAAGGCATTTTCTGCAATTTCTTGCGCGGCTGTTCTACTGCTAATCCGGTAGCAGCAGGTAAAATTAGCAGTGCCCCCGTGGTCACAACATTTTAGCAAACACAGAGTACGGTGAGGGCACAAATTTAGGATAGGTGCCTAATTTCGGATGGTAGATTTTCTACTCCATTGAGCTACTGCACTCCCTAGGACATCATGTGAACAAATAGGAGGAAGTACCAAGTGAACACAGTGAACCTCTGGCCATTATTCAGTTAGTTGAGGTGAAGTGGCATTCGTAAGTTGTTTTGTTCACGATTAGAGTGTTTGAAGAGCACTTTTCAGAGCGATTTGTTGAGCTTAAGGTAAGGTCGTAAATCACGTAATTACTGAATGTAATATGTTGGTATATGATAGTTTTCCTATATGCATTAACATTATATCTTGTTCAATCCAAGCTGATATTTATCCAATATGGCGGAATTCTTAACTTCGGACACCACAGGGCATCCTACTTTTGGATATCCGAAATTAGGAATAAACAATATTTTACCAATCTAAAAGACTTTTTGTTCATCAGATGGCACCAGGGCGCAGAAGGAGGTGGTCAGAAGAAGCAATGGGAGGAGAACTAAAGGCCATCAAGGAGAAGAAAATTGGAGTTTTAAAAGCTTCCAAATGTTATGGCGTACCTCGCTCTACACTAGAGAATTATGTAAAACACAAACAAAAAATATTGACAGCTTCTTGACTACAAAAATCGGAAAAGAATGCGCACTTGTTGAGAAGCTGGAAACCAAACTGGCTGCAACTGTACGGTTATGGATAATCGCTATTTGGACTTAGAAAAAAAAAACATTAGACGAATGGCATTCCAGCTAGCTTAGATTAAAAATGTAAAGCATCCACTTGATACGAGTAGTGATATGAATGGGAAAGAATGTATCAGGGATTTTATGAAAAGACACTCTCAACTGGCTTATCACACTCCATAAAAGTATCCGAAATTAGGTAACATTTTTGTAACCTAATCCAAATGCTCTGTAATGGTTTTCATTATACCTTATGTGAGCTTACTTAATAAGACATTTCTGACTAAGTGAGTGTAAGCTAATATGAATAAAGAACACTGTCACAACATTTTTTGTCTATTGATGTACTATGAAACATGTAGAATGCCCAAAAATAAAAATATGGTGCCCTTACCCTATTGTTTAATTTGGTAGGTGTGACTTGAGGCTAGCCCAGGTTGGTATTCCTGCACGGGAAGGCTCCTTTCAAAATCTAGTGGTCATCTAACTTTTTTTAAAAAAATATACCGCATCTTCATGACACCAGACTGGACTACGCTACTGAGAATATTCGGCACGGAGGTCCAAACTTGGTCTATTGTACCTATGGCCCAAAGTGGGGCTTCCTGGGGAGGAACGGTGAGGTGAAAGGAGGCAGCGGGTGGCCGTTCCAAGAAGCCACGATAATGCAGGAGGCACGGTACCTACAATTTACTACGAGGGCTGATCAGAAAAACTGATACTGATTTTTTTCACAAATGTTTATTACTGCAAATCAATGTTTACATGATCTTTTTCAAAGTAGTCCCCTCCTACCGCAATACACTTTATAGAGCGTCTTTGTCAGTCCTTGAACACCTTGACCATTCTTTGTCAGGTCCTTGAGCATCGCCTCACCTTTCTTGAGCACTTCTTCAGAGTTCTCAAGTCGAATAACCCTAAGCTTCGATTATCACTGGTGATGAGTCATGGCTGCACCACTATGATCCTGAAGGAAAACAAGCCAGCACAGTGTGGAAATCGTCAGGTTTTCCAACACCAAAAAAGGCAAAAGTTGTTCGATCTGTAGGGAAAGTGATGGTGATCACACATTTTGAGTGTAATGGAATGACTTACTAGCATGCAGTTCCTCCTCACACTACTGTTACAGCAGCATACTACACGTCAGTATTGGAAGCACATTGCAAAGGAACGACAAGACCTTTCTCGGACTGGGTGACGACTTCATCATGGCAATGCACGGCCTCACGTTGCAAATCAAGTCATGAAGTTTCTGGCTCGATTCAACATCATCTGTGTACCACATCCACCTTATAGCCGCGATCTTGCACCCTGTGACCTTTTTTATTCCCATCACAAAAGGCAAAGTTTAGGGGTATTCGATTTGAGAACTCTGAAGCAGTGCTCAAAAAAAGTGAGGCGATTCTCAAGTACCTGACAAAGGACACCAGACACGTCTGCAGCACGTTTTCAAGGACTGGCAGAGACGCTATAAAAAGTGCATTGAAGGTGGAGGGGAGTACTTTGAAAAAGATCATGTAAACATTGATTTGGAGTAATAAACATCGGTGGAAAAAACCACTCTCAATCTTTGTTGATGAGCCCTCGTTGTTGGAAACTTCCCGGTAGGCCTGAAGCGTGGACCCCGTAAGTTTTACTAGGAGGATATCATTCCGTCTGCAACGCCGAGCACACCCGTCGACACTTCTACCCTGATATAGACCACCAGATAAGAAAATATGAAATGATAATGGAGATAAAATGGAGTGACAGAAAACTCGGGTGTGTAATCAGTCCAGATTCGCCTGGAGACCCGGAAAACCCCGAAGAAACACATTGGTCAGCTAAGCTAACCACTAGAATCGAACTCGGATCTTCTAAATGCCGGCCGCAGACCGAACCGCCTTAGACACACCACTCGGTTCGTTCGCGGGATCGATGATGTCATGGATCTGGTCCTGACACGCCTGGTATCTACGTAAACCGCCCTTAGAGTACTCACGCTCATCCCTTCCACATCATTTTTATGTAATAAACCGTGTACAGTTGATAGAGTCAACATGAAAAATTCAATGCCATGGCCGGGATTTGAGCCACGGATCTACGGGTTTCTCTCCAGTCGCTCTTACCCATTGAGCTACCATACATGGTCTCGGATGCGAGCGACCCTAGTGGTTTAACGAGGAAATATATGAGTCAATGCAGACAAGCAAATTGGCCATGGTAGCTCAATGTTTAAGAGCGACTGGACGTAACCAGTAGATCCGTGGTTCAAATCTCGGCCGTGGCATTGAATTTTTCATATCAACTCTATCAATCCAATAACTTAGCTTGTATACGGCTGGTGTGAAGAAATGAATAATTTCCATCAATTAACTTAAACCGTGTGCAATATTGCGTTCAATCTCATTTCATATCCATACTTCAAAGTAAATCCACTCTTTGATGAAAGGCCCTTTTAGAAAAACGTGCACGTTATGTTCAGTACTAGAATGTGAAACATTAACCTCTTAACCCTCTGATGGATGGTGTTACCCTGGGCGACATTATGCTCTATTCGGCTTAGAAATGTCTTTGCGCATTGTACTGGCCTTTGTCAGTTATACACAAAAAATATTTAGTCTTTGAATTGTGAATATAATATTATTTTTGCAATTAAATTACAGTGCTTTTTAAATAGGTAAAATTCAAGTAATTGCAGTCAAATAATACCCCGTCAACATCCAAGAGTGCCATCGCACCGATTACGAAGCGTGTTCGTAAAATAAGGTCTCCAAGGCGCTGTAGTGGTGAGGAACGCTATTGCGCGAGATTGGGCAACACTGACATGTAGCTTGGCTTCATCCCTTCAAATTCATACCACAAGGAACCCGTTGCAACCATTAGTCTTGGCTGGGCAGCCGTTTGAGTTGGAGCTTCCTATCACTTCCGCCACCAAGTGCGAGTTGAGTGCAGTGATCCGTTTCTGAGTGCCAAGGTCACTACCCACACTGAAATTCATTGACAGTTATGCAAAGTCTATGGGCCACAGTGTATGGACGTCAAAAACGTGCGAAAATGGATCAGAGAGTTCAAAGTACAGACGTCCATGACGAACAGCGTTCCGGTCGGCCTTCGGTTACAGCCGAAACAATTGCAGAAGTGGAGCAAGAAATGCTTAAAGATCGGCGTGTGACAGTTCGCGAGCTGTACGAACTTATTCCTGAGGTCAGTAAGACTACGACTGACAAGATTTTGACCGAACATTTGCATTATCGCAAGGTGTGTGCGAGGCTGATCTCCTGGCCCAGTTCGGATGAGACATCCTCACCCATCCCCTCTACAGTCCAGACTTAGCACCTAGTGATAACCATTTGTTTCCTAAGTTGAAGTCACACCTGGGTGGAACACATTTCCAGACCGACGATGATTTGAAAAACGAGGTTGAGCGCTACCTGCGCAAGTTGGCGGGAGTGCTATGACAAGGGTATACAAAAACTGCCACAACGCATGCAAAAGTGCATCGGTCGCAATAGTGATTACGGTGAAAAATAGCTGTAAGTTCCGCCTTTCCAACAATGTAATATTCATTGACCATAAACATGTTTTCTATATTAAATAAAATTGGAAACCTTATTTTACGGATGAGCCTCGTATTTTACGTGGATCCTCCCCGTCTTTATCACAGGCACGTTTGACTGCAGTAGTCAAGATTCGAACTCGCGAGGTTTGGCTTTGAATGGATCGCCAGTTCATTTCCTATCGTTTTAAGGATAGATTCTAAGCGATTGCTTTGAGGCACCGTAGTAAGCGATACGTGAACCGGTACAGAAATTAGAGCAAGAGTGGCAGAATTAGAACAATATATGTAATTCATCCATTAAAGGGTTAAACACAAACTATTATTCACAAGGAAAATTTTGTAATTTTATACTTAGAAGTACAGTCGTTGTTCAGTTATTTCTACAGCTTGGTGGGAACAGACCAACATGTTTCTAATTTCTGGGCCAGCATATGGCAACCTAGATTTAAAAAGTGTGCTGAATAGACAGAATATCAGATGTGGCTCACCCACATGACTTTCTCTACCCTTGTCCAAACTGTTCTTTTATCTATTACACTTTAACTGAAGAAAAACATTTGCAAAAATTGCGCAATTCCCTGCAAGTATTTTGGGAATAAAGGAGCACTTTGGTAATCAAATATTTTTAAGAGCTACTTGCTACGTGTTTGTTTTAAGTTTGTTTCCATTTGAGAAACGTTTAAGCATATGAAACTTGAAAACAATAACAAGAAAAAATCTACTTAAACTCGTGGTAATTTAATGGTAATTGTTAGAGATTTTACAGAAAATATATTAAAACATTTTCGATATAAGGGACTAAATAGAAATTGGGGCATTTTTGGGGAGAAATATTGTGCCACATTCTTATAAGTTAGCCTGGTACTTAATCGTCTATACAGTTTACTGTTCACACAGATATTTTTCCAAAAATACTTGTTATTTGCATTCAAGAACTAATAATACGATTTAGTTACATTAGACGAGTGAGTAGAAAAAAAAACAAGTGAACGCAGAACTCTTGTGCGTTCAGGCAAATGACGACCAGAGACATGCAGAAACGCTGGGGCTTTATGGTAACATACCTGCAGCTCTTTTATTCTCCTTTCCCAGAATTTTCCTTGGCATAAAACCTTAGTGCCTTTGTGATATTGAGGCGATAGTCAACGAAAATGCGAAAGAAAAAATAATAACAAAAGCAGTATGTGAAGCTGCAGGTTCTTACAGCTCGCATTGTTGGAGGGAAACAACGTAGCAGCTATCTTCTTCAACTGTTACTGCATTCGAGGTAAGAAGATGGTTCAAGCAATTCCAGAAATAACACTCTGAACATGAAGATTACTTTACATCTGAATATATTTAGAAAAATATTAATATGGACTTTGGAGAAAATAGACGAAATCAACAAATATTGGTGTTAGATTGTGCAATTTTGGGTGTTAATGTTACAGGCCAAGATGTAAAAAGTAGTACTTCTGGAAGTAGAAAAAATGTGTGTATAATTAGTATTAAAATTGCAATTTCTGTAGTAGTACAATAATCTACAGGCGTCAGATATTGATGTAATGCGTATTACAAACATAAATGAGATTTAGTAATTTCGAATTTTGTAGAAGCTATATTTTATGCTTTCAATATTATTGGCATAGCTTTTGTTGCCTAGCAACTACGAACTAAAAAAACCTTTGTCTTATATTTTGATGGTACCAGGACTGATCAACAAAGACAGACTGATTTTTTTTTTCACAGATGTTTATTACTGCAATTCAATGTTTATATGGTATTTTTCAAAGTAGTCGGCTCCTACTTCAATGCACCGTTTATAGCATCTCTGCCGGTCCTTGAACACGTGCTACAGACCATTCTTTGTCAGGTTCTTGAGAATCACCTCACTTTTCTTGAGCACTGCTTCAGAGTTCTCAAATCGAATACCCCTAAGCTTTGCTTTTAGTGATGGGAATAAAAATAAGTCACAGGTTGCAAGATCGAGGCTATACGGTGAATGTGGTACACAGGTAATGTTGAATCAAGCCAGAAACTGCATGACGTGATTTGCTACGTGAGGTCGTGTATTTTCATGGTAAAGTCGCCACCCAGTCCGAGAAAGCTCTGGTCTTTTCTTTGCAATGTGCTTCCTCAGTGTAGCCAATACTGACATGTAGTTTGCTGCTGTAACAGTAGTATGAGGGAGAACTTTTGTGTTGAAGAACCTGGCGGTTTCCACACTGTGCTGGTTTGTTTTCCTTCAGGATTATAATGATGCAGCCATGACTCATCACCGGTGATAATCGATTTAAAGTATGCATCCCTTCCATCAGCAAAGAGACGCAGCACCTCACAGTTTGTCTCCATTCGCACAGCCTTTGTTCTGGAGTCAACAGACGTGGCACCCAACGAGGACAAACTCGGGTCATATGGAGATGGTCGTACATAATTTTAAACACACTGCCATATGAAATTCTCAACACTTCACTGAGGTTACGTAATGTTATACGCCGATCCTCTCAGACAATCACAGCAGCTGTGTTGATGTTGACTTCAGTCACAGAAGAAGCCGAAACACCAGGCCTGCCTTGCTTAACACTGACAAGTTGGCCTTCTTTGAAGTCCTTTAACCACCTAAACACTGTTCCACGAGGTAGTGCATCTTCACTGTACGCTTGCTTCAGCTTTTCATAAGTTTCGGTGACTGTATTGTTTAAACGAAAACAGAATTTGATTGCGCTGTATTGCTCCTCTAGCGTCACCTCCACTGTATTGTATGCGAAATGCAGGTAGGGTCTATACAATAGAGCATTACTACCAACCTACCAACTCAAGTGTGCTGCCGCCTACCGACATTATACACAAAAGCCACTATTTTCAAATATTTATGTTACAGATACGAAACTATCACGGAAGATACAGGAGAAAATCAGTCTAAGTCTTTGTTGATCAGCCCACGTATATTTTGTTAGAATATATGTTTTGTTGCCTAGCAACTGCGGAATAAGGCATCAGGGTTTTTTATTTTGATAGTGTGTTTTGTTAGAATATAAGGTACCGTTTTGTTGGCTGCTAACCACGAACTTAAGCGCCTATATTTTATATTTAAGCTTGCTTTATTTTTAATTATTTATTTTTTTCTTTTGTAAATTACCTCCTCCAATGTTAAGTTATGAATGTAATGAATGAAATGATGCTCAAATGAGTCCGGCGTCCATGGAGCTTAGAGTTATCCGACATTCATGTTACAGAATAAGGGAAAACCCCGGAAAAACCTTACGCAGGTAGCTCACGCTGACCGAGATTCGAACTCGGGACCTCTTGAACGTGAGACAGACATGCTACCACCACGCTACCAAGGCGGGCTTTTATTTTGTTATTTGGTATGCTTTATTTAGATGGCATTTCCAGTTCAGGAAAGCCAAAACCATCTAAAATAAAATAAAATTATAATCTGCCTAACATATTTGATATTTGATATTTATTGGTAGGGTTTCCATTACATTTTCACTACTATGACTTTCATATCTAACAATCACTATTATACATCCTGTATAAATACATAAAACTGTTGAGCCTAAGGTTTACTCGCTGACTCACCTTCCCTGGCCGCAAGCCTTTGGTTTTCCTGAGCACCTTGGTGTCATTTCTTCTTGACCTTCACTTCTTTTATCCTAATCCACTTTTCTCTTAACCTATATAAGAATTCTCCTATACATCTATTTTTGTTTTCACTCATCCCCGTTAACATGCGTAACGCCACTACTTCTTTGCTCACACTGTCCCATTTCTTATTCCATATTTTTCTCCTGCAATTTGTTAACTCCTTACACTCCATTAGGTAACGAACAGTGCTCTCTTCATCTCCACAAAATTTACATATCCCTACCTCATTACTTCTCAACCCTTTTAGATATGTTACTCCTACTCTCATCCATGCTATAGTTTTGTCACATTCATCTATATATTTTTCCCTACACCATTCAGTCTTTAATTGCTTATAAAATTTTAAAGATTTGTTTTCTTCTATACTTTCCCATATCTCCTGCCTATCTCTGTCTTTTACTCTAGTTCTCATACTTTCCAATTCCGACAGTCAATTATTTGTGTTCTTAATGCTTTTCTGTTGCTCCATGTATAGATTCAATAATTCCCCTTTCTGCTCTTTAATACAATTATACCAGAATTTCCTCTATTATTATCCCCTCCTTTTTGTATTACCCAACTCTGGTGATACCACTTCTCTTGGTACCAATTTATGCAGCCCGAAACAATAAATACATCGGGTCTAATTGTGTTCCTATCTCTAATGTACCCCATACCTCCACTGCGTACATTATTTCTAATCATCTGACATCTCCAGTTTATGTTTACATATTCTTACCCCTGACATTGCCGCCCTGCCATTAGCTATCACTTTTCTGTCTTTGATAGAATATAATATACAAATTTCTTTGCCTACTGACTACGAACTGGGAGTTTATTTTTACCCAGAAAAGGCTAATATTTACCAATATTAAAATAAGAATGTATGGAAAACTAAACATTATCAGAAATTAAAATTCAGTAAGATCACTGTATAAGGATGTGTTTATTTAACTACTGTATAATATTTAAATTACGGTCACATAGGTCCATGCAAAAGGGGCATAAATCACACCACGTGTCCTGACAAAAATATTGCACCCTATATTTCAGGTGCACTTATGTTGTTGGAATTTAAAGCTACGTGCACCAAGTTTTATCCTAAATAACCTAAGATACAGTTTTATAATATCGGCTAAATGAAAATCACATATAGTTATGCACATGAAAAATTAATTAGTTTTGAGTGAAAAAATATAATATTTTCAAGGACTGAATATTTGTTTTCATTCATTTTATAGATAAAATGAATATAAATGTTAGCTGAATGTATTCAAGGAAAATTGAAAAATAAACACTACAAATTTTGTGTCAATATATTTTATAGTTTTTGAGAAACATGCACCTAAAGTATGAAAAATCAAGGTTTTGGGAAATCACGATCAAAAATTAACCACCATTATCAGGAAGTGGGCGTATCATTACGCCGCCATGTTTAAATTTACGAATTAAAGGGCTTTAATACCAGCTGACAACCTATGTTATATATCGTTTTAAAGCTGAAACATTATATAACTTTTTAACATCAAAAACAAAAAATGGATGTTTTGAAACCTATCGAACTCCCAGTGCCCTTAAGCGCCTCTATTTTATATTTAATTTTTATTTAGATGACGTTTCTGGTTCAGGAAAGCTGAAAGCCTTCTTTCTCAGTAAAAATTAAATAAAATTAAAATCTATTCGAGAAGTTAGGCTATTTTCAATGTGGCACAGTGTATCTCGATACCGCTCGAAACACATCGGCGCTGTGAGATATTTGTTTTGTAAAACGCAGCGCAAAAAGCCGGGAAACAAATATTTCCGGGAGTAGTCCGGATTGTCAATCACGTGGCAGTATAATTTCCGGGAGCGTGTCGCAGGGGCGGATACAGTTTCTATTCAATTGAAGCGTAATTGCAAATCGTACAGGAAAAACAAAATTTTAATTCGGTTTCCGCGCTGCGGCTTGTTTTGCTGCCATACGATTGGATTAGCGCGCTACATTTTATGCAATTTACGATAAGCTTTTTGCGTTTCGCAATAATAAAAATATTTCGTGGCCGCTATGCCACCGATTACCGTTCATTTTACATAACGACTCCCCATATTGTGCATAATGAACCCCCTACCGGTTTTGGTAGAGTGAGTCAGAAAACGTTTTATGGGGCATAAAGATTGCACCAGGAAATTCGTTTTCATGTGTATCATCAAACAGTCTGCATCATCGTTCACTTTTTGTGGATAATCTATATGTTTGATAAAGGAACTTCGACCGCGTCTGTCGACTGTTTCAAACAAAAAGTCGCTAAACACAAAACAAAGATTCAACATCAAGTTTCTCAAGAAAATCATCTTACCCCATATCACCCTTCATATAAAAATTCTCTCAAAACTCTCAGTTTAAGCTGCCCCAACTATTCTGATTAAATTACCATATATATAATTATATGTAAGGATATTTCCCTTACTATAAAACATTTAAAACCTATTAAAAATATAATTTACGTCAAATATACTTTCTTGTGGAATGAACCATTTCCAACGTATGCTTTGTTACTTGTCTGAGCATTCCAATACCTAGAGGTTTCTAAAATAAGAGGTCATTAATTAGTTTCTATCTCTTCGACATACAAAGAGAACGGAATTTACAAGACATCACCTACACAACTGTTTTATAGTATTTGACTATGACTGGAAGTCTACTGTACTCCCATATTGCCTTGTATCCTCATCTGTTATCTCCTGGACATACAAAGAGAAAGGGATTTTACAGACGTCACCTAGACAAACAGTTTTAAAACATTCGACTATAAGTTAAAGTTTACTGCATTCCCAAATTCACTTGTACCTTCATATTTTGTTTCTTGGACATACAAAGAGAACGGAATTTCAAAGACGTCAACCTAGGAAACCATATTTAAAACATTTGACTGTTACTTAAAGTTTGCTGTATTTCCATAATCTCCTTTGTAGTTTTGATGATATTTTATTGTATTTGATTATATCTTGTAATGTATTACATTCATTTTATAATTTGTGAACTATATCCTTAATTTACTTTTGGGTAAAATAGGAATCACAAAATAATAAAATACAGAATTTAGTTCTTAATTAAAGGAGTTTTGATTAAAATTTATCTTTGAAAATATATTTAGTATATCACCAAATGTTGAAAATTAACTTAGTTTTTCTCCGTAATTTTCCTTATCGTGAACCATAAATGCCTTGTAACTCTCTATGCTCTAGGAACCCTGTACTCAATTTAACATAATTTCATTCATTGTGCGGTATGACCTAACTTTGGAGCATGTACTTTTTAAAAACGATGAAAAAATGAAAAGAGCTGCAAATGCAGCCCATTTCTACCGTCTTTTGTTCGAGAGTAAATTGAATATTTCAACAAACAAACCGGCCAACAGTGCAAGATGTTGTGCTGGAAAAGTCACACACTTGCTGCCTTAACAAAAGAAAAACTATAGTAGATGCATTGAACTCCTGAAAAACGATCGGAAGTGATGCATTTGGAAAATTCCAGTTAACAAGACAGCACGATAAAACTAAAATTGTATTTCTGCTGACAATTTTACTCATTTAGCTTTCTTCTTAGATATTGTACGAACGCTGTAAAATGAGAATACGAATTTCTAACATGCAACAAAAATAGCTGGTTGTACTTACATTTGGGCGGATTGATGGGGATACCGGAGCGATACAGGCTTTCCTCGTCCACCCAGTCCCGATTTCGCTGCACTGTGCGCGCACTGAAGGCGGCGAGAAGCAGCGCGAAGCACACCACTATCGCCGTGGACGCCGGCCCAGTCCCGTTGCCGTGTCCACTTCCATTAGTGGCCCCGCCTCCTCGCCCGTGCATCAGCATCATCTGACACCCGAGCCCCACAAGAAGACAGAACCCGACACTGGGGATGTACAAGAGACGCTCCGCCACGACGAAGCCGACGTAGAAGAGCAGGTTTGTCGCGGGCAGAAAGGGCACCGCGATGAAGGCCACCGCCACGAGGAACACCTCTGCACTGCTAGGACACGGGTGGTGATGATAAGAAGGCGGCGACGATAGAGTCCTCGCCCTCACCCGCCTGCATTGGGGCACTTGAGGTGGAGGGGGCTTCTTGACGGCGTCGGGTACCGGAAACTTACAGCAACACATCGCCGGAGATGAGGCTCCCACGAACGGTATGGTATTGTTGTTGTTATTGTTCCTGCAGATCGTCGAGTGGTGGTCCAGAAGACTATGGCGACAGACGGGGCACGAGGCGTGCGAGGCGGCAATGAGCGACGTGCAGAAGGCAGGGACGCAGACTCCATTGGGTCTGTTGCGGTGCTGGTGATGTCTTCGTGATCGGTAGTGTTGGTGGTGGTGATGGTGGTGATAAGTTGGGGTCGTGTTCACCTCGGAGGAACATCTACTGGATGACAGAACCTTACGCAGTGCCCTTCGGATTGCCCAGTGAAGCAGGTAGTAGAAGAGGAACGTGAGAGCTGCCCGGGGATCCAGCAGTGACGACACCCGGGGAATTGAGTCCATGGACCAGTCAAAGGAAAGCCAGCGGGGGTAGACAAGTAGGCCGAAGTTGAACACTGGCAGGTAGAGGAAGGTGAGGAAGCGCGTGACTATAGAAGGGCAGCGGGCTGTCGGGTTGTCCGCCGTGGCGAACGTTGGGGTTGTCCGGGCTACCAGGTACAGACGAGCCTGCAGCAGGGCACACAGCGTCGCCAGGACTATGCCCACACTCACTAGAACTCCTCTGTGTCGCTTCTGAAACAACAGAAGATAACGCAGTATCATTAGACATGGGTTACACAGAATATGTCTTAGAAACATCACTTCCATATTTAAGATAGTAGGAGAACAAAGTTCTGTAGTGGGCTGGAGCGTGGGGCTCTTGTTCTCCTCCACGATTATAGGCCTGTGGTCACTCGCCATCGTATCAACAGCAAGTGTCTGTGATCCTATGCAAGAAAAGGATACATTTTAGCTGGGGGATGCATAATGTCGATCTATTTACCTCCCTGTATGCTAGATGATTGTTTAGTTCTGCTGCGGTACGTGGGCGTGAAGGCAATTTGATTGTCAGCAGAAGTAATAACTGTAACGCCGTAAGAGTAGGGGCATTGGGACTGAAATTTCTATTTTCTATATTACTATACTTACGAACTTCAAACTTTGCATGCCTAATGGGTTATATATTCGAAAATACCATATAAATTTTTAGTAATTTCTGATCATTAGTTTGAAGAAATTAAACTTTCATTTTTATTTTAATTTAAGTTCATGGAAATATTAAATTTAATACATGTGCATCAATAACTATGCTAGTGGAATAACTCCTGTTATTTTTTCATTCCTACTAACTGTATAAACAACTTTAGTCTCTGTGTAGAAGAACAATACATTAGGTACTGTTAGAAAAATTATTTTTAATTATGTAGTGCATTTAATTTAATTTCTAGTACTTTTTTAGCATTTAAAAATTTATTACAGCCAAACAAAGTCTTATATCTTATATCCTGAGACTGATATTGTACACCCTTATATGGAGTATATGCTCAAAAAAATTCAGAGCCATAGTTCTAAATCTAAAGCAGTGGGAGCAGATATTGTATTAATAAATGTAAAGTGGAGAAAATTAAATGTTTCTAAAAATATGCACCAAAAATTGTAATTGCACTATCCTGCACCTATAAACACTGTTCTGCACATTATTTACATTATCATCTCTGCTGCTATGTACACTGGTATTCAGAATTAGCTGATTATTTTCACTAATGCATAGTCTGCTATTTAAATTACTATTTACACTATATGCTATACATGGTTTGCAATTTTGAACATTTCTTCTAGCTTTTACAAATATAGTTTGAATAGCATCAGCATGTTCATCTAGTCCCATTTGCAAATGTGAAGCTGAAATATTAGATGTTCCCTTATGTCCAACTGTACATATGAAATGGAAATCTGCTCCCAATTTTTGCTTTTCCATCTAGCTACACCACGGTTTCTTACAGCTTCATTCTTTTCGTTATTTCTACTCACCGGCTTATGCCAACATGATGAAACAGCGTGGATTATGCTGTTTATATAGTTAACAATACACTACACTACAGGAAACGCAAATGACATGCATATACACCTATTTCTTTATTTAAAACAAACTGTAAACAAAAGCACATTTCTCGCTTGGAAGTCACCTTTATACATTGGAGCAAACACAGGCAGTCATAACAAAAATGAATCTACAAGTATCCCCTAAGTTTGTTGTAATGAACATAGAATAATCTCAGATATTCTGAACTATTTTGTATATTCTTAGGTTGTAAAACACTCAAGGTGGGCTGGTGCCTTTTTATATGGCATTTATGTTTGAATGTTTCTGATTAAACACTTTGTACTGAATACATATTAATAGTTTATCAACTGTCTCTAGATAGCAGCACTAAGCTATGCCACAAGATTTGAACGCAGTTTTAGAGAAAAAGCTGCTGAAAACCGATCAGAATTGTCAAACACAGGCCATCATGCTGGATAAGTAAGAAAGGGGGCGGAAAGATAGAGTCAGGCTGAAAAATTCAATGCCATAGACGGGATTTGAACCACGGATCTCCTGGTTGCCGTTCAGCCGCTCTAAACCATTGAGGTACCATGGCCAACGTGCCGACATGACATTAAATTCTCCAACTGACTCGTAAACACACCTTAATGGCGTCTTACAACATGTAAGTACTTTAAGGCCCGGGCTTTATAGTTCAGACCACTATTAGGTCAATTAATGGAAACTAATTGTTCTTTCACCCTGACCGTGTGTAAGCTAAAGTGTGGAAAGATAGAGTCAGACTGAAAAATTCAATGCCATAGCCGGGATTTGAACCACAGATCTTCTGGTTGCCGTCCAGCCACTCTAATCCTTGAGCTACTATGGCAAACATGCCGACATGCCATTAAATTCTCCAACTGACTTGTATTTTTCCCGGTAAATCACTAGGAGTTCTCATAAACACATGAGGCAACTACCTTAATGGCGACTTACTTTCCATTTTTAGCCTACACACGGCCAGTGTGAAGGAAAAATTAATTTCCAAGAAAGGGGGCATTTAAATGGCCACGCCCCGAACATTTAAATCCTGCTGTAGACCTTTAAAAATGGCGGAAATAAAAAACTCTTACCATAATTCAATAAAGAAAGTTTTGGGGAACATTTGTATGTATAAATCTAAAAATTGAAATTTTTTAGACTTCTGGGCTATTTTTCAGTCCCAGTGTCCCTTAGGTAACAAAAGGGCATCGCTATTTTGGGCAAATAACACTGCTTGATTGTTGTTACAACAGTGTGCACAGAAATATTGTTGAAGTAACGTTTTTAAGCTGGATGTACCAGAAAGTGTCCATGGCAACCTCAAACAAATGTCGGTCGCCGATTCTAGAAATGACAAAAAGGACGTGAGATTAGACAGAAAATGACTAAAGAAGCGGAGAACTTACGCCACTGCCAACTGCTGAGTAAGGGCCAGTGAAGTAGTCAGTCAGATTCTATTCCGCAACCTCAAAGATGATGACGACTGCGAGATTGGATTCTCTAAGTGGCAATCAGGTTTGTCCTTTTGCTTGTCAATCTCAGCCCCTCTCGTCGTTATCAGTTCGGTAACCCGGGAAGAAGGGGTAGATACTCCTACATAATATATTACTACCCTACCTAGCGAACAGATCAATGTGTGTGTGTGTCAGGTAGTGAAAGTTTTATGGCACCTTTGGCCAGCTAAAAATAGTTTGCGGGAATCTGCCTCTGGGTATGTAAAGGAAAAGAAAATCTACTCTTAAAACGCTTCTTAGGACAGTTATCCACCTAACTAGTGTATAATATTACTACAGTGAGATTTAATACGCGTTACACACAACGTTTCATGCGACTGTTGTATTAAAATACGCAAAAAACCTAGTAAATTTAAACTTGTAATGTATCAGAGTTGTGTGACGTTGGTAAAGAGCTGCTACTTCATTTGTTTGAAAATGGGAGGTTAAGCCCATTCACATGGAAGCAAAGCTAAATGCGAGGACTTCAACGATTGGTATGAACATAAAATTCTTTTCTCCAATTGCAAAGACATTATAACGTCAATATCAAAATAAAATAATAAACACCTTAGATAATAATTTAAAACTTACAAGAATTCATATACAAAAGTGTTTTCTCAATGACAATGATAACAGCGTTATGCATGATTCTGGGATTTCCTCCAAAATAGGTCTACTTTACTAGATTTTATGTGTTGATTCCAAAACTGTAATCAGTATTTTTCTACCATGTACCATTGTTGTACAATTAGTAGTTAAACCTAAAATGTTTTAATATTTCTGTGCATAAATATATTGTATGGAACTGAAAAGCAACCAGTAAACGAAGAAACAATACTGATTTCGGTGGCCCCGTAGCTCAGTCGGCAGAGCACCTGCCTGCCGTGTTAGAGGTCCCGGGTTCGATTCCCGGCGGTGGGGGGTGGAAGTATGAGCCTGGAAGTATGAATGAGAGTGTGAATGTGTGCGTGATTTAATGATTAAAAACCAGAGATAACGAGTTAACACCTTCAATATCTTCCAAAGGAGAACGGCCGCCGATATGACCATAGCAGTTAAAGGCGGGGTATAAATCGAACAAGGAAAAAAAAAAAAAAAAAAAAAAAATACTGATTTCATTGTTGAAATGAAAGTGCTTCACAATAATGTAACAGTTGTACAGACAACAATACATGCCTTTTTAAGTCCAATCTCTGCAAATTTAGCTCAGTCAATAACTGCTTTTCAAATAGTGAGGATCTGTTTTTGTGATAGGCAGCTGTATGTCATACATATTTTGAGAATTTGATACAATGTGTCTTCCAGAAAGTGTAAAAATAAACCTGATATATTTTGCCATATCTGTGGTAAGTTTGATGTTCGAAAGCGAAGAAAAAATAATGCAAATTTTGTTAAAAAGGCCTACAAAGCCATTTTCATATGAAGCTTGGAGATCTTGACAAAAATGGGCTCCAAAAAGTATGTCATACCTATGTAGAACAACTAAGGAAGTGGAGAACAGGAAAGAGAGGTAGTATGCCCTTTGCTATTCCTGAGATTTGGCGTGAACCTCGGAACGATGTGGATGATTGCTATTGTGTGATGTTACAGGCTACAACACAAAATATATTAAAGAAATCACTTATCCAAGTTTGTCATCAAAAAGACCAATATTACATGGTCCTGGTCTTCCAGTGCCTTCACCAATAGAAGCATTTGAAAAAGGCCTTTTATATTCTGAAAAAGTTATGAAGACATCAGCACCGATTTAGATATAGAGCAAGAAAAAGAAATTCATAAAATTCAACGATTCACACAGGCAGAATTCAATGATTTGGTTAGGGACTTAAATCTTCCTAAGGATGCCGCTGAATTGTTGGGATCCAGACTAAAAGAAAAACATCTCCTCTCTCCAGGAAGATCATTTTCTTGGTACAGACGACGTGAAGGGGAATTTGTTTCACATTTCTCCCAGGGAGAAAATCTTACATATAGTCACGATTATCCTGGTTTACTGATTGATTGCCTTGGGAGCTGCTGAATATATTCTAGGTGAATTGAGAATTTTTACAGATTCCTCTAAAGTTAGTCTGAAAGCTGTACTCTTGTATAATGGAGATAAATATGCATCAGTTCCAGTAGCCCATTCAGTTCACCTCAAGGAAACATATCATTGCTTAAAACTACTTCTAGAAAGTCAAATATGCAGAACATAACTGGTAGGTATGTGGAAATTTAAAAGTTATTACCATGCTACTAGGCCAGCAATCAGGTTTCACTAAAATGCCATGTTTTATTTGTGGATGCGATAGTAGAGCCTGATCCGATCACTGGAGAAGAAAAAATTGGAAGTAGAGAGACAGTCTCGTGCCAGGAAAGAAAAATGTAATTTATAAGTATCTTGTGAACCCCAAAAATGTTTTTACACATTTTCCCAATAAAGCAAAATGTGAAGGCTTCGGAATAAGGATCTGCAAGAAGTTCCTTGGAATATCTGATGCTAAAATAAAAGAGGGAGTATTTTTTGGTCCACAAATTAGAAAGTTGATTTCTGATGCCTTATTTGAAGAAAAAATGACAGATACTAAAAGACAGGCATGGATTGGTTATAAGAGTGTCATCAAAAATTTTCTAGGAAATTACAAGAGTCCAAATTACAGAAATATTGTATAAAATATGCTTGAGAACATTCGAAAGCTCGGCTGCAATATGAGTCTGAAAGTTCATTTCTTGCATTTTTCATTTCATTCATTTTTTTCCAGAAAATCTCGGCTGTGTCAGTGAGGGGCAGGGTGAAAGATTTCATCAGGACATAAAGCAAGTGAAAAGACTCTACCAGGGAAAGTCGAATGTGAATATGATAGCTGATTATTGCTGGTACCTTAAAAGAGATGTATCAAATTCTTTCCATAGTAGGAACTCCACAAAACGTTCATATCATTTCAAGGCAGTATGTAAAAAAACTGGCTAAATGTTCAAATTTGAGAGATGATGTGAAACATTAGTTAATTATGAAGAGTTTTGTGTTCACAGTTATGGATTTATTAACTTATATTTAATAATATCACATAAATTCCATAAAGGCTGGTATAAAATGCACATTTTACTATTTCCTATATTGTGAAAAATTGGTATGTGATGGAGAAAACCTAAGTTCATATTCTGTTTCAGCACACTCAAATGAGGGATAGTGACATATTAAAATAAAAACCCCAGAGAAAAAATTATATGTACTTTGCATATCAGTGTAACTAATGCAAATAGTAAGCTAATAATAACATACACAAAGAAAATTTTTTCCATACATAAAGAAAGTAACATATTTTATAACCTACCAATTCTAAAGTTGGCCACAAAATCGACAGATACGATACTAAATTACATTAACAACTCATATCTACATTAGTTATGAACCCCATAACAAGCCATACTGATTTCGTTCCGTTTGCGATAATTTTTCTTTGTAAACGGAGCATTATGATAAAAGAAATATGGTTGATATGGAGAAGTTTCATTTGTTTTAAAATAGACGGCTATGATAAAAGTTCTGAAAACATGGACTGTATTCCGTTGACATTTTAAACTAAACCAAGGCTGCCTAGAGTTTATTAATTCCAGAGAAATCTAAAGTTGCTCACCGAAAAGAACATGAAAAGTTTGTTGGGCGGAGGAACGAAGCATGCGCTAGTTTGCTGGTAAAAATGCAAAAGTTTATTACCTTCGGATATGGCACGTAGCTTGAAGTTCCATTGTTATAAATACTGGTTGCTATGAGAACGAGAAATTCTTTCTCTTTGCGGTACCAGAGCATAAAAATGAATAACGACTTCTACGACGGCTGTTCAGTAAAGAATAATCATAACTTTTTTACGTTCATAATTTTTCACACAAAAAAATTCAACCTTATTATATTCTTTTAGCTTAATGTGAAACAAACACGCCGTAGTACTTTCATTGTTGGTGCTCCTGGTTCCCGCCTGTGAGAATTTGGCAAGTTCATACATGTTCAGTATCGCCTACCGCTGCAATGGAGGTAACACGTGAGGAACAATATGCGAATTTGAAATTCTGCTTTCGTCTCCAAAACTCTTAGTTGAGGCCTATCCAATGTTACAGGAGGCCTACGGATAGTCTGTTCTTCCCTACAGCACAGCTCGAAGGTGGTTTAAAATGTTTAAAGAGCGGAGACAATCAATTTCAAGGGAAGGTGGAACCGGTGCTCCAATTACTGCTCTTACGGAAGAAAACATCAACACTGCTGCTGCCATTATGAGAGAAGATCGACGAATTACCTTAAAATCACTTTCTGAAATACGTAAAATTTCACTGGAGCCACCAGACGTTGGGGACAGATATGTTTTTGTGCGATGGATTCCAAGACTGTTGATTCCCGAACAAAAGGACATTCGCATGCCGTTAAAGTTGAAGTTAGAGGAAGATCCGGAGTTTCTTGCAAATATAATCACTGCTGATGAAACTTGGCTACATAATTTTGATCCTGAGAGCAAACAGCAAAGTTCAATTTGGAAATCTCCCTCATCACCAACCCCCAAAAGAGCAAAAGTGGTTGCTTCTGCTGGGAAAGTTATGGTCATCTCATTCTTTGATATTCATGAAATGGTTTATCAGCATGTTGTACCTGCACACACATCAGTAACTGGATAACACGACAGGGATATCCTGAAAACATTGCAAGTCCATATTAGGCGCAAAGGACCATATTTTCCTGAAGCAGGCTGAATGCTGCACCACGATAATGTGCGGCCGCATATTGGCAATGTTGTTGCTGAATATCTTGCAAAAAGCAAAGTGAGGTGCATCCCTCACCCTCCCTATAGTCCGGATTTAGCCCTATGTGACTTTTTCTATTCCTAAATTGAAGAAATGCCTTCGTGGGAGGCATTATCCATCATCAGAATCAGTGGTGAAGGCTGCGAAAGCGATTTGGAAGGATCTTTCAAAAAATGGTTTCCAGAATGTCTTTGAAGACTGGCAGAAACGCTGGGACAAGTGCATCGCATTCATGTGAGACTATTTTAAGAAGGACCATCAAAATTATGAGTATGAGTAAAGGTACGTTACCAAAAAATAATTGTGATCATTCCTTATTGAACAGTCCTCGAATTTATAAGTGTAACAAACCTATACCAATTTTGTCATAGACTGTGTAGCAACATTTTGTCTATGCAATAAACTGAACTGAGAGTGACCGCCCCACAGTAAAGCTACTGTTAAAACAATGCATAGTTAACAATGTGGTTTTTCCGTGAAGCACAGGGAAACAATTGACGAATACAATCAAAAACCTGCATCATTAAACCGTGCCAATACGTACGTCACTCAAATTTAGCCACAAAGGGACAAAATTAGAAATTCTAGGAATGTAGAATTAGGTTGACGGTTCTTGAGGCTGAATACGCTCTCACGTTAAAAGGAACAAAATAGCTGTATCCCAAAGTAGGCGTACTAGGGGTGTCCAACTGTCGGCATTCAGGGGCGTCAACACACAAGGTCTACTGGACGTTAAAGACATAGACATTACAGGAGTACTCTTATATACAGGTTTACTGTATTTATTTAATTCACTAAAACTGAAAACTGTTCTAGGTTTCCCGTAGACAAAAGCTTTAAGGCCGTCTCTTCTATCGCACGATATAGTAATCGCTGTCTCAAATGAGTCTCCGCATACGAGTGTGGTTAAGTTGGTAGCGAAAGTGAAATTAAGATTTGTTGTTTTGCTGGTGAAGTGAGATCTATATGTTGACCATTGCCAAGCTAACTGACTGGAGTGAGCGTGTTAGCGTATTCTCCTCACTGCAGAGAATTATTTCAGATTTTTGTTGTTGTTGTTGTTGTTGTTGTTGTTGCAATTTACGTCCTCCAACGTTAAGTCATATCGGACGATGAATGGAATGGGTGAAATGATGCTCAAATGAGCCTGGCGTACATAGAGCTTAGAGTTACCCGACATTCGTCTTTCATGATTATGGAAAACCCCAAAAAAACCTTATCCAGTTAACTCACCCGGACCGAGATTTGAACGTCCAACCACCACGCTACAGAGGCGGGCAAATTTTTCAGATTCCCAATAAAATGTAGTATTTTCTCTGTTACAACGTATGAAAGCTTCTGGAGCGTTTGAATGAGGGACGTCAACAGCTAGAACCCTCTCTCGCGCCTAACGTAGCTACAAAATAGGAATGAACATAAGACGGGGCTAGGCGTGGCTGTTCTATCGCTGCTAGCCAATGCGGTGCGTCCAACGTTGTACAGTTATGCACGCATGCTGGCTCGCTCTGCCAAAGCATGCGGTTCATTTCTTCGCGTGCTCTAAAAACACAAATTAACGAATTATTTTGTTTTTCTCGCGTTACAGTCTTAACCCCATGTTTGTAGCACATCTGGTTACGGAGATATGGAAAGATAAAACGCCTGATTAGAAAGAAAAGAATGATTAATTGTCAGTGAAAAAAGGACACAATTGCTATGCTGCAGTTGCATTTTGTACCCTACATTTAGTAAAGTGATCTTTTAAAGAGTGCACACGTGCTTTTCAACGTTAGTAAGTATATCGCTTAGCAAGGCTAGTGCTGGGGCGCCTTGTAGTAACTGCAAAACAATCCGTAAGGGTTTAAATAGGCATGCTACAAATATTCTTTTTACTGTGTAATCCTTATTCAATGAGATTCAGTGAAAGGCATTTTCGAAAGTAGAAATTTCGCTCAGAGTCGAGAATTGTTACAAGCTTGTCACGTGAGTGCTCATTCTGTGACGAACATTGTTAAAGAAGGCAAACAGTTTACCAAATGAGGAGACCTTTTCATATTTAGATCTCCAGCGAAACATCGGGCAGCTAAAAAACGTGCTACCAACTTAGACAATTTTCCAAAGTGTGTTTCACGTAGAACAATTTATGATTTATATGACAAGGGTTTACATCCATCTGCCAAAAGGCTGACCAGTTTTGTGAGGGGGGAAATAGAATATACGGATTCTATATCTTCTATACATAATACTCTGAAAGCTCTTGTGTTCAAATATAGGAGAACCAATGATGGTTGCAAATTTATGCTTGAAAGAAGCGATATTTTTGCTGCAAGACCAAAAATTTCTGCGCACAATGCACATTAGTGCATAAGATTCACGGTGTAAAAATGCTTCATAAACACACATTCATATGTTCTGTATTTATTAAGCATTTTAATGAAACAAAAATCGGTTTAAAGTTTATTACAGACAGTATACAAATGTGACATCATTAAAATAGAAACTATATTCACAAATTGTTGAGATGTAACTACTTTGTTTCACTGTAGCACACACCTTATTTCATGGAATGATCGAATATGAATCAATTTGTTTTATGTACATATGAACGATAGCTACGTAAGCGAACTGTTCTCCAGTTCAAGGTTTTAAGGTTCAGATTGTGCGATAACATTTGTGTATGTTCTTACACGCATGCTGAAATATTAAGCAAACGTCTCTGTCAGCATTTTGTCACTGTACATCTCAGCATTGTATGATATTTGCTAGGTTGAGACAAAAACAGGTATATCTTCCATCTCTGTCGCCAGCTTGCCGTGGAACTGGCAACACCAAGACAGTATGATAACTGTATTGCCTCAACCCGTGTTCACTCTTATTTTGTAGATACTCTAGTGCGGTATAAAACCTATGCGAAACATACCAGTTGGGTTAGTTGAGCTTACAGTCCACTGCAGAACTAGAACTGTGAGACAATTAGCAGGAGTGCAGTACGACCCAGCTCTTTAATGAAGCGTCTTCATGCAGTGAACAATTTCAGAGCGAATATCAGAGTAGTGTCAAAGTGACAAGCAGGACAGTGTAAAAGAGAAACGTTGTGTATACATCTGAGAAATTATTGACAGGGCAAGTGGGCCGTGCAGCTGAAAAGTAAGGAAAGTATTTAGGCTGGAATTTGAGTCAGAAGAGGAGGCGAATAAAAGTAAAATTGGGTTTAGGATTTTAGTAAATTAATAGAGGCAAAAGCTTTTGTAAGAGAAGCGGCACAGTGAGCAGAGAAAACGTCGTGAATCCACGCCACTGTTGATGGGTAATTAATTCATTTCCATCAGGTACAGAGAGCTGTATGAATGAAAACTCTCGACTTGGAGAGATCAATATACCGCTGGCCTGCTATTAACCGCAGGGCGCCCCCAAACATGCGGGGATGGGGCAGGATGCATTCACGGGAATCTGTGGGTCTTCCGTTCACCTTATTCATCCCCGTTTAACATCTCGAAGCCAGGGGTTTTACACGTGACGTGACGTTCCGCTGACGTCACATCCGTGAAACGCGATCTGCCAGCTAACAAAACACTCTCGCAACGCGCACAATTCCGCCCATGCATAAAATTGGATATCTCGAGCAAGAAGGAAGAAGAAGAAGGAACAGGCTTCCTGTACCCACATCGCTCGCTTTCGGCTCATTCTTTATTAATTTAAGCAATCCTGGGGAGGTACAAGGCAGACGAACAATTAGCGCTATCTCTCTCGGTGCGAGGATGGGTGTTTCACCCGTTAATGATTTGCAATTAGCAGCAATTAGAAGGCGCCCTCCGGAAAAGACGCGCGAGAGGCGTCGAGAACTCTGTCAAACCTCAAGCCACGTCATAACCCGTGTCGATATAACGTGTGATTAACATGTGTCGCACTCACACGACCTTCTGTACCCTTGTGTAACTTTATTCCTCTATCTACCTCAAGATAAACTTTATCTTATTCTAGGAACAAGGGAATCCAGTAGACTTTAAGTGATCGTCAAATGCTTTAGAATTGGTATTCTAGGTGACGTCTTTGAAATTGCGTTCTCTTTGTATGCCCAAGACATTAAAAATGAAGATACAAGGGAATATAAAAATACAGTAGACTTTAAGTGATAGTCAAATGACTTAAAACTGGTTTTCTAGGTGACGTCCTTGAAATTGTGTTCTCTTTATATGTCCAAGAGATAAAAAATGAAGATACAAGGGATATGGGAATACAGTAGACTTTAAGTAATTGCCAAATGTTTTAAAACAGGTTGTCTAGGTAACGTCTATGAAATTCCGTTCTCTCTGAATGCCCAAGACAAAAAATGAAGATGCAAGGGAATATGGGTATACAGTAGATTTTAAGTGATAGTTAAATGTTTTAAAACTGGTATTCTAGGTGAGATCTTTGAAATCGCGGTCTCTTTTTATGTTCAAGACATAAAAATTGAAGATAGAAGGGAATATGGAAATACAGTAGACTTTACCTGATAGTCAAATGTTTTAAAACTGGTTCTCTATGTGACGTCTTTGAAATTCCGTGTTATTTGTATATCCAAGGGATAAAAAATGAAGGTACTAGTGAATATGGGAATACAGTAGACTTTAAGTAATGGTCAAATATTTTAAAACTGGATGTTTAGGTGACGTCTTTTAAATTATGCTCTTTGTATTTACAGCGACAAAAAGTGAATAACGAAACTATTTGAGAAAAGTATAGATACGTATATGACATTTGATATAAACAAGAAAGTAAATTATTAATAAATACGATAAAGGATGAATAATATTTTGTCTACCAATTTGACCATGCGTTTAAGTTCACTTTACTTTTGATCCGATTGTCAGAACGTAACAATGCAAGCTTCAGGCTTCCTCCGTTACATCCGGATCAGAATCCTATAGAATTAATATGAACAGATGCCAAACAATGGGTTGCTTTCAGAAATGTCACCTTTAGAATAAATGAGGAAGTATTGTACCGCCAATGATTTGAACCATTTGAAAAATCGAGTGGGAAAGGGTATAAGATCATGTTGATAAAATAAAACAGAAATGTGCATTAACGAAGGAAAAATTGAACGAATTATTTCAAGACATTGGGATGAAAACAGTGACGCGGAAGGTATGAAGTGCGGGAAATGTGGGAGGTCCCCAAGTCATAGTCATTACGAGCCTAAAGATGATAGATAGCTGTAGTGTACCGAAACGCTACCCTAACGCTACTGACCGCTGCGTATAGGTCCACAGTTCGGGCCCCGTCACAGACTCATTAAAATTATGCCAATATACGAAACATAAATCATATTTATGCTCTGTGTGCAGAGATAAGTCTTCAGCACTGTATGAAGTTCTTTAAACAGAATTTGTGATCACAGCCCGGGATATTAGCCGCCAGTCTAACGATTACAAACTTGCTGCAATTCTTCGAGTAATTATCTCAATTTATTTAAAGCGGTAACGATACACGGACGGGAGACTTTTTTAACGAGAAGCACTGTACTGAATTAATGCAAGGCGCGATGGTTTTGATAAGGCACGACTCCTGCTTCATGACCAGCATTTAAAAAAAGGTAGCATCGCACGCAAAAAGTTCCTGTGTATCCTTCTTGTACTCATTAACGGGTCGGACAACATTCACAGCACTCTTAAATGTTCTACACAAGCTTCCACCGGGCTTCGATCGTTGCTGAGAGTTAAAATGTTCACAAAACAAATGAAACTCCTTATCTACTATTATAAGTGCTCCTTCATTTCGTAGTTACTAGGCAACGAAATCTTCACTTTATAACAAAACACAAAGTAGCGGTCGAAACAAAACACTATCAGAGCATAAAAGAGCAAGTTCAACAAAACGTAACAAGCCCGCCTTTACAGGATAACTGTGAAACTTTAAGAGGTTCCGAGTTCAAATCTCTGTCAGGGCGAGCTACCTGAATAAAGTCCTTTTTTCCGAAGTTTTCTCTTATCCTGAAAGACAAATGTCTGGTAACTCTAAGCTCTATGTGCCCTGTACTTATTTGAAAATCACTTCATTCATCGTCCAATATGACTTAACGTTGGAGGTTTTCCCTTATCCTGAAAGATGAATGTCTGGTAACTCTAAGCTCTATGTACCCTGTACTTATTTGAAAATCACTTCATTCATCGTACGGTATGACTTAGCGTTGGAGGTTTTCCCTTATCCTGAAAGATGAATGTCTGGTAACTCTAAGCTCTATGTACCCTGTACTTATTTGAACATCATTTCATTCATCGTCTGATATGACTTAACGTTGGAGGTTCTCTCTTATCCTAAAACAGGAATGTCTGGTAACTCTAAGCTCTATGTGCCCTGTGCTTATTTGAACATCATTTCATTCATCGTCCGATAGGACAACGTTGGAGGTTTTCACTTACACTGATGGATGATTGGTAACTACATTTCATTCATTGTCCGATATGACAAAGTTGGATGTTCTCCCTCAACCTGAAAGAATGAATAATAGTAACTCTAAGCTCTATGTATCCTGTACATAGGGGAGCAAATTAACACACATTGTAATCCAATAATTTCGTCCACCTTGTTTAAATAATTTATCAACAGCTGATAACAATTAGGTTTCACAGAATTAACTGCGTTAAGATCATACATTGCTTACGTCAGCTTGCTTATACAAATTAGTGAGGTGTACAATCGCTGAAATTATTTCGATATAGTCCATCAACGTCCTATATATACTTGAGCAAATACGGATCTATAATAAATGTCCAGCAATCGATATTTTGGTCAATTCTCGCACACAGTAGTATTGTAATGGGTTTAAAACTCATCCTTGAACCTTGGCCCCACAAACATAACAATTCCTCTGCAACAGTGATATGACGTTCTTTTCTGTGCCGAAAGAGCGCCTCCATCTCTTTTTATGGGCAAAGTTTTATGTTCCCCGGCGAAGCTTTAAAGTTTGAAGGTGAATTTTCTTGAGGCAATCTTCTTCTGTGTGATAAAGTTTTGATACCATTTCGAAGCCCTGATATAACGTAAGGTGCCCTTTCTTCAACATGTAATTGTTATTGCGGTGATCCCATTTTATGATTCCACCGCGACAGGAAAACCCCTCCCCCCCTCAAGTGTTGATTTATCAGTTTCTTCTGTAAACGCACGGTTATGAATTGTGAATCGATACACTCTTCCGGAATTTTATTTTTGCGACTGAGAGCTTCTTCTTTCTATCAGCAAAGGCACCTAGACTCAGGACTCAAGTTTTCTAGAAGTTTCTGCTGTGTCGATGAACGATAGAGTGTGTCGCAGAAGCCTCGACCAAAGCTAGAAGGTAGATCAGATGCCAGGCATGCTAGAGTAGCTACAAAATAAGAATGAACATCGGCTGAGACAATATGGTTATCCTACTCTCTTAGTGTTGCCAGTTCCACGGCTAGCGGGCGACAGAGATGGAAGATATATCTGTCTTTGTCTCAACCTAGCAAGTATCATACTGATGCTGAGATGTACAGTGAAACAATGCTGACAGAGAAGTGTCCTTAATTGTTCAGTATGTGTGAGAACATACACAGTGATTATCGCATAAGCTGTATCTTAAAACCCTGAACAGGAGAACAGTTCGCTTACATAGCTATCGTTCATATGCACACAAAACAAAATGAATCATATTCGATGCGTTCTACGAAATAAGGTGTTTGCTACAGTGAAAGACAATAGTGGCATCTCAACGATTTGTGAAATTACGAGAGTGGGTCAAAAAGTAATGCCACCTATTTTTTTTTTTCCTTAAATAAGTAAGTTATATGAACACTTTGAATTTGGCACCATTCCTCAAACCTTCTTTCCCAATCCCCTGCAGTAGTAACTTCCTAAGTCAACAGGTGACAGCACTGCATCCTCCTGCAAAATGGCTGACCTCGACATTCGTATTAGACAGCGTTCTGTGATTGAATTTTTGACTGCGGAAGGTGAAACGCCAGTTTGCATTTACAAAAGGCTAAAAAATGTGCATGGTGATGCAACGGTGGATGTCAGCACTATTAGACGATGGCTTCGTCGCTGTAACGAAGCTCAAGGGCAAACACCATTGGCAGATGAAAAGCGAAGCGGCAGGCCGGAGACTGCAATGACTCCATGCAACATTCAGCGAGTCGATGACATCATTCGTGATGATCGTCGGGTAACAACAGGTGAATTGTGTCACATTACCTCCCTCAGTAAAGGCAGTGTGAAGACGGTTATTCAAAAGTTTGTTCACGTTGAACAAAGAAACAAGGAACAACAATAGCCTCCGAACACTTGCAGCGCTTCAATTTGGAGGGAGAGAAGATTCTGGAAAAAATTGTTTTTGTAACCTTAATCAAAGAGGCAATCAATGGAATGGCATCACACAACGTCAACGAAGAAAAAAAATTCAAACTCAGCGGTCGGCAGGGGAGGTTATGGCAACAGCGTTTTAGGATGCAGTGGTTGAGCTTATGATTTATTTTTTGGAGCAGGGATGCACAATAAATTCTCTCCAATACGTCAGAATTCTCAAAAAGTTTAAAGCACGTCTTTGCCGAGTTCGCCCAACAAAAGTTATGGCGGATGTTCTTCCTTTGCATGACAATGCAAGACCACATACCAGCCGTTACACCACTGCAGAAATTGAGAAATTGGGATGGCAAGTCTTACCTCACCCCCATACAGCCCTGACCTGGCACCATCAGACTTCCATCTGCTCGGACCACTGAAGGAAGCTCATCTTGGGATTCATTTTGAAGTTGGGGAGACTGTGAAAACGTCCGTGCTTCAATTGCTTAGTAAGCACGACCGTGTGTTTTACCACACTGGAATACATGCCCTGGTTAAAAGGTGGACTAAAACTGTGGAAAAGGACGGAGTTTATATTGAATAGTGACAAATTAATCGTCAATGTTGTAGTTTTCAAGTTATGTAAATTGGATTCAATTAAAAGAGAAAAAAAAAATAGGTGGCGTTACTTTTTGACCCACCCTCGTAGTTTCTATTTTAATGATGTCATATTTGGATACTATCTATAATGGACTTCACACCGATTTTTGTTTCATTAAAATAATAAATACGGAAGATATGAATGTGTATTTATGAAGCCTTTTACACCATAAATCTCATGTATTAATGTTATGCATTGTGCACAGAAGTTTTAGTCTTGTAGCAACAATATCGCTTCTTTGAAGCAGAAACTTGCAACCATCATTGGTTTTCCTACATTTGAACCCAATATATTTTAGAATATTATGCATAGATGATACAGGATCCGTATATTCTATTGCCCCCCTCATTTAATTGTTCAGGCTTTTGTCAGTTGGATATTCACCCTTGTCAAATAAATCATAAATTTTTCTATGTGAAACACGCTTTTGAAAATTATCTAAGTTGGTCGCACGTTTTTTAGCCGCCCGATGTTTTCCGGAGATCTAAATATGGAAGCTTTTAATTTGGTAAACTGTTTGCCTTATTTAACAATGTTCGTCACAGAATGAGCACACACGTGACAAGCCTGTGACATTAATTCTCGACTCTGAGCGAAATTTGTACTTTCGAAAATATCTTTAATTAACATTTGTTTGAAAAAGAAATACATGTTAACAAAATATTTGTATTATATTTATGTAAAATCTTATTAGTCGTTTCGCAGTTACTACTAGGAGCACCAGTACTAGGCTTGCTAAGCGATATATTTACTAACTTTAAATAGCATTTGCTGCTCTTAAAAGATCACCACTTTACTGAATGCAAGGTCAAACTGCAACTACAGCATAGCACCTGTGTGCTTTTCTTCACTGACAGTTAATAATTTAGTTAGGCACCTTATCTTTCCATATAACCGACACCAGATGTCCAACAAACATGGGGTTTAAAGAGTAATGATCCGAAAAATAGCTGAGTAACATGAGAAAAACAAAATAATTATTTAATTGGTATCTATAGAACGCGCAAAGAAATTAGCCGCATGCTTCGGTAAAGCGAGCCAGTATGAATGCTTAATTGTACATCGTTGCACGCACCGCATTGGCTAGTAGCGATAGAACAGCCCCGCCGAGCCCCGCCTTATGTTCATTCCTATTTTGTAGCTACCTTAGCAAGCACGGGGTCCATAAACTGTACCAGATGAAACACGTTCGTCACCTCACGAAACCCTAGACTGAGTTTCTATTTCAGTTCTAGTACTATCAGCATTTAGAACAAAATGGGTGGAGGACTGGATGTTGCAACTTCCGAACCCTGAGATCCAGTAGTAACATCTCAAAGCGGTGCTGAACAGCAGCTTTCCCATTGTAAAGCCCGACCCAGAAGTTAATGTGAATTAAGGTATTATTGAAGTGAAAACTTCCTTAGGCGTGTTTAAAACTGAGCCGTCACGCTGGAATATGTGACTGTCATTCGAGTGAAGTCGGCTCGAGTCGGCTCAATCCGAACTAACCCCTCCACACTCATTCGTTATTTTTTTTCAGTCTTATGTTGTCGATACCGCTATACACTTAGATTTTCTGCCGCACTCAACAGCATATCAACAACAGGCATCCAGTTAAGTTTTAACATATTTCAAATACTATGAAAAATTCAGATACCCTACACTAGTTTCATTAAAAAATTGATTATCTTAGGGCCGTTCTTACAAACGTCTGTCAAATGCCGGTAACCGATCCGGTCAGATAACCTTCTGTCATTTAACAAGTCGACAACATGTCAAATTCCACTTTAAACAATAATAATAGTCAAAAGGAACTGATAATATCACCCAAGTTCGTTATTTGAATAATTAAAACTATAATAATGGAAACTAAAACGAGTGTGTTAATTGGAAATAAAAATGTTAGGAACTCGTGAATGAGAAGTTTCATTTAAGAACTGCTTCTTTTTATTGATGATTTCTCTTTATTGTATGTAGTAAAACGTAAAAAAATCAATAAATTAAATGGAATAACACGTAAGTAATAAAATTATCACGTATTAAAATGACGTTTTGCATTTATTTTCATTTACAACTTATAGGTTAGTTTTTCCACAAACTGAAAGACCGACCGAGGGTCAAAGAATGTATTAATGTCAGTATGAATTGTGACATAACTTTTAAAAATGAATATGACATGTAATAAAATATGTATGATCGTGCAATAAAATATGGAGTAATAATTATATGCATGGATATATAATAACATGTGTAAAATGTATACGTAACAAACAATTCCGAATATTCAAAATATGTGCGAATAAGGAAATGAATAAAATATAATTATAAGATGCGTATGAACAATAAAATAAAAATGCAATTAAGCAGCAAGGAACAAGATATGACAAATGATTGTGATCTGATCTCACTTCCTTTATACATCCTTTATGTATAACCCTGTTCGCACGGTCGCAAGTCCGTGGTCATTCAGTTGTTTCAGAGTATTTTCATTTGCGAGCACAATTAGTGTAAGGCACGAAATGTTTAGCTCACAACTGGCCTCTTTGTGCAAGAATGACTGTCAACATTAAAATTTTAAAATAATTTTAAAGAATAATTTATAATAAATAGTTTTCACTTCCGTCGTGTGGTCTTATGTACATACATTTTTTTAAGGAGAATCAGTAATTGCCGCCAGTGGAGGAGCCTGCAAACATGCAAAGAAGCACCCCTTCTCCAAGATTTTAAGAAGAAAAGAAAAACAAAAACAAAAAAAAAAAATCATGGCAAACAATCATTTACTTTCTTCTTATCTCTCTTCCTCATCAATGCTGGTGCTAGGAGTCGCTCGCGTTCCCTCAGAGCGAGGAAGTCCAAGCATTCGACCTGAGATACCAGGGTTAAGGAGTTGGCCCAACACCTGAATGATATAGAGATAAGTCATGAAGCAATTGGTGGAATGATGCTGGGTAGAAACCAGAGAACCCGGAGGAAACCCACCCCAGCGCCAAGTTTTCCACCACAAATCCCACTTTGCGGTCGCCTGGAATCGAACCCGGGCCACCTAGATCAGAGCTAAACGGTCATATTTTATTAGTTCTGGAAACATTTTCAAAATTTCATTGCTGCGGAAAATTTGACAGCTCCGTAGGTTCCAGTGACCAGTTCCGCCAGTTCATTCAATACTGTACTTACACATACGTAACCTTCAATACCATGCCTTGTAGGTTTCCGGAAACAATCGAGACTCTTCGATAGTTAGGAAGCACTGACAGTTTTGTCACGTGAAATCTCTGCAACATTTGAAATAAAGTTTAATTTTTGTTTTATGTGGTGCTTTTAAATACTACTGTAAGTATATTTCAATAGCATACGCAACAGTACTTTACGTAGATTGGTATTTAGTGGGCGACCAATAGCAAATTGTTGTGACGATTTAAGTCATTAGCGAAAGTGTGTGAATTCACGCAGTGCGGGCCAGCTCTAGGAAAAATTGAACGTCTGAGTGGAGAGAGGAAGCTTGTAGTATGAGCAGTCTTGCAATACAAGAGGGGCCTGAATGTGACCGTACAATTGAAAGAGTACTAAAGAGCAGCCTTAGTTCTTTGAATCATTATTATGTGTTTCAACTGGGAAGATTTTTGTCCTTGAGCGCTGCTAGGTGAGCGGTGTTGTATTGCCTTCCACGTAAGTGCTGTGCGACGAGCGCCAAACTAATCAATCTCAAATAAATACTTTTCGCGCTAAGACAAAAATTCACATTTTGCAAAAAATGATCCATGAGGAAGAAGAGAGCAATGTATTTAACATAACCGCAAAACCCCATATTTTTAGCTCAAATAGTTTTCCTAATACAAAATAAATAAAGTAGATACCCTAATATTATAACAATACATTGCGACGTAAGCACTGTAATGAATATCATTATTGATTGGCATGTATACGTGAACGTATATTTTAAATTACTCAGAGCTGAAACTTAACATTTGACATGACGTGATAAAAGAAATATGTATTTTGAATAAGCCAAGGTGTTTGTTAAATTCGATGAGAGGAAACAATACACTTCCTGCTGGTCTGGCAGAACGTGTCTGGTCACATTATATCTTAGTGTATGAATGGTTCGTAATCTCTACTTACTCTAGAGAGTTCAATGCAGTACTATTCACTTACTCTTCCATTAAGAAGTGTATCAGCTGTATTAATGAGACGCGACCCACCTCCCCCCCTTATTACTGCTAGAACAATTCAATAGAGCTAATGTGGGCTCAAATTATGTTGCAAACAGAAACAATATTTTTAAGCTGACTGACACTGAACGACTTGTTCACGAAGAAATTTACAAGGAACACAACAAGACTGGGAAAACTGTGTGAGACATAGATAAACTACAAGAAGATTACTTTTCGAAATTAATAGTACGTGACGAGATTTTGCAGCCTATCATAATAAATTACTCAAATGACGAAGACAATGATAGTGAAGAATTATCTCTTAATGTAAGTAACACTCACAGTTATACGGATGCACCGCTGGTATTTTCGTTGGATTACAAAAATAGGTAATTTATAAATTATAATTAATTGTAAACTAAATATTTAAAATATTTGCGTAATATACGAATATCCATGTTGTAATTTTCATTTGAACAACTACAGTTTTATAAAACTTTGGAAAATTCAGTCTGTGTTCCCTTACGTTTAGCGCCACGAACACTCCCAAGTGTGCGAGAGAGAGAGAGGGAAATATAAAAAGCGTGGGAGTAACGAGGTGCCAACGGTGAAGGCTGTAACGCATCTGATTCACTACAGGCGAGAACTCCTACCATTTGAAACACATAATGGTCTCTTTTATTTTAAATAAATTGTTATTGTTTGGTGCATCACTCGCTTTGAAAGTCACGCCTCGCTACTGGACCTACGTGGGACTGTACAATAGAAAGAGTACTGAAGAGTAGCCTTAATTCTTTTAGTCATTATTCTCTCTTATTTTAACGAAAATTATTATTTGGAGTTACCTCACTTTGAAAGTCACGCCTCGCTACTGGACCTATGTGTAACTGTACAATAGAAGGAATACTGAAGAGTAGCCTTAGTTCTTTGAGTAATTATTCTCTCTTGTTTTAATGAAATATATATTTTTGGATTTTCCCTCATTTTTAAAGTCACACCTCGCTACTGGACCTAGTGTGACTGTACAATAGAAAGAGTACTAAAGAGTAGCCCTAGTTCTTTGAGTCATTATTCTCTCTAATTTTAATGAAAATTGTTATTTGGAGTTTCCCTTGTTCTGGAAGTGACGCCTCGGTATTATGTGCAGCTGACTGAAGTCAGAGCTGCAGTGTTCACATTGGAACACAACCCCTCTCGGCGTTATACTTTATGGAGATAATAAACGTCAGGTGGTTGTGTCTATAGCGACGCAGTGATTTCCCAAACAAGGGGGCACCGCAGCAATTTGCATATCGCAGGGAGTGAGTGAGCAGGTGCGCGCCGCAAACCGCTTAACACTAACTTGTGTTGTCCTTGCTTACCTCCTCATATTTATATTATTAATTTACTTAGGAGCGCAGCCGGATGCCGAGATTTTAGCTCCCGCCAGGAGATTAGAAATTTGTTTGCCGCTGTCATTTCCAGTGCTAAGGCGATTACCTCGGCACTGCTGCTTATCATTTTGCAAGAGGACCGCCCCAGGAAGAATTAAAACCCTAATACATTACCTGAACACACAGTAGTAGAAACAGTTATGTCCCGTTATAACTGTAGCCTTAACGGTTACCCAGTTACATTACTCCTGTACAAACACTTATTCCTTTATCTACTTCTACATTATCTTATTGTAGCTACAACGCAATACAGTAGACTTTAAGTGATAGTCAAAAGTTTTAAAACTGGTTGTCTAGGTGACGTCTTTGAAATTCCGTTCTCTTTGTATGCCCAAGAGATAAAAAAAATGAAGGTACAAGGGAATGTGGGAATACAGTAGACTTTAATTGATGGTCAAATGTTTTAAAACTGGTTGTCTAGGTAACGTCTTTGAAATTACGTTCTCTTTGTATGCCCAACAGGTGTGTGTGTGTGTGTGTATGTGTGTGTGTGTGTGTGTGTGTGTGTGTGTGTGTGTGTGTGTGTGTGTAGTGTTTAACGCCCGCTTTTACTACATACGGCACCGGAGGCGTTGACACTGATGATACATGAGATGCAGATGGAGCACTAGTGGAATGAGATGGCGGGGGAAACCGGAGGTCCCGAAGAAAACCCGCCCCAGCGCCGTGTTGTCCATCACAAATCTCACTTTGCTGTCGCCTGGGATCGAACCCGGGCAGCCTTGGTGAAAGCCAAGCGGTCTAACCACTGAGCCACGTCGCGGCCGGTATGCCCAAGAGATAAGAAATGAAGGTACGAGGGAATATGGGAATACAGTACATTTTAAGTGATAGTCAAATGTTTTAAAACTAGTTGTCTAGGTGACGTCTTTGAAATTCCGTTCTCTTTGTGTGTCTAAGAGATAAAAAAATGTAGGTACAACGTAATATGGTAATACAGTAGAGTAAGTGATAGTCAATATTTTAAAACAGTGGTCTAGGTGACGTCTTTGAAATTCCGTTCTCTTTGTGTGTCTAAGAGATAAAAAAATGTAGGTACAACGTAATATGGTAATACAGTAGAGTAAGTGATAGTCAATATTTTAAAACAGTGGTCTAGGTGACGTCTTTGAAATTCCGTTCTCTTTGTATGTCCAAGGGGTAAAAATGTAAGATGTCTTCGCTTATAAGAAAGGTATACGTATAGCAAAATTTAAATAAATAACCGGGAATACCTGGAAAATTGTTCACACCATACATAATATTATTTGATATAATTTTTGCGTTTAAAGAATATCTACACTTCTTCTATGGTAAGGATTTTTCTTGTATTCCGCATGATTTATCAGATATGTAGAAATCATTCAGAAAAGGGAGAACTACAGAAGCTATTCCCAGAGAAATCTTAGACATAGTTTCTCTTAGACTTACATGAAGTAGCAGAGTACTTGGATAACGGAGGTGGGATATTTAGCGGCCGAGCGGTAAGCCGACGCTCGCAAAGGAGCATTGTGCCGCCGGGTAACCTAAGTTTACAAAATAGCAAGGGTTTATGAAATTGGTATCTTCCCTTATAATTTTAAAATATTACAGAAGTTCCAAGAATCATTAAGTTAGAAGGTAAATGCGGTTGCCTAGCAACACAAACCTACAATACTCAGTTTTCACATTCTCAAACAATTGACAACTCAGTTCGAATCGTTCATTTGTTAGGCAAGTTAAAAAATTGCTGTTTATTCACACATAAGCATTAAAGAGCGCAAATTTTCACTCAATTCCTGTCCTTGGTCCGTCGCGGAGCTGGAGCCGCCGCTCGACGTAAAAACCGGAGTCTCATAAACTTGGGTCGACGTCGTAAAAGGAATCAAAAATTGGGATGTAACCGATAATTATTTTATTGAGATTGAAGATTACTGAATTTCCCTTCAACGGCGTAAATAAAATGAGAATGGCCAAGTTTCGGGGGACAATAAAACTGAAGATGTGATGAAGAGGGAAGCGTGTAACCTCCGCCCTTTTCGGGGGAGGGACGAGTGGGCTTATATCCAGCACCGCATTCTGCCCACACTAATTACCAAATTACAAAGTCTGGTTAAGCAACACTGACACGCTTTCTGCCACTTTCTACTTAGTTTATTTACTTTTTAGTTCTACTTCCTCTTATGGAATGAAATTTACAGAAAATACAGAAAAGAATTGCACCACCCAGAAATTTGATACGAAATACCAGTGGAAAAATAATTTTATGGTCGACCCTTTACGTCGAAAGTTTTTCAAATTCTGCTTTCCTCAAAAATCCCTTAAGATTTCCATTAATAGACCATATTTTTAACATCGTTTCGTGAAAAATGAAATATGCGAGGCGTGTATATAAGGTCTCCGAGGCGCTGGAGCCGTGAGGAACGCCATTACGCGAGATCCGGCAACACTGGCATGTAGCTTAGTGTCACCCCTTCAAATCCTCACACCAACGAATCCGTTGCAACCATTAGTCTTGGCTGGGCAGCCGTTTGAGATGGAGCTTCCTATCACTTCCGCGGCCAATTGCGCGTTGCGTACAGTGATCAGTTTTTTCAGTGCCAAGGGCACTACCCCCATTGAAATTCATTGTCAGTTATGCGAAGTCTATGGGCCACAGTGTATGGAAGTGAAAAACATGCGAAGGTGAGTCAGAGAGTACAAAGACGGACGTACAGACGTTCATGACGAACAGCGTTCTGGTCGGCCTTCGGTTTCAGCCGAAACAATTGAAAAACTAGAGAAAGAAATTCTTAAAGATCGGCGTGTGACAGTTCGTGAACTGTGCGAACTTATCCCTGAAGTCAGTAAGACTACGACTGAGAAGATTTTGACTGAACATTTGTATTATTGCAAGATGTGTGCGAGGTGGGTCCCCAAAATGCTCACCGAAGACCATAAATGGCAACGTGCTGAAGCGGCCCACCGATTCCTGGAGCGCTATGCAGAACTGTGCGAGGAATTGTTGGATATAATTGTCACTGGCGATGAAACCTGGGTGCAAATACACAACACCAGAAACTAAAAAATTTTCTCGTCAGTGGTGGCATTCGAATTGGGCGGAACATTCGGCATTGGGTGGAACATATTTCCTGACCGACGATGATTTGAAAAACGAGTTTGAGCGCTACCTGAGCAACTTTGCGGGAGAGTGGTATGACAAGGGTATACAAAAACTGCCACAGCGCATGCAAAAGTGCATTGATCGCAATGATGATTACGTTGAAGAATAGCTGTAAGTTCCGCCTTTCCATCAATGTAGCATTCACTGACATAAACATGTTTTCTATACTAAATATAATTGGAGACCTTTATATCACGGACACGCCTTGCATATTTTGAATTTTCTAGAAATTGTCTCAAAAGTCCTCTTCATTCTGGTAAACTCTAAGGACCTTATTCATAGTCAGACTTGGTCCGGACCAACTTGCTACTTCCGGTGTTCCATCGATTTTCTTATTCATAAGCGGGGATTAGCGATAGTCCGGGGACCAAACACGTTGGTCCTGCTCAAATTTTGGTCCGCCTCCGAGGGGTGGATAAAAGACGGACCATCTTTGCAACATGGACGACAATGAAGTGATTACTGTAGCTGTGGGACGTAGAATTCGTGAAATAAGATGACGGGGGAAACTTATCTGACATGAATAGGAATTATTGCGAAGTACGACGACCTAAACTTCAAAAGCAGATACAGGTTTAGTAAAGCGAACGTCAGAAAGCTGATAGAAATGATTCGTCCTAACCTGTACGTCACAGGGACGATAACCAAGGCCTGACACTCAAATCCTAACAGCACTTCGGTATTATGCAAGAGGAGGATATCAAGACAACACTGCTGACCTGCATCAGTAAGCCGAATTATCAGCAAAATCGTTATAAATTTCCCTTCATGCCTCCTCCTTTCTCATATTTGTATTTGTCGACACGGATTTATTTTCTAAAATCGTCCATTCTTTTTTGGACTAGAGAAAACATTGGTCTTCCTCTGGCCAATTGACACCACGCTTCTTCATATTATCCATATTCACAGCACACCAAACTTTATTATCGAACCTCAAACAGCAGCAGCAACCGTAAGAATGATTAAGAAACAGCTGTGAAACTACCACAGAGATTTATAAACTTGTAGGTACATTGTGGATTGTTTAGCACTCTATGGGTCTCGCGCATGCGCAAAACCTTCCTACGTCGTGTAACATTTGCTCCGTGCTGGTCCACCTCTTTACTTGGTCCGAGGCTTTTTATGGTCTATCAATACCAAAAAGTTAGACCGCCTTTAGTCCGGACTAAGTTAGTCGGAAGATTGTCTAGACCAAAGTGATAACTATGAATACGAACCTAAGATTTTAGTGCACAGGAAATTCCGTCACTTCCTTGTGTCGAGGCATTATTCACATCATAGTTTTTGTTTTTATGTCTTGGCCACGTAAAAGTACCGCAATGTCAAAGCTGTCATATAGCAAATCGCTTTAGAACATTTGACTGTCGCTAAGATGCTACTGATCTCTCATCTTTGTCAAATATGAGTAAAGAAATTCATGTGACTGCTCGCATCATAGTTTTAAATTGAGCTGAGGTATTATTTATGACCTCCAAAATTATGTATCATGTATAACGGTACAGAAAATATCTAAAAAGGAGTTAATTTCTTAAAACTTTTAAAGAAATTGTTTCCAAAATTATAGATTTTAAATAAAAAAAGGAAAAGTCAACAAATAATTTAATTATATGTAGATTTGTTAATAAAATGGCAGCTTAGAGAATACCCTTTCAATAAAAGTCACTTAATATATAGAAATTCAGAAATATATTAAAATTTATGCAAGAATAATTTCATAATTATGTCCTTTTAGCAAAAACTGAAAATAAATCAGAAATTTCTGTAAACGTTAAAGGGAACATGGTAAACAAGGTTACTTGACTTAGTTCGGTCCGACTACCTTGCATACTAACAGTTGACCAGCGATACCGCAATTCATTTGTCACAACTCGAATTGCTCTCTCTGTCTGAAAGTGTGCTATTGTTGGAATGTTACTCTGTGCTTCTATATTTGGTTTAGGATGTGGTGGATACACGTAACGCAAACGGTGTTCCGAAATATCCGAATGATAACTAATTATAATCAATTGACATTTTGGACAGTTGTAGATTTAGTTACAGGAATTTGCAATTTTACTAGAATAAATAATAAATGTGAAGGTTTCGTGACGTAGTTGCACCGCTGTGGTATTTCAATTTTAAGTTCATTTAGCACCTCAGAAATTACGTTTTTTAATGTGAAACCATAAATAAGAATAAACTAATTCATATTCTAGAATATAAGTAAAATATCCACAAAATTACTTAGGTATTTTGAGTAAAACCTGGAACAAATGCAAAATTATATAGTTTTACTTAAATTTTAAAGGAAATACCTCTAAATTACGTAAATTGTATAAAGATACAGAATTTAAGGTCAGGAGGCACGTTGAAGATGGTTGCTCAATGGGTCAGAGCGACTGGACGGAAAACCAGGAGATCCGTGTTTCAAATCCTTCGCCATGACATTGAATTTTTCATGTTGACTCTATCTATCAATAGCCTTAGCCTATATATGGCTAGTGTGAAGAAATGATTAATTCCATCATTAACTAAAATAATAAGAGTTAAATAAAGCCTGGGACTCAAGTACTTACGATAGTAAGTCGCCACAAACGGTGTATCTCGGATACGAGAGCCCCTAGTAGTCTACCGGGGAAATATACGAGTCAAATGGAGAATTTAGTGTCATGACAGCAAGTTGGCCATGGTAGCTCAATGGGTAACAGCGACTGGACGGAAACCAGGAGATCCGAGGTTCAAATCCCGGCTATGGCAATGCATTTTTTATGTTGACTCTATCTAACCATCCCTCCCTCCGACCCTCCCTCCGACCCTCCGTCCTTCCATACATTCATCCATCCATGTAAAACCTTAGCCTATATGCGGCTAGTGTGAAGAAATGATTAATTTTCTTCAATTAACTGAAATAACAAGAGTTAAATGATGAAGCCTGGGACTCAAGTATTTACAATAGTAAGTCGCCACAAACGGTGTAACACGAATACGAGAGCTCCTAGTGGTCTACCGGGGAAATATATGAGTCAAATGGAGAATTTAATGTCAGGACTATGATAGCTCAATGGGTGAGAGTGACTGGACAGAAACCAGGAGATCCGTGGTTCAAATCCCGGCCATGACATTGAATTTTTCATGTTGACTCTATTAAAAGTAACTCTGGTTATCAGTTTGTTTCTGAAAGAAGTGATACTGTAGAATTATTATTTTGTCAAAACACAAGAAAATAATCAAAGTTTTCATAAATATATTTATTTTTAAAAAAGGAAACCGCTTTAAATTTACGTACTTTGAATAAACAGTTACAAAGGTTTCAAAAATGAATTAATGTGTTTTCATTTTTAAGAAACCTTACTCCAAAAATATTTAAATAACAAAAGACAGAAAAAGTATTAACAATTAAATATATTTAATTTTTGAAAGAAGTTATCTCTGATTCTACATATTTTGATCACTGAACTGTAGAGAGGAAATGCAATTTTAGAGTAGTGAATTCCTATTTTTGATCGCTGTGATGTAGCTATTGTCTTTGCTACAAACGATAGAGGGTAAGGAAGTAAATTGGAGAAATGTCATAATCAGATAGTGACCGTAATGTTTGGTCTGAACGCTCGGCGGGGAGGAGCGGCATCTGTGTGCAACTGACAGTTGAAGAGCGCTCCAAGGAGCATTCACTTGTCAGGATAAAAACAGCGAACGTGACTTGTCATTTTGAACATAGCCTCCGTAAATAAAACTCGACCTAATATGGTGGTTCGACTTGACTGATGTATGTGTGACTTTTTTTACACGCTCCTCTAAAAACTGCCTTAACTAAAGCTCATTCTGCAAAAATTTACATACGAGGAATGTTCAATGAGTCATGAAACTTATTTTGTTTTCTTAAGGCAGGTTGGTTTTATTAGGGATTCAATTGCAACATGTTATTTCCCAATGTTTTGGCTACAAAACCCTGTTTTTAAGAGAAAACTTCTTTAGGCAAGTTTGGCACATTTTGTGGGTAGTGAAATAAACTGAGCAGTCACACTAGAATATGTAACGCTCATTCGGCTGAAGTCGGCTCCAGTCGGCTCAATCCGAACTAATCCCCCCCCCCCACACTCATTCGTTATTTGTCTTATCCTGTCCGTCGATTTTCTGTCGCGGTCAAAAGCGTATCAACAACACGCATCCAGGTATGTTTCAACATATTTCAAATACTATGAAAAATCCAGAAACCCTACAGGAGTTTCATTAAAAAAATAATTGTCTTAGGGCCGTTCTTACAAACGTCTGTCAAGTGCCGGTAACCGATCCGTTCAGATAACCTTCTGTCATTTCACAAGTCGACAACATGTCAAATTCCACTTTAAACAATAATAGTTAAAAGAAACAGATAATATTACCGAAGTTCGATATTTGAATAATTAAAACCATAATAATTAAAAATAAAAGGAGTGTGCTAGTTGGAAATAAAAGTGCTAGAAATTCGTGAAAGAGATGTTTCATTTCAGAACTGGTTATTTTTATTGACACTTTCTGTTTATTGTGAGTAGTAAAAGGTAAAACACCATTAAATTAAATGTAATAACACGTAAATAATAAAATTGTCATGTATTAAATGACGTTTTGCGTTTATTTTCATTTAAAATTTATAGGTTATGTTTTTCCACAAATTGAAAGACCGACCGAGGGTCAAAAGAGTTGACATATAAATTTTATTTTTATATAAAAACGATTTAGATGACATTATTTAGTTAATTGATGGAAATTAATAATGTCATCGTACTAGCCATACATAGGCTAAGGTTTTTGATATATTGAGTTAACATGAAAAATTCAATGCCCTGGCCGTGATATGAACCACGGATCTCCTGGTTTCCGTCCAGTCGCTCTAACCCATTGACTACCATAGCCAACGTGCCGTGCTGACATTTAATTCTCCATTTGAGTTGTATATTTCCCCGGTAAACCACTAGGGGCTCTCGCAGTTCGAGATACACCGTTTGTGGCGACTTACTATCGTAAATACTTGAGTCCCAGGCTTCATAATTTAACTCTTATTATTTTAATTTAATGGAATTAATAATTTGCTCATACTAGCCATATATATCCTTTATGTATAACCCTGTTCGCACGGTCGCAAGTCCGTCGTCATTCAGTTGTTTTAGAGTATTTTCATTTGCGAGCACACTTAGCGTAAGGCATGAAATGTTTAGCTCGCAACTGCACTCTTTGCGCAAGGATGACTGTCAAAATTAAATTTTTGAGAATAATTTTTAAGAATTATTTATAATGAATAGTTTTTAAGTTTTTACTTCTGTCGTGTGCTCGTAAGCACATACAATTTTTTAAACATAGCTTCTGTTCAGTTCTACGGCCTTACACCACCTTGATGGCAGGGCCTGTATGGTACCACTCCACTGATCTATGTTGGATACAGCGTCTTGCTGCCACAATAACTGCCGTATCACCCACGAAGTTAATTTACATTTTTGTGGCTACGAGAACGCTGAACTAAATTGTTCATTTTGCTTAGAATATCACAATACAATTCAGAGTTGATCGTTTCATGGGGGAGGACATTTAACAGAATAACCCCCTCGGAGTCCCAGAAAACTGTAGCCAAGACTTCACCAGCTGAGGGTACGGCTTAGAGCTTTTTCTTCGAAGGAGAGCTGGTGTCGTGCATTCCATGGATTGCCGATTTGTTTTGGGTTCCAAGTGATGACCCCATGTTTCATCGCCAGGGACAGACACCTCGACCAACAACTTACCGTGCTTTTTTCCAATTCCAGGTGTCCGCAGACATTCTGCAAGCGCCTATAAATACCTCTGATACTCTGACTTTCCGTCAAAGAAACTCAATAACCTGTTTGGAATGCAGCTCCGTTACAGACGCCATTTTGAAGGCTAGTTACAGCGCTGCCAGCTATCGGAAATCAATGAAACTATATTAGGTCAAGCGCGAATATTTAACGATGTCCTACACAAAATATCCATTTTCTCCAGCTAAAATTGACAGAGAAAATACTGTGTTGCATTACTTATTGGTCGTCCCTTGTACTTCGGCGTGACAGGTTCTAAGTTGGAGTCCTGAGGCAGGTCGTTCACGACATTTTTGGTTGCAACTCTTCCTCTTCTGCACAATCCCTATTCCCGCATTTCTCCTTTCATATTTCAGACACCTTTAGTTCAACTTAAAATCATACAGGGTGTTTAAAAACGACACCGAAGATATAGAAGTACTTGCTCAGCTTCTATGTGACATATATAGATAGTTTTTACCGCCAATAGAGCAGTATGAAAAAATTCTCCAGAATGAGTGTGGATTAGGCAGTGACAGGTACAACGACGCGTGCCTCACACTGTCGGAGTTCGTAGGCATAGGTCACAAGCCGTGCCGCGTGCTGTAGCTGTTTGTAAACATAAAGGCATACTCCGCAGTAGCTTGTTACTATTAAGAATTTCTTTGACTTATGAAACCGCAATAAAGAAGCTATTCCTTAATGCATGCTTATGAGTGTACAACGTTCCGAAATTCCTTTATAGCAGTCCTGTGCTGGTGGACATATGCAACTTATACCTTTTAGAGGGAAGTTAATGCTAGTGAGGTTGAGGGTGGAAGCATTAAATGATAAACAGAACAGAAAAGAACATCAAAGAATTGTAGATAAATTAACCAAAACTAAATGTTTATACAATGAGACGAGCATTTTATTTCACGTGTTTGATAATACTAAATAAAGCATTTGTAACTGAAAAGAAAGCTGTTGATATTTACAGAAAGTGGTTGAAAGTATTGTACAATTAAGATCATAACAAAATGCTCTGAAGTTAAACAAATAAATATTATCATTGATGTAATTATTTTTACAATTCATATTTTTAATGAAATTAGATTAATCCTAAGTTCGTTGCACTCCCTTCAGCTCTTCCATACATCAAAACCATATCCGTCATTTCAGCGTTCGTATAGCGCTCCATATTGCTTGGATTTGCTATCTAAGTACGCGCAAAATCCTCCCTGTTAGGATGGAATGTGTAGTTTTACACTGAAGAGCAACCTTGCAACTGTCCGAGTTATTAGTCAACTTTTCACAAGTAACTGCCCTTTGTCCCATTACCTGAAAGCTAGGCTAGGGTCAGTGATAAACATCAAGGAGCAATGCTTTTGTTTTCGTGGCCGGTACGTCCCAATAACAATTTTTGAGGCTCGCACACCAGTGTTTTCATTTAATATTTAATGCTACATAAAATTATACCTAACAGAACTTCGAAGCTGCGGCATCGAATTTCGGACTAGTTAAGTTATAAACTACGCAACGGCTATAATCGTTCAGTGTCGTTTTGAAACAAACTGTACAGTAGCAAATGTTTTTTGTAAAGTTAACCATTCCACAGATGTTCTTTGTAATTGCCTTGAATTCACAAACAGGTGTGAGAGAGACATGCATACGCGTTGGAAATTTTTTGCTAATTATGCTAGATGGCAGCCCTCTGAGAGCCTTCTCAGATGGGCCGAGTTCTTCCTCATTCCGCCGGAGCGAATGTCTTCTAGGAGCATCTCGACAGTGTGACCTGGTCATAAGCAATTGTACTAGGGTGATTCAAATGAAAATTTTAAATATTTTTTAAAATATGATTTATTGTGCAGAAATGCTACAAAGCTGTATCTCTTTTCAACATAATCTCTTCCACGATCAATGAAAGTACTCCAGTGCCTACAAAGTGCATAAATGTCTTTAGAAGAATGCCTTTGGTACTCCGCGAAGCCACTCATGCACCGCGTGGCGTACCTCTTCATTGGAACGGACTTCTTTCCTCCCATTGCGTCTTTGAGTGGTCCAAACATATGGAAATCACTTGGGGCAAGATCTGGTGTGTATGGTGTATGAGGAAGGCACTCAAAAGGCAGTCTGTAATTGTTGCACCTGTTGTACGGGCAGTGTTGGGCCTTGCATTACCATGCTGCAAAAGGACACCTGCTGACAGCAATTCACGTTGCTTTGATTTGATTCCAGGCCGCAGATGATTTTTAGGAGGTCTGTGTATGATGTACTGGTGACAGTGGTCCCTCTAGGCAGTAATGCTCCAAAATGATGCCTTTTTTGTGCCAAAAGAGTCAGTACAACCTTCCCTGCTGATGGTTCTGATCGAAACTTCTTTGGTTTTGGTGATGAAGGATGGCACCACTCCTTGCTCGCTCTCTTTCTTTCCGGTTGGTGGAAGTGAACCCAGGTTTGGTCCTCAGTAACGATTCTTGCAAGGAAACCAATACCTTCCCGTTCAAAGCGCCGAAAAAGTTCTACACTAGCATCAGCACGTCGTTCTCTCATTTCAGGAGTCAGCTGCCGTGGCATCCATCTTGCAGACACTTTGTGAAACTGGAGCACATCATACACAATGTGATGCGATGACCCATGACTAGTCTGTAAACATGCTGCAATGTCATTCAATGTCACTCGGTGGTTTTTGCTTCACTATGACTTCAACTGCTGCAAAGTTCTGTAGAGTCAGAACTCGTTGTGCCTGACCTGGACGTGGAGCATCTTCCACTGAAGTCACACCATTTGTGAACTTCCTACTTCATTCGTAGACTTTCTGCTGTGAGAAAAATGCATCACCGTACTGAACCTTCATTCATCGATAAATTTCAGTAGATTTCACACCTTCACTACGTATAAACCGAATAACAGAACGCTGTTCTTCTTTGGTGCAAGTCGCAAGTAGGGCGGCCACCTTTATACTGATACTGCGACGGTATGTGTGCATGTATACTATGCTGCCACGCTGTTTGTAGCACGCTTAGAAGGTTAAAGAATAACGGCGCGAAATTTGATTTGTTATTACAAATTTAAGCTTTCCATTTGACTCACCCTCGTATCTAAGTTAAAAGTGACCCAATGATCTAATAGTTAAATGCAAGCTTTGATGAGTTAAAATGTGTATATATAAGACTTTGCTTTTGTTTCTTTTCTTTTACAAAAATGCTTTCCCTTGCTCTCTACTAATATCAGTATCGAAATTTTAGATGGCGTGTAACACTCAATAGCAATTAAATTAATTGGGAGTCGATTAATGACACAAAACAACACTTACTTTTAAATTTTCCCGGTGTTGAGTAAGTGTTGTTTTGTGTCATTAATCCACTCCCAATTAATTTAATTTATACAACAACACTGTTTTCAACACTTCCATGAAAGGATTTGCTGAATAGCAAGTTTTCTGCTAGATGGATTAGAAGAGGTGGACCAATTCTGTGGCCTCCACGCTCGCCTGACTTAAACCTACTATATTTTTATTTGTGGGAGCACTTTAAAACGCGTTTATGCAACTCCAGCACCAGAATTGTGTAACCCTAACTCAGCATATTAGAGAGTCCATACGACGGCGGGTTGACGGATGCATTGGAGGTAATGGAGGCAATTTTGAATACGTGCTGTGATTTTCTTCTTTCCCACTGTTCTGTAATTGAGTGTTATATGTGATACAGCTGTAGAAAAACTGCATTAGAAAGGAATTAAACTATTTCATGACCGATGTTCGTATAACATTATATCCTCTTTCCGGAAAAAAATGATTTCGCAAATTACATCCTGCATAAGTTAGAGAAAAAACGACGAGCCGAAAAAACCATGGAACTGTAACACGAGCTTTATCCTTCCCCATGGTCATTAAGAAGAATGGAATTCAAAAATCGTACTGTAACCTCATGTTCTTTCCTAGTCTAATTTTGGACCACAGTGAGTAGAAAAATTCATGTAAATGGCATATGATTCCTTTAACAGAGATGTTAAGGCACGGGGCATATGTTGACAATCAGCGAGTGGCGAATGCGCAGCCTCTGTAAGGGGCACTCTCAGAAAACACCTGTCATCATAGCGTTTTCATCACCTAATCTCCAATATCTCGATGTACGAGCTCCTGTCACACGCAGGACCACTAATTAATTGATTATAGTGACATCTTCATTACCCCTCGGTGATCACAAACTGTCACGTACAGCTTATTAAATAACAGTAATTTGTATTAATATACCTTCAAGTTATACGGCGGCACAAGTACAACCTGTTCCTGCAAACACCTGTTAATTTTACTGTAGCTATAAGAAAATACAGTAGACCTTAAACAACACTGAAAAGTTTTAAAACTGGTTGTCTAGGTGACGGTTTTGAAATTTTGTTCTCCTCGTATGTCCAACAGATAAAAAATGAAGGTACAAGGGAATATGGGAAATGCAGTAGACTTGAAGTGATAGTCAATTTTTTTAAAACTGGTTGTCTAGGCGACACTTTTAAATTCCGTTCTCTTTGTATGTCCAAGAGATACAAAATAAAGGTACAAGGGAATATGGGAATGCAGTAGACTTTAAGTGACAGTCAAATATTTTAAAACTTGTTGTCTAGGCGACACTTTTAAATTCCGTTCTCTTTGTATGTCCAAGAGATAAAAAATAAAGGAAAAAAGGAATATGGGAATATAGTAGACTATAAGTGATAGTCAAATATTTTAAAACTGGTTGTCTAGGCGACACTTTTAAATTTCGTTCTCTTTGTATGTCCAAGAGATAAAAAATGAAGGTACAAGGGATTACAGTAGACTTTAAGTGATAGTCAAATGTTTTAAAACTGGCGGCGGTTTTGAAATTCCGTTTTCTTTGTATCTTGAATACATAAAAAATGAAGGTACAGGGGAGTATGGGAATACGGTAGACTTTACGCGAGAGTCAAATGAAACTTGTTGTATATGTGACATTTTTGAAATTCCGTTCCCTTTGTATGTCCAAGGGATAAAAAATTAAGGTAGAAGGGAATATGGGAATACAGTAGACTTTAATGATGATCAAATGTTTTAAAACTGGTTGTCTAGGTGAAGTTTTTGAAATTTCGTTCTGTTTCTATGTCCAAGAGATAAAAAATGAAGGTACAAGTGACTATATTAGACTTAAAGTGACAGTCAAATGTTTTAAAACTGCTTGTCTAGGTGACGTCTTTGAAATTCCGTTCTCTTTGTATGTCCAAGAGAGAAAAAGTGAAGGTATAAGGGAATATGGGAATACAGTAGACTTTAAGTGATAGTCAAATGCTTTAAATCTGGTTGTCTGTATATGTCCAGAAGATAAAAAGATGAATAACTTTCAGTTTGAGCAAAGTATAAGTATTACAAATTTCAAACAAATAAAATGGAATTCCTGTTAAATACCTTCAAAAAGACACTGTAGTAGGCATACGGTTCATCCAGAATTAACAGCACTTCAGAGACGAATCCCAGAAAATTAAAAGTTTTCATTAAATTAGCTTAGTCAAAATCGTGATATTCAAATATTCTTAAGAGAATATCGATATGTTATACTTTGAAATGTCTTGCTATCTTATGACCAGGTATGAGGGAAAAAAAGTAGCATATTAAGCAAATTCCCATTTCAGAAAAGTACCTTTCTTCAAAAGGTTCAAACCAAAAACATATATTTTAGGAATTTTTAAACCATGTTTTTCTTTTTTGTGCAAAATTGTTCTGTAGAAGCTATTCTTACTACATTAAATCTATACTTTTATTTGATAGTTCTAAATATCTGGTACTTTAATGAGACTATTTAAGGGTATTTTTAGAAAATGTAAAATTGTAAAGGAAAAAGCCTAAAGAAAAAAGAAGTACCACAACGAAAATCTGCAGAGGAGATTTTGTGGTATCTTTTATTTGCTATTTTTTTTTTTTTTTTTTTTTTTTTTTTTTTTTTTTTAGTTTTTCAATAATGGCTCTAGTTATTTTAATTAAAATGAATCATTGTTAGGTATCTGCACGGAATATCAAACGAAAACGTCAATACAGATGTTGTATGTTAATAGTTTCATTATTCAAATACTTTAATAAGTAGCAATTGCTATTCAATTTTTTAGTCGTGGTCAGGTTCGGAACTTGAGGTTTGCACAGCCGTTACGTAACAACATGCTCTTGAAAAATATGACATTCGCTTTAGCTACAATGGAATGTATAACATAATTTAATGTTTTCTTTTGCAAGGAGAGGGTCTTGGCATGTTGTACTGAGATGAGTAAGAATATTTCGTACAAGAATGATTGAGAAATTCATATGAATGCGGAAAATCAACATAATTTTTCTTGTTACTTCCAAGTTGTAAGCTTACGTTCTTGTCTCCAGCATATCCGCTCTTCATTTTTAGGCTCTAGGTTTACTTTCAGGAATCCTTTAATCTCTAAATGGAATTTCCTTTAAGGTACAACTCTTTAGATCATGTACTTGAATGTAATAATACCTTCCTTTGTAACGAGAAGATTTCCATTGTTTTGAGACTACTCAAAAAGAAAGAAGAAGCATGTTTAAATTAAAAAGCAGTATAAACAAGAGCATTACCGAGAAACTGTCTACTAGTACTGTAACTTCAGAGATTGCAGTAGCGATTTTCGGCTACCTGTTAGAAGGCAAAAGTTGTCCTTCACCACGGAGCGTGCAGCTCTGCTTCTCGGCCATGGGAACTTCCTAAAACTGCTCACTTTTTCCAACTCTTTTCAATAGAGACAGAAGTGCCTCATACAGATAAAAATTTAGTTTTATATACAAGAGGCAAACAACAAATAAGGTGATAGACTTTTGAAGTAGGAGTTCGAAATACAGTAGACTTTAAGTAACAGTCAAACGTTTTATAAGTGGTTTTCTATGTGACATCTTTGTAATTCCGTTCTCTTTGTATGTCCAAGAGATAAAAAATGAAGGTACAAGGGTATATGGGAATACAGTAGACTTTATGTGATGGTGAAATGTTTTAAAACTGGTTGTCTAGGTGACGTTTTTGAAATTCCGTTCCCTTTGTATGTCCAAGAGATAAAAACTGAAGGTACAAGATAAAATTGAAATGGAGCAGACTTTAAGTGATAGTCAAATATTTTAAAACTGGTTATCTAGGGAACGTCTTTGAAATTTCATTCTCTTTGTATGTCCAAGAGATAAAAATGAAGGTAAAAGGGAATATGGGAATACAGTAAACTATAACTGATAGTCAAATATTTTAAAACTGGTTGTCCATTTGACGGCTTTTGAAATTCCGTTCTTTTTATGTCCAAGAGATAAAAAATGAAGTTACAAGGGAATATGGGAATACAGTAGAATTTAAGTGATAGTCAAATGTTTTAAAACTGGTTGTCTAGGTGATGTCTTTGAAACTACGTTCTCTCTGTATGTCCAAGATATAAAAAATGAAGGTATAGTCGCTCTGTCTGAACGGATACCATGGATTTATCTTTGGTAATGGATACCTCTCAGATAACGCACTGATTACTCCACGTGGAGTGAACATATGTCTGTCATTTGTGATTCCTGCGAACTCCATTGACTAAAGTGAAGCTTTCATTGGTGCTTAGCAAACGAACGAAGGGCGCGTCAGTAACCTTCTCACTCTTACAAGAATAATCAGTGCGTAATCTGAGAGGTTTGTGTTAACAAAGATAAACCCATGGTAACCGTTCCAGCAGCGCGACTATACAAGGGAATATGGGAATGCAGTAGACTTTAAGTGATAGTCAAATGTTTTAGAACTGGCTGTGTAGGTGACGTCTTTGTAATTCCGTTCTCTTTGTATATCCAAGAGATAAAAATGAAGGTGCAAGGGAATGTGGGAATGCAGTACACTTTAAGTGATAGTCACATGTTTTAAAACTGATTGGCATTTGACAGTTTTGAAATGTTTCTTTGTGTCACCAAGAGACTGAAAGAATGAATACGCAAATCTTGTTTGAGAAAGTTATAATTAATGAAAATTTTTATTGTACACTCTGGTCTGAAGATAAATCATTTTGGAAAATGGCATGTTGTAAAATAATATTCATTTTTTGTTCAGGTTTTATAATTTTGTCTAGAGAAGTTTCCCAGAAAATTCAAGATATAATACTTAACAGAATAATTTTTTCCACCAAAACCGACATTAATGGGAAAAATTTGTTCATGAAAAAGACACCTAAATATTATTATTAAAATAACATTTGTTTAAAGTATTTTGCGTTTGTATTTTGAGGTCGTCAAAGTTGTGAATAAGTACTAAACCAACAGAGAGAGATAAAATTTCCATTTTTGTGGAGATAGTCTCGAGATATTTCTTGTTATCGGTATGAAAATTAACACACATTTGTCAAACCAAGAGTTATTCTTTTGTTACACCTGGGCGAAGCAAAGACAATAGAACCTCAAGAGCGACACTTAGCGAGCAGCTGTTAAGATCTGACTGTCGGTTAAGGACTACTGTACGTAGAAGGGAAACAGTTTTTACTAATGTTTATGTGAACTAGCAGCACAAGTACGTTTTGTTGCCGTGAAACACAAATTACGGCGGGAGTAATAAGTATCCGTTGAACATTCGAGAATATAAATTAACAGAGCAAAGAGATATTCTGTGGCGGTTATTGCAGAGGAAATGCAACGTCATTTACATATTACACTGTTAGCAGGCGGGAGCGTTAGAACGGTAATAATACCAGAAGCATTAGTTCCCTGGGTCGCCGTCATTGTCACCCCAGCGCTGCAGTCTACCGCAACTTTTAATTTACACTCACGTTAGCAATTTTCGTGAAAAGGATTAAAATTAGAATTTGAGCTATGTTGTATGTTTGGAATGGGTGAATTTTAATCAACATCTTTAAGCAATTTTACGTTTATAATTTGTTTATAAAAATTCTTTTTTTTTTAAAGCGAGGGCGTCAAATCAGTCATTTTCCCTGAAATTGCGCTGTCCATTATTTGTAGTTAAAGATCTGTTCTACCTGATATAAATATGGGGTGGAATAACTAAAAATGATTTAACAATTGCAGCAGATGATTGTTCCACAAACCAACCGAGCGCAATGGCTCAGGCGTTTCGTATGTGGCCCACATTCTGGAGGTACAGGTTCGATTCTCGGCCACGAACTTCCTGACCAATGGTTTTTTTGGGGGGTTTGCCGGGTCGCCAGGCTAATGCTGGGTAGATTACTTACATCTTCCAAATGTTCTGTCTCTCAATTTCATCTCCATTATCCTTTCACATCATGGCAGGATGACATACTCCTGGTAAACACTTCCTCCTCCGTTAGGAAGTCTCCGAAACCGGACTGTGCGACTGTTTCCGGAGCAAAGCAGGGTGGGATTTTGGTTGTACTGCCTGTCGGGCGTTTCCAATTGATAATTTATAGGGAGCCTGTCCTGTGCACTGTTATGACTCCTTGGAACAGTCGCCTTCTGTCTCCTCGCACCGGATCCATCCACCCGGGATGCCTCAATTGGGGGTATATGTACAACAGACCAAGAGACTTCGTGCCGAATTCCCTTCGTAGCGTACTCCAGTGTCCAGTGTCAATGTACGGGAGGTAAAGGACAGCTATGCAACGTTCTCTGCACTTGGGAAAATGTCTGATGATGTATCTGATTGTTTTGTACCAATACCAGAAAATTTGTATGCGTTATTAGCAGAGTTAGGACTTTTTGAACCCCGCGGGAGAAGACAGTTAAATGCTACGCGACGTAATACAACTTACTATGGCATGCACCAAAACGCTCAGGACCATACAATCACTGTACGCCCTACCGTTAGTGGTGGTGTTTGGAGATTGATTTGTTCGCTGAGACTGAAGAACATAAATGTCAGAAGCATGTAAACGCACCATGGACGAAGAGTTAGCAAGACGTGATATTTTCACGCATAATGGTGAAAATATTCCATATAAGATATGCTATGTGGAAATTAAGGGCACTAAACCCAAATGGCCGAGACAGTACTGTAACGCTAAGAAACATCAAGCAAGGATTTTAGCAAGAACATAGGTCGAGGAACAATTAGGGCCAAGTGTAACTTCACTGTCTCAGTTCACATTTTTCAGGACTTGTGTAAGATCGAGTAGCCGAGAAAATTTGCAGAAGTTACAATGATGTAGACAGTTTCTTTACTAACATAATGTATATATATATATATATATATATATATATATATATATATATATATTTGAAAGCTCCAAGCATAAAACGTAAATATAAAGAAATGGCGCCTAACGTTAATGTGACGCCTGCGGCAAACTCGCATACCAGTCTTAAATTGATTGGGTTCTAATTGGAGCTATGAGTTCTCTTATCCTCAGGTGAATGGTTGTAGGAAATGGATTTTAGTGGTTGTTTGCTTGCTGCAGAATTATTTTGTTTAATTCCTATTAACTTTGCTTATCGACTTGGATCTGTGACCACCTGTTAGTAAAATTCTGAACATAAATTCAATTTTACTTAAAACCCTGGATTACTTATTTAAAGTTACTTTCGTGCGGTTTGTATTTCTTCTTTATACGGCGACTACTTAGTTCTAATGAACTTCTAATGCTGCTTCCATTTACGCTGGTTGCGCTATTCTTAACTTCCCTACATTTCAGACTTATAAATCTTCGCTTATCTTCTAAACGCGCATGAACACGTTCTTCCTGTCGTAGTATCACCTTTTAGGTAAGTTTTCCTTACTTCACGATTCAGTTCGAACCTTATTCCGACACCCTCTCTAAGTTTATCACATGACCAAACTAGCTCACCCTTCCCAAATGTTACATTATTATTGGTTTCTCATTTATTTCGAATTTTCGCATTGGTTTGCAAAACTCATCTTGACGTTTAGCCCACACTGAGTTGGGGAACGCCTACCCTGAGTTGTTTGTAACGGTATACATCGTTATCAAATCAGCGAAGTAAATCCATTTATCGTTCATGCTTAACTGCATTTTGAAACCCTTTTTGTCCCAACACATTCCTGGCTGGAAGTATACTATAGTTCTCAGACATTGAACTTTTACTATCACAAAGAAGATAACGGTCCTCCCTTCCTGTCTCTCCTAAATGTACAGATTCTTACAAGAATATTTTCTTTCCCTTGTCTGGATGCTAGTATATATGTTATATTAAATTATATTTCTCCCTTCTTATTCTTTAAGTCAACTGCTATTTTAATCATTACTTTATCCAATCTAATTTCATATTATTATAACAAGATTTTTATATTAGTTTAGAAAAGTGTTTTTATTAATTTATCTTCTTTTTTAATTATCTGATTTCGATTAATTCGCCGCCTCCTAATCGCTGCCTGATACTGCAGTTACACGCCATACCAAGAAATGGCGCCTTACCTCCTCCGCCGGTTACAACTCTGTTGGGACCTAGGTAAATGCTGCTATGTATTATGCGGAAAATTACAACATAGTTATTGAAATTCTTAGTGCGTTAGATAACGAGCATAGTTCTGCAGTACGAGCCGCTCAGCCCCTCATTTCAAACAAATTACACGAAGATTTGCTCTTCATCAGAGTCAGTTTTTCAGACCTGTCCAAAACCATTGTTCAGCTAGAAAATAGAGGTAATAAAATGCCTTATGCCATAAGGCTCATAGAAGAACTAGCTCAACAGACTGACTCAGCAGCTCCTGGACCTGTCATGGATAAAAAGAAATGAAAACCGTACTAAAGAAAAACCCAGGCTATTTCAAAATGCTAAACATTAAAAATAATTTGCAAGTGCACAAGGAAACAGCGTTTACAAGGCAATGTGATCTGCAGTATTTTATGTCAGCAGAGAAGTTTTTCAAACTACAAATATTGCTTGAGTGACAGCTGGAGATTCACCCTCGAAAAGTATAAAATGTATGCTGTTATACACTGTGTTAAGTTGAACAATTGAACAATAGGCATTTATTTTGTATTAAAAAGTAATTTATTTTACTTTATTATTCAAAATGTGTTTTGTTATACACATGCTTCTACTGAAATGTTCTGAAAACGGTGACATAATTTACATGTGGTTTCATTAAAACAGTTTGTTAGCACATTTGTATACTCTAAGGTGGCCGACCTTGTTTACAACTGGAGTTAAACCACGCCCCTCTTCCTATACTCACAGCTACTAAAAGTCCTTAGTCTAGTTATTAGCAGAGCTGCGAAGTTCGTACCGATTTCCTTGAGCAGTGTAAGAGCGGCCAGGCATGGCTACACAACGCAGCGCTACTAGCAAGGACAAGGTTTATCGTAGAATGCAAAACTGGTATAACTGCATGACAAAGAGCACGTTGGTAGGAAGGAAGACATTCAAATAACATCTTTGTTATGCTTCAAATATGAGCAACTAAATTTGCTGTACAACCGTTATGTTTTCTAGAAGTGTACTAATTCATTTCCTTATTTACTTCATTATTTACAT